>CM030007.1:70862259-71229759 GCA_017639485.1 Pluvialis apricaria
AGAGTTCAAAGTAAGCCCAGGCCTAAGAGGATCAACAGCAAGGACTCTACTTCAAAGTGCACAATCTAAGCTCATATTTTCAATCATAATATATGTCTGAGCCTACGTCTCAGACCCTCTCAGTTTATCTGTAGTATATACAAACAGTAGTTGAGCAGAAAAATAACTGTTGCCATACAGAAGGATCTTTATGCAAAACAGGATGTCCCCAATCATATTCGGATCGGAGAGGGCGACTGTTTCTACTTACATCAAAATATTAGGAATCTGAAGTAATCTGGGAAGTGATTTGCAACTGTATGCTTCTTTTGAAAACTAGGCAAGTTGAACAGTTTGGGAAATGATAGGGCCAATAGATAACCAGGGTACAAAAAGAATCCTCAGGGAAGAGATGGCTGTAACAGAAAAAGCTAAATGAATTTTTTTTGCTCCTGTGTTCGCTGTGAGGAACTTGGAGAGCTTCCCACAGCAGAACACTTCCTTATGGGGATCATCAGAGGATCTATTTCAAGCTGAAGTGTCTGTGGAAGAGGTATGGAACAAATAAACAAAATGAATAGGAAGAAAATGTTAGAACCAGATGGTGTTCACCCAAGAGATCTAAAGGGACTCAAGGATGAATTAGCTGAAATAATAATAGTGCATGGCCTCTTATTTAAAACAGGTTTAGAACTGAGCACCTGAAAGAAGCTAATACAGTGCCAGCCTTTTTAAATTGTTCCAAGAGAAACTGGCGGAATTAGAGCCTGCTAAGTTTGATAAAATAAGTAGAAATTACTAAGTAGGGTAGAGAAGATGGATAAATATGATACATTGGGAGAAATTCAATACTGCTTTGTAAAGATAAAGCATGCTCTACAAATCCATTGTGTTCCTGTAAGATGATAAGAAGCATGCAGATACAGATCTTTGGTTGGCGGTATCTGCTTATTTGTACTTTTCCATGTATTCAACAAGGGCCCTCACCAAACACCCTTAAAAACACATAAGCAGCCACAGGATAAGAGAGAAGATCTTTGCATGTATTGCATAAAATCAGTTGAAAGATAAACAGGCAGTTCTTACAGTAAAGGGAGATTAATAGGAGATTATTAGCAGAAATTCTACTAAGACTGAGAAACAGAAGGATCTTAGGCAACAGGATGAGTGGGCACTGAAACAGCATCTTAAAGTGAATGTAGATAAGCATAAAGCAGTTCACATGGGGGAAAATGTAACTTTGGCTATAAAATAAGGGTTCTGACCTGACCACCTGGGTGTGAAATTTGGGGATTATATAGGTTTACAAAAAACCCACACCTGCTCAGTGGTCAAAAACGGCCAAAAACGAAATGGAATGTTAAAGTTCTGGCCACTTCATCTGAAAAAGTAAATTGTCATGTTGGAAAAAGTTTGGGGAAGGATGATAAAACATGGGGAGTAGCTTTCATACAGAGTGACTACGTAGGCTGGGACCCTCCAGTCTAGGAGAGAGATCATAGAATCATAGGATCATTTGGGTTGGAAGGGACCTTAAAGATCACCTAGTTCCAACCTCCCTGCCGTGGGCAAGGACACCTCCTACTAGACCAGGTTGCTCAAAGCCTCATCCAACCTGGCCTTGAACACTTCCAGGGATGGGGCCTCCACAACCTCTCTGGGCAGACTGTTCCAGTGTCTCACCGCCCCCACAGTAAAGAATTTCTTCCTAATATCTGATCTAAATCTACCTTTCTTTCTTTTCAAAACTATTACCCCTCATCCTGTCACTACACTCCCTGATAAAGAGTCCCTCCCCATTTTTCCTGTAGCCCCCCTTTAGGTACCAGAAATCCGTTATAAGGTCCCCCCGGAGCCTTCTCTTCTCCAGGCTGAAAAACCCCAACTCTCTCAGCCTTTCCTCATAGAAGAGGTGCTCCAGCCCTCTGATCATCTTCGTGTCCCTCCTCTTGATCCATTCCAACAGGTCCATGTCCTTCTTATGTTGGGGGCTCCAGAGCTGGATGCATTACTCCAGGTGGGGTCTCATGAGAGCGGAGTAGAGGGGCAGAATCACCCCCCTCGACCTGCTGGCCACGCTTCTTTTGATGCAGCCCAGGATGCAGTTGGCTTTCTGGGCTGTGAGTGCACATTGCTGGCTCATGTTGAGCTTCTCATCCACTAACACCCCCAAGTCCTTCTCCTCAGGGCTGCTCTCAGTCCATTCTCCACCCGGTCTGTATTTGTGCATGGGATTGCCCTGACACAGGTGTGGGACCTTGCACTTGGCCTTGTTGAACTTCATGAGGTTTGCACAGGCCCACCTCTTAAGCTTGTCCACATCCCTCTGGATGGCATCCCTCCCCTCCAGCATGTCAACCACACCACACAGCTGACGAGGAGAGGGGAGATATGAGGGCTGAGGGGAGATATGATAAAGATTGACAAAGACGTGAACAGCCTGTAGCGTATGAATAAAGATCTGTTGCTCATTATCTCTCCAAATGTAAGACCTAGGAGTCATCAGATGAAGCTAGTGGGTAATACGTTCAAAATGAACACAAGGAGATGGTTCTTCAACAACATAGAGTAGAGCTACCTGTTACTGGAAACCGTGAATTTCTCTTCAGAAGATCAGGAGGAAACTGTGCCAGTTCATGGAAGTGACATTCAGTATGGATACTGCCTCCAGGTTGAGAAATCCCTGAGTCAAAAGTTGTTGGAGGCTGGGAGAGTATTATGAGGAAATATCATTACAGGCTATTCTCACTTTCTTCCCAAGACACTTCTTAGTCCCCAAGAACAGGGTAACAAGTTGGAGGAACCCTTCTGTTCAACGATTCTCATATTACTATGGCATGATCCGAATACCTGCAAATTACAGGTTCTGCCTGATGCTAGTCATCCTTTACTGGCATGAATGTTAGACTGAAAACTCTAGTCCGAATGTCTTTTTCTTTCTTTCTGCCTTTTTGCGTCTGTGTGGCACTGAAAAAACTTATGCTCATTTGACTTCAGATGTTGTGGAGTTCCTAACGTTAATTCTTAAGGGCAAATTAGGCAAGATCTGCCAGGAATGAGTTAGACATTGTCACTCCTGCCTTGGGAAACAGTTAGATAAGTTCCTGAGGTGTCTGCCAACCACTCAGTTTTACAAACCTCAGAAGCTCCCGGGGCCTATGGCTGGCTGATAAGGAGAAATGGCAGTTACAAATGTTGCTGTTGGCCATTTCTAGAGGGTCATAAAAGATGTCAGGGATGCAGGCATACAAAGTGTTAAGGGGAGCAGAAGGAAATTATTCACACAGAAGTAATATTTTGGAGAAGAAGCCATGAACAGTGGGGCAGTGGCGGTGGGGGGAAGGTTCTGGAAAGGGGACTTTGTCTGAAAACACTGGAGCGTGCTGGGAACACTGTGGGGAATACTAGGTATGTGAGCTATTTTGTACAGAATTACATGTCTCTTGTGCTATCAGAATCACAGAGCGATTAGTTTTTTGGAACAATCACAGTGTGCTTGTTTCATATGTCTGAAACGGGGAACCATAAATCATGATTATACTAAAACAAATAAATCCTAAATTAAGGGGTAGCATTTGCCAGTTCAGAAGACCAGCAATTACTGCAAACTCTGTAGTAATTTGACATCCCAGGTTCCACCCGCAGGGGTAGGAAACCCAAAAGCCTCTTCGCATCTGTCATATACAGGGCCCCACACGGCAATCAAGCTGAGTCCAGAGGAAAGGAAAGAAGCAACAGCTCTTCCGCATAGGTCTCTGCACTATCATAATTTAAAGTCAGCATTTCTAAAGACCACTCACATCTTGTCAGAGATTGTCTCTGGATCCCAAAGCACTTCCAAAGATATGCCACCAAGCTCCCTTTCTCTGTTTAGGGATGAACAAACTATGGAGCCGAGGGGAGTCCAAAGAGGTGTGAGGATGGCAAAAATCAAAATGTTTCACTCTGGTTTCCATAATAGTAAAGGCAACATCTGTTCCCTAGTGAGGGGAAAGAAGGAGAAAGACTGATAGGGAAAGTAAGGAAGGAGAAGATTATATTCAACAAGAATTTTTGCTTTCTACTCACTGCGTTACAACTCTTCATGACTTCTTCTTCACTTGGTAAGGGGTCTCCAGGGTGGCTGGCCCACATGGCACAGACACCTGCTGCTTGAGGAATTGTTTGATGAGCTGCCTTTATCCTGCGATGGCTTTTATAGCTTCTTTTAATCAATGAGGACTTGGAATGGCTCTTCAGTTGATGCTGCTTGTCCAGTGAAAGACCTGTCAGTCCTATAATGTGGTGCCACAGCTTTCCAAATTGTTGAAAATTCAACTGTCACCAGAAGGAATTTTCCTTAGCAGATACCAGTTCCTTAAAGACATGGCTTGCTCCTTGAAGCTTCCTCTCATGTGCTGTCTGCTCCTTTCTCAAGCACCACTACCCTTCTCCCCTGTGATCCCTTCAATTCATGCTCCACTGCTCATCAGTGTCAAAAGCTATTTGTCTGCTCAGCTGAGACAGCAGCAGGGACACAGCTGTCTTTCTGCCTGGGTCATCCATTGCAAACCATCTCTACATCTCAGTTGTCCATGGAGAAAGGGCCATAGGAGCAATTACATAGATAGCGGCAGACCACATGTTGACCAGTTGACCGCTGCCACATTCACTTTGAGACATCTTTTTCAGGTGATAGATTTCACTGAATGAAACTGGAGCTAACTGGAGAGAAAAGGAGGTCCTGACTAACTTTAAGAACTGAATGAGATCTTTGTCCAAACTGATCGTAATGGTCTAAACTGCTTTCAGCTCCATCCCAGACCATGTTATCACAGAAACACCCTTGAATTTGAGACAGTAACATCTATCTCATTGCACAGCAATATATTATCCTTCTGAAGATAACTTTTCCTATACAAAACCAGAGGTTCTTCAGTGCTACTGACCCATGTCACCTTTCTCTAAATTCACTGAAGAAAATTGTTTAAGACTGCGTGTGAAAACTATTCAAACACATTAAGAAAGCAAACAAGGAAACATTTTTTTCCATATTAGATTGGAGTTTCTAAAACACTAAGCTTTTTACACTGATTTAGGCTAAACACCCTCACAAAAATAAAAGAAGTCCTGCATCAACCCAAAGCAGACAAACTTTCACTTCATGTTATGTTCCCTATCTGCCTTGGCTGAGGTGGTTTTAATGGATTATCCAAAGGTATCTGTAATTCCTTCATCAGAATCTGTGAAAATCTAGTATTTCTTACTTGCTGAGTATTTCTACTTGAGGATCGAGTCACCATGGGGAAGAAAGGAAGATCAGAATATTGCAAAAAGCCTTGTGACTGGGAGACTGAATGGGGAGAGAAAATACACGCTAAAAACTATTTACCCTTTGCATATTCCTCATATGCTTTGGGAAAACTATGTATCTGAGAACATCTTATAAGAATGAAATTTCAGGAAGATTTAATATTGCCTGGCTGTTATTTTAGGTTTACTGAACTAAAATGCAACATCCACATGAGTCTATACTACTTCCTAAGCAGTAGTGCCAAAAATAGCAGTTTTCCTAAATGCACCCTCTCGTATTCCATGGAAGCTTGTGTTACACAGGTTCCAGCATCAGAAGGGGATTCGTTGAATTCTGATAAAGTAACTTAACATTTTCCAGGATGAAACAGCGGTGGAAAGAATCAGTCAGTAGCTTAGCCATTTTCAAATTTAAAAGTGTAGCTTTCCACCTCCCCTGCCCTCTCAGAGACATTAAATTTCTCTGTAACTCAAACTGAGGTAAACAAAAATATCCCACTTCCAGCTGTCTCTTTCCACTGTTTTTCTTTGTTCATTCTTTTCAGCCAGAAAAGCAGATAAGTGCTGAAATGGTAGTTGTTCCAGCATCAACCCAGTAGCTGAAGTGAGATTTCTGAAGGATTAGTAAAATCATTGAAAAGTCCTGCTATGAAAATGATACTTTTCCATCTTGTTTCCCATATGTGAGGTATGGTCTTCTCAACATAGAATTAAACCCGTTAAAGCACACAGGCCACTGAAGAACAAGCAATATATGCTATGTAAATGCTACATATATGAGGAATATATAAACCATAGTGTATGTTTCTAAATCACACGATGGCACTGAATGGTACTTTTATTTTCAACCTTCAATTTAGACACCCAATTAGAAACATTGCCCCCTGTTTTCATTGTCTCCTCTGAAGCCTTGAAGATGGCTGATCTGTGCTGGGCTCATCAGAGAACCAATGAAGAAAAAAAAAATTTAAAAAATAGTGGGTCCCTTTAACATTAAATTTGCCAGTGAAAAAGCACCTGCTTTTTCCTCCCCATCTCCCATCCTTTACTTAACATGAAGGAAAATCGGTTTTCTTCTTTCGGTGGATTTGATGCTGGTGGGAAAGAGGGTCAGTAATTGGCATCAGTTTTTGCCAATTACTGATGATTATTTACTTGTCAGATAAAAAGCTGAAGTGAGCAGGGATAGACCAATTGAAGGAGGTTTAGAGGTTAGAGAACTCCTTGCCATGCCTAGTAGCATTTGATGGAGTGCATACATCACATTATGGGATGAGTGAAGTAGCTGCCTGGTAACACTCCCTCATCCCTTTCGCAGCTCCATGCAGTCTTGATGTGGCTGCTGAGCGTCAAGTCCCATAGTGAGCCCACAGATTGTTGGGTTTTAAACTGGCAGAGGCTCTTCTGCCTTCGAAAAGTCAGAGGTGTTAGATTAAATCAGACAAAAATGATCTCTTCCTAAAGTCAACCCATGACCTGCAACAGTTAAACTAAACCATTTCAGCTAGAGCCAGTATATATTTCAATTTGTAATTGTGGAAAACACTTGTATTCCAGCAGGTCACATCAAAAAATCTCTGGCAGAGTTGCTGCAGTGGCTGTCAATGGACAGATAGGGAAATGAAAACATCATGGAAATTTAAAAAAAAAAATAAATCAAATAACATGTTTGGAATATTTAATTTGTTTTAGAAAGGTTTGGAAATAAACTGACTCAAATAGCCCAAATCTAATCACCTTCAGGGCCCATTTTTCTTCTTTACATGCACTTCTAAATCAGAGCTGAGGTAAGAACTGTAACTAAGATGGAAAATAATGATTACTGTTGTCACAGTGCAACAGTTTAATCTAAAAGAAAGAAACATTATTATTATTCCTGAGCTCTATATTTACAGACAGTGAAACTAAAGAACAGAAAAATGCAATGTCTTGTCCAAGGGCAACCAGCAAGCCAGTGATGGGGCTGGAAACCCAACCAGCAGCTCTCCCAAGACATAGGTGAAGCTCCATGGTAGCTCAAGGGCTCACTGAAAATTACTCACTGTCTGGTTTAACTCATCTTCCAGTGCCAGTGCAAACGCAAGCAAGGAGCCAGGGACATGTGGCTGGGGAGTGCAGCGGCTTTGATTTAAATAAGCTTTAATTGCCGTAGAATCAAACTCCTTAATCCCATACATACATGGTTGGTCCTCCAGGGCACAACGCCTGTGTTTTGAAAACACAACTGCGAAGGCTGCAGCATCAGTCGGATCAACCCATGGGGATTGCTGGTCATCAAAATAACTCGCATCTGTAAAGGAGGTTTTGCTTCTTATAGAAGAACTGGGAATGGCCCTTTCCCACCATTTTATTCTGTCTGTGCTTTTGTAGACTTTGTGTAGCGCCAAGACTGACTAACGCATTTCATCCGCATTCTAAATCTGACTACCATTTGAGGTACTACAAGAGGACGGTACGTACAGGTCAGGGTTCTGGCATACATTTGTTTTGCAGCAAAAACTCTTAGCCAACCCATATGCACACCTGCACCACTGCCCAGTGTCCAACAAAAAAGGACGTTGGACTACCTTGCATCATCTGGATGCAAAATAATGGCAACACTGCCTCAGGCTAATGGGTTTTACATTTTTACCCTACTGGTTTCTCTTAAGGTTGAACGCATTCAAATTAAAGCACCTCCCTTTGGCAAGCACCAGTCATTACTGAAGTATTACCCTGAATTGCCTCCCCACCCTACCCCTCAAATGGCAGTGAGCAGACATCTCCCATGTGCTTCTGATCCAAATTCTTCCCTCTGGGATGTTTCCCAGGGCCCTTGCTGTTTTTATTAGCAGAATATGTTTCTGCTAGAATGGTTGATAGATGAAATTGGATTTTGCAGCAGAAAAATTAGTTCCTGATTAGAGGAGGATTAATGGTTCCCCCTCTCTTTAACATGTGCCCACTGGCAGGGCTCTCCGCTGGGTCCTGAGCATGTGCTAAGACAATCTGTTCCTTTAGCTTTCTCTTACACGGGGGGTTTTTTTTGTCTTCATTAATTTCCCCCGCTTTTCTTCTTTTTCCTCCTCGCTGTGGGGGAACTTGGAAAGAAAGAAGGGTGGAGAGAAATAAGAATGGGCTCTGAACACTTGCAAAGAAATGCCTGCACACTTGCTCCTCAGAAAAATGTGCGCCTCTCCACGGAGGAGCAGAGAGACAGCTTGTTTCGCTCTTCTCTGGGCAAGGCACTAAGTCTCGGCAGGCGAAACAGCCAAAGCGAATAAAGCCTCGTACCGTTTTTAACCAAATGTTTTATTCTCTCAGCCAGGTGAAGAGCCTTACAGACGGTTGGGTTTGAGTTGCCGTAAAACCTTTCCTTCTGTAAAGCGCGATCCCTCGGATTTAGCAAAGCTACGTTATTAATAAGCATCAGGGGTTTAGAGAAACAAAGGCTGGAGGGGGGGGGGAGTGAGGGGAGAGCCTTATTTTAGGAAGGGGGCCAAGAAAGACAAGATGTTTAGGAGGGGGAAGTATCAACACCCTTGGAACAGAGAAAGTGTCGAATGCCAGCTGCAGAGCGCCTAAAAGAATGAGTGTCTCCGATGCTTTTGTCTCCTTATATGGTAAAATGATAGAGAGGGGTTTCACTAGGCTGGGGAAGGCAGCAGCCTCTTTCCACACAACACCGACTGCAGAGCTGCGATGGGAAGAGCCGCTCTTCGCAGGCAGTAGAAAGCCCCGGCGAGCTGTGCAGCTCCCCTCCGCCAGCAGGCCAGTGTGCTCTTTACACATTCGTTAATGGATGTGACCCCCTGTCCCTGGTCCAGGAGGTGACATTAACTGCCTGCTACTGCTCTGTAAGTAAATATCCCTTTTTTTCCCCTCTCCCTCCCCACTGGACTATATCTTTGAAGGTATCGCTTTGAACAAAGGGTGCAGAGAGGAGGAGAGGGTTGTTTAATGCCCCAGTGGGTTGTCGGGTAAGGGTGCGAGGAGAGAGGTTGCCGGTCCTCCTTTCGCCTGAGCACACAGGGAGGGGTGTGAAGAGGAGAAAAAGGCAAATTCCTTATCCAAGCAATTACTGCCGCATGTCCGTCCGTAAAGTGACACCTCAGCGAGCCGATGAGGCGCTGGGTCATTCCATGTGTAACTATTTTTAATGACTGTATTGTGCTGCGTGTGTAATCCATTGGGGAGGTGATAAAAGGTAGAAGCTGAGGTCTCAGATTCCTTACACCTCTGTGCACACTCCTGCTGCCGAGCTCAACAAAGGAGGATTTTTGCACTGTAGCAAGAGCAGATGCACATGAAACAAAGGTAGCCTTTCCTCTTCGCAGGCAAACACGGGGGACAGATTGTATATGGGAAAAACGGGGAGCCATCAGCACCGTATTTCTTCTTTTTTACGTGGAGGGAATAAATTAGAACACAAATCCCAATTAATAGCTCTGAATTCCTTCCTTCCTTCCCTGCTTCTCTCTGCGTGCGTGTGTGTGCAGCCACAGTAACCCAAGTCCTTAATGTATGCCATCTAACATGGATTTCTCTGTGTACATAATAAAGGAAATACTAACTTTCATTGTCTGCATTAATGGCTGTTCTAAACTTTCTACTTCCCTAAAGGGATACAGCTTTTATTTAGTTCACCAGATACCTGCATATTTCAGCTTTGCTATGTAGAGAGACACACACATAGTCACAAGAAAGCAAACGTTATAAAATCTATATACCAGCAGCAGTCAGTCTGTTATTGTTACTCCCCTGACTCCTGTCAGGTACATTAACTAAGATTGCAAATAGCTGATTGACACAGAGATTGCCATAGTCAGTAGCTATAATATTTATTGTTGGCTATACATATTTGTATGCTGTTCTTTAATAGGAATTGTCCTAGAAGGGAACCAACAGAAAGGGGTGTGTTATTAGATAGTCACGTGCTATGTGAAGGAATGCTATAACTAAGGTTGCCATTTG
Organism: Pluvialis apricaria; assembly: GCA_017639485.1. Taxonomy (NCBI): domain Eukaryota; kingdom Metazoa; phylum Chordata; class Aves; order Charadriiformes; family Charadriidae; genus Pluvialis; species Pluvialis apricaria. The sequence goes on from CM030007.1 coordinate 70,872,484, forward strand.
ATTTCTGTTATGACCCCCATTTTCATCAGTTCATACATTTATGGGACTCCCTGCTTTCTGGCTAAAATCTTCTGTGCCTTTTATCAGCCAGATGGTAAACTTGCCAGACGGCATTTGGATTCGGAAGGCAGAAAAATAGGTTTGGGGGTTTTTTTTAATTTTATAAAAATTTCTGTTTGTTTTCTGCCCCTGTGCATATAGCTGGGAAAGGATGCACTCTAAAGGCTGCTCTGTCAATAGAGCCTGTGTGTATTCTGCTACATTTGGAGAAAATTAAAAGAAAGGGTATGAAGTACTATGTGTATTGAAAACTCAGTTCCAAACATTGCCATAGTGGCACTACTGTATCCAGAATCTAAAACTATCTTTTACCTTAGCCATAACATAATGAACTTTGGCTTCTGAGCCAACACATGGTAGAGGTGAGCGGGGCAGCTGAAAAGCCACAAATCGCTACTGCTGAGAAATCTTATTTGTGAAAGTTGCCTGGGGTTCCCACCTGACATCTCCATCTGACTAACAGGCCTGAGGCTGGGGGATGGACCAGGTCTAGAGGTCTTTTGAGAAAGCTTAGACGATCCCGAGATGGCAGAAGTGCTGGGGTAGAATATACTTTTTTTTTTTTTCCTGTTCCCACCATTCTGTCGAATGTGCTCCCGTGGGAATCAGCAGCACTATGCATGCAGGCACCAAGTAGTCACTTCCAGGTGGTTGGGATTTAAAGCAAAATATTACTAATTTTTGTGAGATCACTGTTATCACATAGCAGCAGCTATATTGTGTCAAATATTGTTTGTGTATGCAAGCTCCTGCCATGAAGAGCATGTAATGGTGATTCCCGACTAAAGTACTCAGGTACAGATAAGGTCCCGTTTCCTACCTATGGTTATATGGTTTCTTAAGGAAGCCTAGGGAAGCCCTTTCCCTGAAATCACATCTTTGCTGTCCATACAGACATCAGGACTCCCAGCTGGCACACTTTGCATTAGAAAAAAATAAGACACCTCTTCAATCACACACAACACGTTCCTGCAGGATCCCATCATGCTTTAAACATCAGGAACCAAAAATCCCCAAAAAGTTCATGACAAAGTACAAGTCCTGCAATTGTAAGGGCTGGTGACAGTTTCTGCTGCATTGCACTGCAAATTCAAGCTTTCATCCCAAAAGAAAGGGATGAGGAGGGCTGTAAAGACTTATATTCACGAGTGACTCCTGGCTCAGTTTTCCAGGGCCTGAGGCTGAGCGCCAGGTTGTGCCTGCTGTTGTCCTCACCCCCTTGCCTCACCTCACAGGGGTCACAACATTGAGAATTAAGGGTGGGTCAGGTAAATTTTAACATCAACCAGAAGAAATTATTTCTTCTCCATGAAAATCAGGCTGAGAACTGAAGTAGTGCCTGTTGCTGGTGGCCACCATGCTGCCACTCTTTCAAGGTCTCCACAGTAGTTACACACAGGTCTGATGCCCATTCATGTTTCTCTGGTGGATAAGTCGGTCCTGAGCATCTTCTGAGAAACTCTGGATGGTGTAGCGTTGTAAGCAGTCACCTTCCCTCACTTGGGTACCGCTTCAGAAATTGGGGATCTCATAATTTGCATTTTCTCACTGATTAATTCTAATTGTGTAGTTTTAATGTTTCATTTACATATGCACAGTTATTTGTGATGCAGATTCACCCCAAGTGACAGTGTGAAATGGCAGGGTAATGACAGGTTTCATGGAAATAAATCTTGGATACACTGACAGCCACTGAAACATTAACATTTCAACAATACTAATTAGCTATATATAGAGAGAGTATGATTAAAAACCACTAGAGGCTTCTTTTAAGGCTGAACATCAGAATACTCATGCCAGGTGAAAAAGTTACAGTCCTAATTTCGTTCCTTTTCACATACCCTTCCATATTATATTGGACAATATTAACTAGGATGCTAAATGGCTATTGTACACAGAGTAATATGTTGTAAGAGGAATGTAGGTGAGTGAAACACTGACGTAAGAATATTAATCTCTCCCTTAAGCATAAGGGCTTAAAACCCACCACTCTTTACTTCATCTTCCATAATAAAAGTAGCGAGTTGCATAAAACTGTAAAAAACCTGTAAGCATTTACCTACCTCTATTTTGTCATTGCTCCAAAGGACTCTTAAGATTTAGACCAAAAGTATGTTCAGAGACCAGGATCCCACCTCTGATGAATTTCCCCCACTCCATACTATGCCGTGCATCTCCATGGTGGACCCAACATCTTCCTTCTTCAGTCAGAAAGCACCTCGCCCACAAAAAGATTGCCTATGTCCATGTCCCCAGGCTCTCTGTGTCTTTCTGTGCTTGCTCCTGCATCTCTCATGCACCACAGGTACTTTGACTCAACATTAATAGCTGATCTCTTTGCTTTTTGTGTGCAGCCTCCAGCCCCAGACCCCAGCAAACAAATCGGGCCAAACTGGTTTCACCCAGGTGTAATCTGTCCATTTTGCTAAGACGTGCCCAGCTGAATGGGCACCTCTAAGGTTTACGCAGCCTCCTTTGCCACATTTTGGAAAGCCAACAGCACAGCGGCTGAGCAGAGAAGTATGTACACCTCACAGCCCTGGGGCATTCACTGCTACAGTAGTTTTATACGGTCGCTGAAAAACATACATTAACGGATCCTGCAAATCACCATGCATGCCAATTATCTTAGACAGAAAGGGGCTTTGTGGCCTTGCCTCTGTAAACAGAACCAGACAGAGAGACCCAGAGCTGTTCTGCTAGAGGCCAGGACAAATAACAAAGTATTTTTCCTCCATAGGGTCCTCCCAGTTTTGCTTCTATTCTTTCTAGGAAGAAGGAAACATAGAATATTTGGGACATTGTTCTGGTGGTGTATCCTGGATTGTATTATGCAGGATTTCAAAAATATAGGAGAATTCACAAATGTCACTGCATGGTAGCACGTGGCATTTTCTAGATATTTTTATCTTAGGATCTAATTTATCTGGGATTAGCAGTGTTCCTGTCAATAAGAGAAAGCATTTCTTTTCTGGAAAAACAAACCTCCATTGGAGTTTACCATCTGTAGTCATTTAGCTTTATACATTATTTCCGTGGGGTAGGGCCAGAGATAGCAATCAGTTTTATTAAACTTATAGTATTTTCTCCTCTATAATTTTCTATTATCTGCTTAAATGCTTTTATTAGAAATATCAAAATTCTATGCTTAAATAATATCAAGTATTTGATCTTTCTCTTTGAGTAAGCCTTTGCTTATTCTGCAAGAGAAGGAAGGAAAACATCAATTTCAAAATGCTTTAAAACAGAAAATAAGAGCAAGCCTTTCCGTTTGAACTGTGCTTTTCCTTGCTATGGTAGATTTAAGAGTCATGCTCCATCCTATTTCAATAGGCTCCTTTTGTAATTGAAATGTATGCAGGAATGTCGGTAAGACCATACATCCTCCAGTCATTTCAATATCAACCTCAGATAATCATAGTGTAAATTGTGTGGGGTACACTTTCAAAGTGTCAGTGCTCAGTTCTTCTGTGGTCTCTGTAGTTACTACCACCGGTGCTTGCTCTGCCACTGCTGGAGCGGCTCTAAACTGGAGCAGATCCTTACTGACTGCCAAACACAACAAACCACACAGAAACCACAACTGGAGTGTTCCTTCTCCACTACTATAACCGGCATTACTTTAGCCAGGCACATGAGGAGCCTTACCACATGACAAAACATTTTCTGTTTTCCTTAACATGATATTAATAATAACAATCTTAAATAGCAGACTGTCCATGTTCCAATCCATGATAGGCTGACTGTGCAATCCAGACAGGAACCAGGTATGCTTTGGTTATCTGCACACGTTAATGCAGTCTGTCTGCTCAGAAAATTGCTCTAAAGTACTTAAAAAGAGACATTGGAATGTTATACCATAGGCAAAATAAGTCAGCCATGCATAAGGAAGCTGAGTCGCTGGAAGAACCTAACTGTGATTCTGAAGAAAGTTTTAAGGTAACTTTATTTAAAGTCCATTAAAAACTAAACATTTTTTTAAAATAGCTTTTAATATTTAGTATGCATATAGAAAGGCCTGAGTGGGATATTTAGGAAGAGGCTTCTTTACTTGGGTTTGATTTTATTGGTTATTATTACTATTATGTTCAAACATCAAACCAGGATTTCCTGGCTTTTGCTGAGGAGCTTCTAGGAGATCTATGAATATCTAGTCTGAGTTTAAAACCTTCAGAAGCACCAATCAACACCTCCGTAATTAGATACTTCTAAGGTCCTAACCTTAATGTGGACACTGGTAAAGGAGTCTGGGCTTGTTAACAGGGCTGTTCTGAGAGAGCAAGGACATATTATGTTATAAGGCCTTGATTTCTTGAAGACAGGGTGCCAAAATCTTTTGATGGGCTTACTACACTTGATTGTTCTTCCATAGTAGCAGCAAGAGAAAAAGGCTTTGACTTTCTTCTCAACTTAAAAAATTAAAGAGTGCAGCCACATCTGTCTTGCATCCTTGTCTTATTTACAAGCTTAGCACAAACCCCAGATCACAGGATACAGGCATACCCAACAACTTGTTCCCTACAGTAATTGTGACTCCCCTTTTTAAGGACATACACAAAGATGATGGTATGAACAACAGTCATAGTAATCAGCTTCAGTGTCTCAATAACCTCCCAAAGGTATTTTCCTTTTCTTCTCTTTCATCGAGAAATGCAGTTTCATGCAGCAGTAACCCAGTAGCCACTGGCAGGGACAGAGGGTCTATGGAAGGGAAGAGTGTCTGGCTGGGCATCCTGCAGGATGAGCTGTGCGTCACTTGGTCTCAGCACCTGGTTAGCTTTTGCATTGGCCACCTTCAGCATAAGGACACCAGTGCGGCCCATGGAGGGAGACCTGGCTGTTCTGCATCCATCCCATGGCCAGGAGCCTGCTACTGGAGGGTCACGAAGCCAAGCAACACCTGCCCTATGGCCAGCTAGCCCTCCAAGTACTCAGGTTCCCTTTGCTCTCCCTCTGCTCTGTCATGGTATCTGCGGGCACCTATCCCATGAAGAAAAGCATAAGCTATACCTGCCCAGACAAAGAAAAAGGGCTACTGCCTCTTAATGTGTTTCAGTAAACCTAAACCATGTGTGTGCTTTGGGTGTTTATGGTATACATCTACTCCATCTAACTTCTGAAGTTGAGGTGGACTCTGACTGTATGTTACTTCTTTTTCCTTCTTGTCAGTGCTACTGGCAAATGGTCATTTCTTCTTTTCCTAAAGTAAATCAAAAAGAAATAAAGTTACCTTCCCCTCCCTCTCCCCTTGCATGGCATTACAGCCTGGTCTGGAAAAATGATCAGCCCTTAGAAGAGCAGCTTGCAGTTGTTGCAACAAGATGATAGATAACAAATGTGGCAATATCTGCTAAGTTACAGGAAAATAATCATCTCTTGCCAAAAAGACCAGCATAGTTTGAACTGCTAGTTCATAGTTGCAAAGGATATCATAAATCTTTGCATTTTAGCCTTTGGAACATTAACATAAATTGTTTCCAAATGCTCTAGACCTGCATGGTTTATGTCACTGGAGTTGCCAGACACAAATCTTCCTTTCTCAGGGGAAGGAAAATAAACAGATAGAAAATTCTCCATGTGCACGGTTCTTCTGGAAAAAAAAAAAAAAAAGTCAGGTGGGAGAAATGTGTGTACATCTTGAAGGAAGACGGATGTCTCTGAAGACCTTTTATTTCCTGCACAGGTGGCTAACAGAACATCCTGCTCCAGGGGCACAGGTAGAGCCTCAGCTTGATTGACCTAACTGAGGTCAGTAGCAAATCCCCCTTTGGCATCTACAGGGGCTTCATTCTATATCTCCAGATACTGGTACAAGAGATCAGAGCTTCACTTCACTGAATAAACTAAACAACTCCTCCTTTTCGTAGACAGTTTCCCTTGGCTTCTGTCTCTCTCTTGTGTGTGCGTCTGTACCTCTTAGTGTTCAACACCCCCTAAGAGGGCTTGAAATAAAAGACGTACAGAACATCTCTTATGAGGCTTCCAGACATAGTTCAAAAAGCAGGCAAGGTCTGGGGCAGCTCGTCCCCTTTTCCAGTAGTCAATGTCATGGGATGGGGGAGCATGAGATGATTTCTTAATGACATTATGAGCCCTAATTTTTATAAGGTAATACGGTAACTTTAACAATTACTGCTACTAAAATGAGACTGAGCAAACAGGGGAAGAAGTGGAAAAAAACATAGTTTTTAAGTCAGCCTACAAACTTTTTGGTAAATTTCATGCTAATTCTTACTTCCTGGAAGACACAACGTAAGTAGTGCTAATATCTGGCATAAGCTGTAGCTTATTTTCTGGGCATGCAACAGAAAGCTCTTTTCCTTTTGGAGATGTACTTGTTATGTCTAATGTTGTATGGGGGAGACTGCATGGCAGAAAAATCAATTTCTTCTTCATGATAATATTGAGAGAAACCTGAAAAAAGCATAAGTATAAAATAACTACTGCAATAAAATCTGAAGATCTTCTTGTACCACAAAGAGGTATAATAAAGATGAGCTGCTGGCCCACAAAGCTGTACAGTCAACGGGTATCAAACACAACAGGAAGAAATAGATCAATGGCAAGGAGGTTGAATTCCAATTTGTGTCCATCCACAACTGTGAAAGTCTTTTATTTTTTTCTTAAAGTCAAAGCAGTACGTAAAATCTGCACTAAGCTAAGCACGATTTTTTATATGACAGGAACTAACAGACTGGCAATGTAGAGGACCATGTGCACCCAATGACAGGCAAAAACATTGCTCAATATGACTTCAGATTTCTTGTTTGTAAGACAACAGGAAAACTATTTGTTTGACATTCCTGCTAATTCTTCAGTAGATAAGTCCTGTGATTACTTTACATTTAATTTCTTCTCTCTGGAGAAGAAAAAAATCTGTCAAATATCCTCAAAATATCACGCAGTAGATTGTGAGATCCAATCTAAGGCCCAGATCTAAACAGCCTGGAATTTGGGATGCTTCACCCTGAATTCCAGCTTTCTGAACAAAACCACATGAACCTGAATTCCTAACTTTAAGAGATATTGGATGTGAAAATCGTGCCAGATCCAATAAAAGATTCCCGCAACTAAAACCAAAATACAGATCTTGGAAACTTTCCTTTCTTGTCTTTCAATATCTCAGATCTCTGGAGTTGTTCTTCGAACCCCATCCAGAGCTGCCCCTTCAGTGTCTTCATAGAGCAGAGTTCACCCCTAAATCTGTTTGTGACATAGAAATCAGGTCTGCCTCTCCCTGCTCAGGGGACAATCTACTGTGACAATCTTCAAGCACATTTGACAAAACTAGATCCCTCTCAGGATAGGGAGGAAAATGCTCAGGTATTTTCTAAAACAGTGGCAGTGACTATTCTATTAAATAACGCTTGCCTCTGCTCCTGTGAAAAGCACCCAGAAAATAATATGGCACTCAAGAAACCTTCTGTGACCACGAGACTGGAACATCCACCTGTGAGTCCTTCCTCCAGTCACAAACCACTTCTATATTTTACATCTAACAGCTTTGGATAAAGGACAGCAATGGTATAAATCTGTAAAAGAATCACACTTTTATGTTTTTTGCTTTTACACATCTTGATGGCAGAGAAATTTTTCACTCTTCGGTATTGCACATCTTCTAATTCAGGGCCAGAAACAACTAATTCTGACAAAAAAAAGGTGAAAAATGCAAGTTCATGTATGGTTCCTGCTCACACTTTAACTTAGTAATAATATAAATTAACTGGTCAACCAAATCCTATCATTTGGAAAAAATATCCAATGAAGTCTGGTAAAAAGTACAGATTTCTGCCCTAAACACAGACTATTTGGACAGAGCTATCACTCCTCTGAGACTCAGCCATACGTACACGCACCAGTTTATACTGGACTGGCTCCATTCAATTTGCTGAAGTTACTCCTTGAAGGAAATTAAGTCCTCTCTAGTTCTTTCATGGGAAGGACAAATGTATTACGTAGGTCGGGGGTGTGAACAGGCTCAAAATGGAGGGGAAAATAAATCCACCATCACCTTTTAAATGTTGTGGTAAAGACTGCACCTCTGCTTCAAGAGAAGACTTAACTTTCTGGAAGCGGTCATTAAGGAAAAGTCACTCTGTATCGGCCCTGCTCTCCTCCCTTACACTTTCATTGCTAGCCACTGCTCTGGGAGACAGGCTAGAGGGGAACTTTGGGTAGTCATTGCGTTTCTCTCTCCAGCATAAGTCTTCTTACTTTCCTTCTTTTTGTTATCAGTCTCTATGATTCTCTCTACTCCTTAAGGACCAAGAGCACCTAACGTACTCCAAGCTCCCCTTTGGGATAAGAAAGTTAATTAGTTCCTAGAGTATCTGTAGGGTCAAAAACAGCTGGACTGCTACTCCTTCTGGGCTGTCTGTAGCACAGATGACCAGCAGTCAGGATTTTTCTTCCAAGCATGTTTTGGGGTTCATTAGTTTGTCTCTCTTTCTTCTTTAGTAGTTACTTGGAGTTCAAAAGACAGCAGCTTGGAGTTCAGCAGCTGAGCCATCACTTACCTACTTCACACACATATAAAAGCACTCACCCCTTAGTCTGTGCTAGTCACTGGGGAAAAAAAAAAAAAGCTTTCTAGCCGTCAAAACAACCTTTGCCCATTCTGATTGCCATAAAACTTTAATCAAACCCCAGCTATGGGGAATAAAAAATAATAATAAAAACTGAAATCCTGAAGGAGAACTCAGGATTTCAGAATGCCCTAAGGGTGAATCCCACCACCAGAAGGAGAGGACAAACTCCAGAATCGAGCAACTTGTGCCAAGAACACTAAGCAAGTAACAACTTTTTGTTTAAAACTGAGAGCTGAAGTTGGCAAAAGGACTGCAACTGCTATAAATGTCACTTGTGTGTGAAAGACAGAGGTAGCCACTTAAGCCATTAGTATCCAAAACATTTAAGGCTTTATTGGTCAAATGTGGCTTAAAGAGGAGATCAGGCCTGGCAGGCAGTGAAGATCTTGCAGTCCAGGTGGAATGTGCTGTCCGCTTGGGAAATTCCCCTTCCTAAGCAGGCAGCTATGCCCTGCTCCAGCTGTAACATCCAAACAGATTTCAGGTGCAACACACACTGCAAGCCTCAGGTTAAGAAAGAAGGTGATGACTCCAATGAAACCCAAAATAAATTGTCACAGGCAATAATGAACACTCGTGCAAGTAATTTAAGGCATTTGTGTCATCGTTGCTTGTGTGTGCATCCAAAAAATGCTGAAGACTTAACAAGACCTGAGGAGCAAACAGCAGTTGTCCCTAATTCCAACAAGCTTCTATTTGCTTGTCCCCATCCATAATAATTGTTTGACCTTTGCCTGAACCAGGGTAGCTAGCTCTCATTTCTGTCCCTGTACAGCACAGCTGTTGGGTTACTCACTCAGCTGCATCAGAGAACAATCACATACACAATCACCAGCCCCACATCTCCTGCTGTTAACAGTGCCCATAGTCCCATGCAAGAGCAGAGGTGGAGAGTTGGTGTCTCACTGAAGAGCAATGATTGCCAGACGTTGGCGCATTGAGGATGTAGAGAAGGAAGGAGCAGAAGCACATAACAGTGGCGCCCAATAGCCTGTGCATGACTAAAGTCTACTAGCAATGCAAAACTTTGTCTTGTCTTATGGAGGAGATGTTGCTCCTTCTGAAGATTAGCTGGCTCATCCTCTTAATGTACTTGGCTCCCTCCATCTTCTACAGAGACAGCTTCTTGCTTTGGTCCTATTGGTCAAATCCCATTCACAAATTCCATATGAATTCTTCAAACTCAGTATTTACTCCTCTCTCTTGTCTCTAACACTAGCTCTGGTCAAAGATGGGTCAGTGAATGCCTAAAGTACATGGGTTACTGACATTACCAGGCACTGCAGAATTTATAGTCCAGTTTCTTCCTATTGTATTCATTTATCTGACTGAAAGTTGAATTAAAATTGAGGTACAATGTGATAAACTGGAATTGATAAACCTTTCTTGGGCAATTGGGTGAAGTGTAGCTCAATCTGACGTGCGCCTATTTCTGTCTTTGTGGCAGGATAGCTGGACTCCAGACACCAACATGACGGAACGCTTTGACTGCCACCACTGCAAAGAGTCCCTGTTCGGAAAGAAGTACATCCTGAGGGAGGACAGCCCCTACTGCGTGAAATGCTACGAAAACCTTTATTCCAACACCTGCGAGGAATGCAAAAAACCTATTGGTGCCGACTGCAAGGTATGCCAGATTTGTGCCTTGTTACAGAAATCTTGAGAGACATGGTGCTATCGCCTGGAAGGATCTATGAGTCCAGCTTAATGGCTACCTAGGGCTTTCTTTTGGTGGGAAAGCATGTTTTCTGGACCCCTGTATGTGCTCTTCACCACTTCATTTGGCAAACCGTTCTTCACCAAATGTGTTAATAGAAATGGAAAAACACCCTTCTCTTCCCCTAAGGCATAGGATGATTTGATGATGTGACACTAGAAAGAATTTCCAACTCATTAGGAGAACCCAACTGTCCAAGGAGCCAGCTGGGTTTTCGAAAGGTAGCAGAAGCTGACTTTGTACTACCTTTGGGTCAGAGGGAAGTAAGCCACTGTTGGCTTTGCAGTGACCACAACTCAGTTGTCATCAAGAGACAAGACGTGCTTAAAAAAAGTTGCCATCTCATGGATCACAAAAACCTGGCTAATGCTGGCCCAAGTAAGAAGTCAGTCAGAACACAGAATAATTAGCCTTTTAAATACAGAATGATGATAATGGAGTCTAACTAAAGGTTGCAAAGGAAAGAGCAAAGGCCTTGCTTGCTTGAGCTATGCCCTGTTGCACCACTTGGAAACACCTACTTGATATAAATAAGGTGTGACCACCTGCATTTCTTTTAAATTAACCAAAACAACTGGAGTTCATCCCAGGTTTACCCTGACTGACTGAAGACACATGATATTTGCGCCATCCAGTGAAGTGTCTGTTGGACTGCTACAGACAGGCTTCATCCAGTATACGCTCTCCTTGCATGAAACTGACCCAGTCAAATTCAGCCAAAAGTTTCACTGACAGAGTGAGTTTGCGCTAGAACAGCATTTTGCATTGCATGACCATAGGAATCTCGACCGGTATGAGGAGGTCTGAAGTTTGATTCCCTGCATTGCTGGTCCATACCTCTAGAAGCACCAATTAGTCCCTGTTACTGATACTACCGCTCTATCACTAGTTCAGAGATATAAAAATAAATGCACACTCAGATTAGGAAAAATAAATGTCTCATATCTTCCAAATTGATCTATCCCACCTATTGGCAAATCAGTAGAAAAGCCCCTTTCAGAAGCCTTAAAAAGGTGAGAATGTTTCACCATCATGACAGGGAACTGGCAATAATCTGTACGAGGGTATAAAACTGCCAGCTTTCCTACAGCTCATAAATATTCAGATTAGAGAAGAGATACAGCTGGCCTGACCTGAAAAAGCAAAATATTTCTGCCCCATTCCAGAATGTGCTTTTGTTTTAAGGTCTCTTTCTAATCCCCTGAGAAGATATTTCCATGTGTTGATATTCAAGAATTTAAAATCTTGGACCAGCTTCAACAAATCTCGGACAAAGTATTCAGGAATTAATCAGGCTGAACTTTTCAACCCAGATTTATGGATTTAGGGAGTGTGGGTGTTATCCGATATACTGCTCTTCTGTACTTTTAAGCAAGACACACTCTAACAGCAGATAGAAAAAAAAGCCCCTAATTCTCTGCAATATAAGTATATTTATATATGTAAAGAACCAGAACTACGTGTGGAAAACACAACTATAAGATAGTAAATAAAAGATTTCTTAAAGAACTATAAAGTGTACCAGAAACAAATGTGTCCTTTTTTTGTTTCTGTGACTGCAGCTGGTGCCTGTCTGTGCTTTATACTGCAGCTTTTGAACCTGTTGACCAATTTTAATCAAATTCTGACAAATTGATAAAAGTTGCAAACTTAAATCCCTACAAGTTTTCTGAAAAAAAACATGTGGTTGGGTAGAAAAGGAGATCCTATTGATGTTCCCACTGACAGGAAAATGAAAGTAGTTTTTCAATGACAGTAATAGACATACATTTGAATACAATTGAGAATACATTTGAGAGAGCCCTTATAAGTACCTCAGCCACAATATAAGTCTCAGTCGAAGCTTGTGCATGGTATGACTGAGCATAATTCAGCTACATATTAAACAAAGTCACAAAAAATCATGCTTCTGCTCCTCGTTAAACTGGATATATGCATGGTTATATAAACACATAAGAAATTACACATATATACACATGCAGACACGCATGTATGTATTTTTGTATATATCTTTTTACACATTGCATTTGCATTTTCCCCTGAGCAAAGATAAAACGTACTATGTCTGGGAATAAACCCAGTATGTTTACTGGATGTACAAAATGGACTCCATATTTACTTGTATGTTCTGACGTAGCATTTATACAGCTGTAAAATTTGGAACTAAAACCTAATGGAGTGACAGTGTTATCATAAAGGGTCACATCCAGACCTCTGCATCTGGCAGGGGCACCCACCCTCACATCAGCATTACAACCCAGAAAGCTCCACGTAGCTCTCACCTCAGCTCCTCCTTCTCAAGCCTCTTCCCGGCCGCTGCAATTTCTCTGCCCTGAGAAGAGCTGAACTGAGAACCCAGCTGCAGGTGGGATGCTCTTAATTTCCCCCCTACCAGCCCTCCCAATTAAAAACAACCCTCCTGTAGCTGAAAGTGTTACACCAGAGTAAAACAGGTGTTGACAAGAGGGGAGCCAGCTCATCCTCTCTGACACTACTGTAGTGACACTACTGTGCACTGGTGCACAGCATCACCTCACCCAAGTTGAACTTAAGCCTGCTCAGACACTGGTAATACTTCAACTTTGACAGCACCAGGCTCTGAGAGGACCAAACCGATGCCAGATTTTCACCTTGTGTTTTAGCTACGGCACAGAGAGCCCACAAGACAACTAGCCTAAAGACGAGCTTTCTTTGAAATCAAATCGGGGGAGAATTCACTTCACTATCTTCCTAGATTTCTATGGTAATTTATGGGTAACTGAGACGTAACTGAGTGGTAACTAACCTGTTCGTTATTTTAAATGCTTTTTCTCCCACCAAAAGAAACCCTGAATGACAACATGTGTCCGAATGACACCTTTGGACTTAGGCTGTCTCGTTAACTGTAAACAACTCTTGCTGATGTTTATGCATCTTTCACAGACAGATTAAAAGTTTCATATACTGAGTGGTAGGAGGCACTGGCAGGCAGTAGAAAAACACGATGCCATTTCTCACAGCTATTACACATTACCCATATGCCAACAGGTTCCAATCAAAATTTAGTCCTTCTGAAAAGAATTGGCATTTCATCACCTATGTCCCTGGTGAACGCTCACCACACCAGTTTCACGCTTCTTTCTGGAAATCCATCCATTACGTTTCATTTGCTTAACTGTTGAAGTGTGACTTTGGGTTGATTTTGGCTTTTTTTCATAGTTTCCTTGCAGGCTCTATGGCACAGAAACCATCGCAAACACAGGAAATACCTACAGTAATCCGGTGCTTAATGCAGTCCACAAGTGGGCCTTGGCAAGCAGGAGGGGGTGAAAACTCTCTCTGCAAAACGTGGGAATCAAATTAAAAGTGCACTGTGAGATAAAGCTACTGTGTCAGCACACAGGCCAAAAATGAATCAAAAGGGTCGGTCTTACACTCAAACTAAACAAAAAATAAAGCCTCTAGTAATGTGGATCAGCAAAGGGAGAAAATATTTGTTTTTCAAATTTTTCATGTTTAAACCTTGTCCTGAGTTGCAACACTTTTTTCAGAGCATTACTGAACATCAGACTTGCTGTTGTGAAGTGGAATGGTAAAAGAAACAGACACCTTATTCTCTTCCCGTATCACTAAAGTGCTGGCTTCGGCACACTATCGCTTATTTTTACCTTTTCTAAATACACTTTTCACAGGGAAGTAGCAGTCTGACATATTTCAATGTTTTGCTACAGGGTGTGTGCATGGCTAAAATCTGTACAGCTTTTCGTTGTCGTACCCCACTTCCTTTGCTCAACCTTCTGAAAAGAGCATTGCGGCAGGCATATACAGTTACTCCTCTGGCAATAATTTCTCTAATCTCCTTCTTCCTGTTGGGTCCCTGTTGAACGCCAGTTCAGAAGAAAAGGTAATACAAAAGGGCTTAAGTCCAGTTAGACTTAGAGAGCCAGAGTAGATGATCATGCAGTTGCAGGATATGAGTAGTCTGTGCTTAACCCAGTTACCTGGTAACTCTGATCTTGGGGCTTTTCTAGTTTAAAAAACAAAAGAACTCACCAGCAGCCCCATCCTAGAGGCCCAATAAACCATGCTGGGTCAAGACTACACAGAACTATGGAGAAACTATCAAATGTCATTTTACCAACGCTGAAAACAGTTATCTTGACAAAGTTTTCTTTGGGGATGACATAATGAAAATTAGTGAAAATAAAATTGCTTGAAAAGCACATAATGGCTTCTCAGAACCACAAGTTTCAAATCCATTTTGCAAGCGTTGACTCTAAAAAAATGTGGATACAAATAGGATCTGTGTTAAGTTTTGCTTGCACCATATTCTTACAGTCAGTTGTTTGGGTCTGTGCAAATGACTTCCACTTGGCCCACGCTCTGACGTCTGTTTGAGAAACATCCCAGGATCCACTGTTCATTTGGTAGTCCCAAAGGACGCTGGGCAGAAATTTTCAGCTGAGGTCGATTCTCAGATCAGGCTTAGAAAAGCACCCATTCACATTTAAGTAGTTTCAGGGACTGCTAATCTGTGGGGTTCTTTATCTTCAAATGAAACTAGATAAGGGAAGGATTATTTTCCATGTTCAGAAGAAATGCAACTGTACGAAGTGTTAAATTTTTCTCCCTGCAAATTCTGCTGCAAAATTTATCACAGCTCTGCTGCTGCTGCTCGCTTGTAGCGCATCTGGAACTGGTCTGGAGCTCTCTGCACCTCAGCTGCAAAACACGTACAGGACAGGCCGTGTCCATGAGCGTCTGTGTGTATGCATCTCTATATATGTTAACACTGTTCCGCTTCTCAAATGCCAGTCTATGGTAATTCTTCAGACTCTTGTCTGTGCTTTATCTAACACGTCTCTTATCTGTGCTTATGTGTGTTTTATCTAACAAGAGCACATGGCTGTCAGTTTTCACACAGATGCACAGATCGATCGCAAGAGAGTCGTTCTCCAGATTTCTATTAGGTAACATAGGAAGGTGCATTTAAAACTCCAGTCAAAATACGTAGCACCAGGGACTCATTTCCCTCAGGCTGCATAAAGCGGCTGAGAAGTCATGCTCATCAGTACTTTAAGGATACACTCCAGTTCAGAGTCCACAATAGTAATTTTCTTTATTAGCTCTTCCTGGAAATCCATGCAGTAACCAGGAATTTGGTTTATATCACTTGTACCTTCTGCTGGAACAAATTTATTTGGATTACAATCAGCTAGCGTAACCCAGAGCTCACATGCCTAGAGTAAACCTAATGCTCTTTCAGCTTAACTGGGGGGCAGCCTAACAGACAAACTTGAAGTCAGTTTTGCACATGCAACCTCCCCAGCGCAGAATCTGTTCCAGATCAATACAGCCACAGCTTATGTCCAAGCCAAAGGCTACAGGTAGATACGCAACACACTGAAGTAGACCAAACCTGATTTCTCCTGACTTTATTACCCTGACCTAAGAACAATCATGATGCAGAAACTGTTTCGTCAGTACCTTGGACATCCTTGCTTCAGATGTGACAGATTCAGAGAGACAAAGCAATAACCACTTCATCCATCCAATATTCAGCTGCAGGCATGTCAAAGCCAGACATCTTAGACTCCCTCTACATTCAGTGACAATATCTGTTACAGTCATCCGAGGTAGCTAAAGATTATTCAGGTCAGTCTGTATTTTGGGTACTTTTCAGTTGTCATTGCGCTTCATCTCTTTGCCATGATGAAATATCTGCTCCTTTCCCCTACCCGGCTACTGTCTGTATAAGATGCCATCATAACCGACTCAAGGATTAAACTTTTCATCATTGACACCTAATCCTCGTCTTCATTACTCCTCTTCTACAAGGCATGCACCTTCTTCAGGGTATAATTTTATTGATAAAACAAGGCAGAACAAAAGCAGGTATCAGCATGTGAATTTTGGAGATAAAAAACAGCTTGCAGAATTATTGCAAAGAGAGGAGAAAGGCATCAAGTGGGAAAGAGGCAAGAGAAAGAAAAACGGATCTGTTATTCTATTTTCTAGCAGGCAAATTCCACATTTTGGAAAAATCTGTTGGCTGTATGTTGTATTTTTCTGTTGAAAATATTATCCCCTCTGTGAACAGATTTAGGCTGTTCACCTGCATTTAAAGAGGAAAAAAATGTAAATAACTTCCAAAGAAGTTTTTTTTTTTCATTTTGCTACGAGAAAAGATTACAATTTTACAGTCAGAAATTTGGGTTGTTTCAAAAGGAGTTAGCTGAAATGAACAGACAAGCTGAATAAACAAATGTCTGAACGCTGTAAAGTAGGAGGCTTAGATATTCTACCGCAGAGTGCAGCCTCCCGGATGGAAGACACATTGGGTATCAATTGTTACTCACAGTGATTTAAGAAATTTAGGTAGGCAGTGCAGATGTCCAAACAAAAAGTCCTTATTGCATGGTCAAATTCTGATTGAAGTTGCTATAGTTTAACAAGCTACCACTCATGAGCTGAACTAAGCAAAACTATTTCAGTGTAGCTGTTTATGAGAACCAGGCTCCTGCAGACATAACGTGTGGTTATTTTAGCTTAACATAAATACACAGTATCTTTTGTTTGCTCTGGGCTAAGATGTCACATTTGGAGGTACCTGTGACCGTACTGACTGACATAGAGCAGTTTAGGCCAGACTACGTTTGAACACTTCATGATGCTTCTATTTACACAATTAAAAAATCTGATATTCTACAGCTCATTTTTTTTCTTCAGTTAACCAGATTAATTCAGTGCTTGTAATCAATAGATAGTGGATCTTGAGCCAGAACCTGAGAAGTTATTTCTGCTGAATTTTTATATTCCCCATTCATTACAATAGTAGCCCCTCACACTCCCACCTCAAACCGAATCCTATGTATTTCGGGGTAGACACCCTTTCTTGTAATGATCTAAGCTCCATTTTGTTTGAGCTCCACAGATGCTGTTCAAATATCACATGATTAGGCCGCCTTAATTCAAAACTGAAAAGGCATAATCCATCCCTTTAGGTCACAATTTTTGGAAGGACCATTTTTTTTAAATAATGAAAGTACCACTGTGGAAGGTATTTTATATACTTAGGTGCTCACGCTAATCCCTTGGTCAGAGTGTTCTGGATCACTGGCCGCAGGTACGATGTGATCTCTCATCTTTCAGTCTGATCCACATTTGAAACATAGGCAAACCAAAACACAAGAGTCGGTAAAAATTAGCGGCAGTGGAAAAAAAAAAAAAAGGGAACAGAGATCTCACCAATTCCACCCTTGGTGTAAATCTGTTGAACTGAATAAATACCAGAAAGTAATTGGGAAAAAGATTTCTGTCCAGGCAGAACAGCTATGAAATCAGCAACAGCTAAGACAAATAGGGGAAGTCTATTAGACCTATAAGGTTAACAAGTTTTAATCTGACTCAAAAAGGGTGCTTTATTCTCAAAGGAAATACCTAAATGGAACTAGTTGTTCCCCTGCCACATACAAAAAATGAAGGTTACCTTGAACTAAAAGAAGGTCGATAGTTGTAATTAGCTGTTCTTGGTTATCATAGAAAAATAAGTTCACCTTCATCAGAACATTTTCTTTTCCTGAGCTGTGCGAATTAGCCTCAGCTCCTGGCTGTGGTTCAGATTTAGATGTGTTTGCATTCTCTTGAGCTTCCAGTTGTGCAAACTATTCATTCTGCTCACTCTGGGATTTTGGATTTCTACAGGATCTGTCTTACAAGGACCGCCACTGGCATGAAACCTGCTTCCACTGCTTCCAGTGCAAGAATTCATTGGTGGACAAACCTTTCGCTGCAAAAGAGGAACATCTACTTTGTACCGAATGCTACTCCAACGAATACTCTTCCAAATGTAATGAGTGCAAGAAGACTATTATGCCAGGTTAGGATGCTCACTTTTTGGACTGAGAAAAGATTAGGCTAAATATCAAGCCCAGACTCAGCAACATTTGTGACAAATGTTTTTCCTTGACTATCTCTGCTAAGTCATGGTGAATTTTGTAAAATACAGTTGATGGTGCATTACAAGTCATTTCCATGACTAGAACACATAATTTTCATAATGGATCATGATAGAACTGTTATTCACATGAAGTGGATTACTCTTGAAAGTTAGTGATTATTTAATTTAGCATTTTTATTAATGGGATTTATAATTTTCTACAGCAGTACTCATTAAAAGGCTTTTGATGGCTGGACAACTAAAATTGAATCTTTCTGTCCAATCCCAGCTTTGTACTGTCTTGACTGCCTTCCTCTGCTTGAAGATCAGAGGCAGCTTGCAAATTTAACAGCTCACTTAATTCACTATTTACCTTTTTATGTAATTACTCTAAATTTAGCTTCTCCCATAAAAATGAAAAATTGGTCGAAGTGCCTAAGATCTTTCTTGAGCACAAAGATATGAAGAAATAGGAAAGAGCTATTTTCTTTCTCAACATGAAACAGGAGGTTATAGTAATAGATTGCTAAAACCTCATCTGCTCATATTAATACTACAGCATTCTGTGATGATTTGAGGACTTACAGTGGAAGGAATATTGGTCCAGAAATAAACCATTAAAAGGCAATTTGAAGAATCCACATACATGCTCCGTAGCGATTACTAGTTACTTTTTTCAGTAAAAGTTTTCCTTGTCCGATTCTGACATTGGTCATCTTAGACAAAAGCTGAAATCCACAACGTTGTGCACCTAAGGTGTAAAAATGATGGCTTGATGATGAAATAGGACGTATAAATAGAAACAACAATGATATTTAAAAGCAGATGGCCCTACCCATTCATGATTGAGTTTAGGCATCTCCTTCTATTATTCCATGTGCACCTGTTTTTACCGATACAGCACTAACCACTGACATGTTTGGGAATAGCCATTGCTAGTTTTAAAGCTGGAACTACATATATGTATATATTTTTAAGATTGTTCATCAAATTCACCCCAAAGATCAGTGAGCGTATTTACTGAATGGATCTCTTTTTGCCTATTATGCCAGCTGTGGACTGATGAGTAGTAATGGAGGCTGGATTCAGCAACCCAGAGAATCCCTTCTTCTCTTATAATCTGAAACAGAAGAAATCCATTTTTATGAAGCTTTACAACCATCAACTGGTTTTCAGCTGCTTACCTAAGATAGCTGCGACATCACCACGTTCAGAGAGCAGTACACCCAGCACGCGTTTTCTACTTACACAGCACACCATGTTAGTACAGGAGCTACACCAGAGCACTATGATCACCAACCAAAGCATAATTTATTTTGAAAGAACCAGCAAGTGGTTGGATACCCTTTATGGAGGCTCTTAAGGCTACACTTGCCCTTTGCTTTGCTCCACTAAATGTACAATTTAGATTTAATACAGCATTATCATGACAAGCCCATTAAATACTAAACTAATTACAAGCTTGATCTTTCAGTCCTTCTGCAAACTAAACTCCCACTGACTTCAGTGCAGCAGCTAACAAACAGGGCTCCCCCTGCCTTGAGTTTCAGTGACAAAACAATCCAAAAGAGAGAACAGCTAAAAATGTGAAAATAAAATTCTAGACTATTAAAAAAAAAAAAATGTATCCGCATCCCCTTTTTCCAGAACATCATTCCTTCAAGGACTCATTTAGTTGCTCCTCAGTATGATACAGAAAGTTACTAGCACAGAGAGGGCATAATTCTTAATAGGTGTCCATTAATAAAATGGATCAGAAATATTAAAGCATGCAAGAATCAGGCAGAAGGATAATTAACAGCTCACCTTACACTGCAAGTCAATTCTTTAAAAAACCAAACCTCTTGAAGTACGCCTCTGCACAGAGGTTAATGAGACCGAAAAATAAGAAAAATATGCAACTAGTAGAGAAATTAAATACTTGAGAAGGGGGGAAATGGTAAAACTTCACCCTGTACTAACGGGGGTGGGGAGAGTTGTCATCAAAGGAGTTAGTATGGTTCTTCATCATTAGCCAACATGTGATCAGCTTGTCAAGTCTGCCAAGCACTTGACATCATGTTTGCTGCTACAGGCTTCAAAAGTAATGCAGAACTGTAGGAGCATCATTTGTTTGTTTTCCCTTCTGGCCAGTATCAAATATTCTGACTGAAACTGGTACATAAGAAATTATACAGCATACAAAGAAATTTCTCCATATAATAGGGCATCTCCAATTTTCTGGAAGGGCTCAGAGTCCACTTGTCATACAGTGGACTGAATCTGCAAAGCACAGTATCTGTACCCTAAAACTTCTTTCTAGACAAGTACATTTGGCTCCTAACAACCATACCGCTTTCCTGATTTTCAGTAAAGGATTGGTTAAAGATTTTTCTTCCTTTCACATAGCAACCATGGTTTAAATACCACTGAAGACGGAAAGCAAGCTTCTCTCTCACTGAAAGTTTCAAGAGACAGAAAAACATTTAGGATAGGTATTGCAGAGCTGGAAACCATTGCAAATTTTTAGTGGACTTCAATGAGGACAGGAACAAGGCCACAGAGCAAATACAAAACCATTCTTTTTCACAAACTATACTCTATTGGGAAAGGGAGGCCAGAAACTTGCCAGGAAGTAACCAGGTAGCTTGCAGCTGTTTAAAAAAGAAGGAAAAAGGGACTTGGCGTGAACGAAGTCCAACTGTAATGAGGAATGGTCTTACCTTCACTCAGCACTAGCAGCAGCTTATATTGGTGTCTCCTCAATTCCCCAGAATCTCCTCGTGCATTAGAACTCATTATTAACTCTAATAATACCACAAAAAATGTGGCATTATTAAGGTCCTAAGCCTTCATTATTAGCAGTAAATGTTTCTCTTCGTTATAGGAGGAGAACCACTCACTCTCCAAAAAATTAAAATGGTACCCAACACCATGCAAAGCTGGTGGGAACATGAAATAGCCTCTGTCTCACAGCTGCACTGCTTATTGACTGACAGCCAGCTGCTGGGCAAACAAGACCCACGAATTGCGTCAGTCTCAGCCAGAAGTTGTTCAGCTGACGTTCTGGTCTCATTACAGGTACTCGGAAGATGGAATACAAGGGCAACAGCTGGCACGAGACCTGCTTCATCTGCTACCGCTGCCAACAGCCTATTGGGACAAAGAGTTTCATCCCTAAGGACAATCAGAACTTTTGCGTACCCTGCTATGAAAAGCAGTTTGCCATGCAGTGCATCCAGTGCAAGAAGGTAGTGCTCTTATTTTACTTACCTAAAACGTAAGGGATTCAAGTCCATCCCATTTTGTGCCCAAGGAGGTAGAGTATCTTATTTTTCTACACGTGTTAAAAGATTCAGAATCAACTGATTTTAAGAGATGATGTAATTTCAGTTCCCATTCTGCACCAGGCACAGCATTTACTACAGTGAGAATTCTCTTACTCAGGGTTAAAGATCCCTTTGGACTGAAAGCACACAGAGAACACATTTTTAAAAACAAAACAAAACAAAATAAAAACTCTGCAGTGAAATAACCTCATTCCAATTTAACCTGTCATATATCATATACCTAAACATTTCAACTGGAAGGAAGAATGGCTAACACTGATCATTTTTTAATGTTCTAATGAAGTTCAAGATGGAGAGATAAGCTTTACAAAGAGCAAACGCTGTTCCTGAAATAAACACTAGTAAACTCAATATACTCAGAAGTACTACTTTCTAGGCTAAGCAGCTTTTATTTGTGAATTTCCTAAATTCTATACACAGACACTGATAAAAATTTCAGAATTCTTTCCTAAAAAGAATCGTCTCATCACTTACGGAACTAACAAATTCCAGTTTCCTATGGCAAAGACAATCAAAACTGCGGCTATATCTCTTTCCCAGTGCCACTGTTTCCTCTTTGTCTCCCTTTACCCTCGGCGTACTCCCAGCCACCACCCGCGCCCACACTTCCCAGACTTTCTTCCATGTGTGCTACCTGCTCGTTTGCCCTTCCAGCCAAGCAAAGCTACATTCTGGTCAGACATACTAGCTGATTGCATCTTTGCTGCTGCACAGGCAAAACAAAACAGGTAGAAGCTAAATTTTTCTTTCAGCCTTTGACCTAAAGTATACCCAATTACCTTCACTATCTCCTATCCATCCATCAATCTTCTGAAACTTCTAGGAGTTTCATATCTTAAAAACTCTGTCTAGTGTCCAGGTTTAACCATATTTGAGAATAGGCTCAAAAATACTTGGGAAAGAGGCGAAGATATGGATGAATACACATATTAGGTAGCATGATCACATACAAGCCTAATTTCCAGGGAATCTCCCTTTAGTGAAGAAAAGAAGAAAAATTAAAGTCACCGATTTTACAGCCTTCTTAGGAACACTCAAAGGAGCAAAAAAGTTCCATTAGTGTGCAACCTCAGGGGAGCTTGTTTTGTAGGCAACGACTTGTTATAAGAGAAAACCCCCAAAGTCCAGAGAAGCAGGAAGCAAAGACTTCAGCTAAAATTTGAAATAAAACAGTCTTTGCCAAGGAAAGTAACAGGGAAGTTGAAACTCATAAGGTAATTCCTTCGCCATGAAGAACGGGGCAGGTAAAGGAACTGAGATGAGACGAATCCTAGCACACACATATGAAAAGCGACATACAAAGACTCGCTTTAAAAACAAAGAGGACAGTTATATTATACAATATATGGAGAATGAAGTACTTTTAGTATGGGGCTTCTCTGTATAAATTAGTAAATTATAATAAATCACTTGCACACTTTTCCCAAGGTCAACTCCAGCCAAAATGATGGGTTTGCTGCTGTTAAGACTTCTTTCCCTCCTCCCACCCACAAAAACCTCATCACCCTTCCTCTCCATCAAACCAAGATACAGACCTGCCACCCTCAAGAAAACACTTTCTGTCTTACTTTCCATAAAACAGGCTATCACTACAGGAGGTGTTACCTACCGGGAGCAGCCGTGGCATAAGGAGTGCTTCGTTTGTACTGGATGCAAGAAGCAGTTGTCTGGACAACGCTTTACCTCCAGGGATGAGTTTGCGTATTGCCTGAGCTGCTTCTGCAACCTCTACGCCAAGAAGTGTGCTGGATGCACAAACCCAATCAGTGGTAGGTCTCTTTAAATTCTGGTGGTTTTTTTTTTTTCAATGAGCTGCTTCTAACATCAAAAATGGTTCAATAATTCATTCTGAGTAACTCGAGAGACTCAAGACACCATACAATTCAAGATGCGTGAAATTAAATACTTACGATGCCTTTCAAGTGCCTAACAAAAAGAAATGGAAGAGGTCTTTAAATTGAAATTTCCTCCTTTTCACCCGATTACAATGGAACATGGCAGACACAGTAACAGAGCTATGCATGTAGCGGGATACGCATGTTCTGTACGTCATTGCGCTTGGCTTCGTTAGAGGGATCACTGACCTCAGCAACAAGAGTCCCTCCGCCAGCAGAAAGCGTCTAGCTGGCTTATACCTCATGCTTTTAGCACAGCGCATTTCTTCCCTGACTTTTCAGGACAGCAATGGAGAAACCACAAGATACTGCTTTCCAGTACAAAAGCACTTAAAGGAGCAGCTGATTAGAACTTTACTTTGAAACACTTAGCATAAAAATATTGGCTTCAAACTGGACAAAGGTAGAATTACATTAGATATTAGGAAGAAATTTTTCACTCTGAGGGTGTTGAGCCTCTGGCCCAGGTTGCCCAGAGAAGTTGTGGCTGCTCCATCCCTAGAGGTGTTTAAGGCCAGGTTGGACGGGGCTTTGAGCAACCTGGTCCAGCAGGAGGTGTCCCTGCCCATGGCAGAGGGGTTGGAACTCGATGATCTTCAAGGTCCCTTCCAACCGAAGCCATTCTATGATTCTATGAAATATAACCTCCTCTGTGAAGTAAACAGCATGATCCACACAGACCAAGACTGCAAATCTAAGTTCTATCTGGACCATTTTCTCTTGTTCTTGCTGCACCCTTGCCCCTGTGCCTCACTAACATCTGCTTGATTGCAGAGCTTCTAGAAAAGTCAGTGCATAACACCACAGGTACTGATTTCTGTTTGTGTGAGAGAGGCATTTATCTTTTGAATATTGCAGTCCTCTCTATCATATGCTGTATTTTTCAAATGTTGCTACTAAAGGCAAAAGAAAAACACCTCTCATCAGGTAAGAGATACGCCCAACTAAATCTTTTCACTGACTTCCAGCTTGTCATTCCAATGCATCATATTCAAATTGCTTGTCATTTCTGAGGTTAAGCAAGAGAGATTTACTACCGAGACATTCATCTGTTTTCCTGTATAAGTTCAATATCCCTTATGATAACCTCCATAGCATCAAACTCTTGAATGTTTTTCACCGTTTGCTAACATGCTTTTCTTGAGGCACTCTTCCTTCAAAGCTATGAACCAAGTCATGACACAACCTGTCAGACTTCTTTTTTTAATGATCTAAATGCATATTTTTTTTATTTTTTTTTTTTTTTTTTTTTACAAACCAAAATTAACTTACTCAGATGCCATAAAACACTCTGTAAGAAACTATCCGACTTCTGTTCAGGGGCTGTTGCCTTCTTTTTCTTCTGCTGTATATTGTAGTGCCATCCCTTGAAAGTTCTTTTCTGCCATTATCGCCAGTAATAACAGTCTAGTTTACTAACTTAGCTGAAAGCAACAGAACTATTTGAGGATGAAAATGTTACTTGCTACAGAATAAGGGTGGCATAATTAGCACAGCAAAAAATAGATTTCTCACAATGGCATTTTTTCACTACTGTATGTCAGATATCCAAAGCAATCCACAAGGGGAGTCTGAAATAGCATCACTTGATGGCTGAAGCGCTATTCTTTTCTTGTAACAGAATGCTTTTGGTTTTCAAACAGGACTCGGAGGAACCAAGTACATCTCCTTTGAAGAACGGCAGTGGCATAACGATTGCTTTAACTGTAAGAAGTGCTCTCTCTCATTAGTGGGTCGCGGCTTCCTCACAGAAAGGGATGACATCCTTTGCCCTGAGTGTGGGAAGGATATTTAAAGCTCAAAATAAGAGGTGGGGAGCAGGGAGGAAAGCCGTGCTTGCAATATATAGTCTGAAACACACGGATGTTCGGAACTAGCTTTGCCACTCTGTGTTTCGCTGTACTATTAACATCACTTAACCTTTTTCTTCAAACTCTCCAAATCTGGAGGGAAAACAACTTCAAAATCTCTAGCAGCAGTGTTGGTGTTTAAGATTTCTACAGCTAACCAAAACTAATGCAAAACCTGAGATGTAAAATCATTTGGGTGTTATTGACACGACATACTCTCTTTGTGTTGGTTTTTTTTTTTTCCCTTCCACTAAATATTTCAGTTACAAGCAAGTGATATAGTTCAAGGATTACAATGGCCACGCACAATACATTCATAAGTGGATATTCAGGGCGAGATCCTCAGCCCGCTGAAATCAATGGCAAACACCATTCAATTTCAATAAGGCTGTGGTCTCGCCTCAGTGTTCTTGAGCTACGTGACTAGTGTGTGCTGTCAAGTGTGTAGAAAGACTGCGAACGTAGACGGTGTTTCAATGTACAAGGATCTGTGCGATGCCATAAAGAGATACTGATAAAACAGTTGAAGTGGGAGTGCTTCATAACAGGTACATATTTTATTGCATGACTAGCTGACTATTGTGTGAAGTACAAGTTCTGATTGACAGTGTCAGTATTACAGTTAGTCGACATTACACTGCACATTGTACTTTTCAAAATAAACTCATTGAAAACAAAATTGTGATTGTGCTTTAATTGTATTTACATATTAGATATTTACAAATAAAATGCTTTCCCAGTCTGAAGAAACACAATGTAAGCGCCATACAAACACAACCCTTCTTGCACCCAGTCATTATGAAACCATGGAGTCTAGAATTGTCTATTGCCTTATACGGGCCCTGCTGATACAACAGTCTTCTTCTAACTGAAATGAGTGGGAAAATTATCAGCAAAACTGAACAACTGTATGAAAATACTGAATCGACTGCAGCAGTTAAAAATGTATTCATAGGCTCTAAACTCAAAACCAAAATATTATTGTTCTCAGCAAGCAAGGAAGTCAAGACAAAAGACATTTAATCTTTGTGAAAGTCAGAAGTTTAACTTCTGTTCTCGGGCACGCTTTAATTTTGCTCTGTATTGCAATACATAATACCCTTTGCTCTAGCATCATTTCTGCTACACGTTTACCGCAAACGCAACCATCAGCAACCACATGCTGGCAGGACAATAAAATCAAGAGCAAATAATCCAAAGGAAGATAACTTCCCAGAGCAAAATATGGCCATGTTATGTGATGTACGGTCCTGGTACACCTTCCAGATGGAATTCATTTGTATCCAGCAAAAGGAGGAAAGTAATAAGTCACACTTCCAACAGGAATCTTCAGATGTGGAAAGAAGAATTAGGAATATACTTACTCTGTGTGTAACTGGATAGGGAAAGTTTGCTCCCAGATCCTGCCACCACGCTTGAATTTGTCTTTTTTTGTACCAAGTGTAAAGTGCTCACAGATCATTCCTCGCTCATTAATTCAACAAGCTAATAAATAGATGCATCAGATCAGATTTGGTTTACTGTACACCATTTGAAGAACTTGGCTGGCAGACATTTTTGAAGTGTACACCATGCTAATCTGATCTCACTGAATGCCTACATTCTATCCTTTGGTGACTTCATGCTACGATGAAGGCCATAGTAAAATAGCCATAAAAATCACTCTTATATCCATGCCTCCCAAAGGATGGCAAGCACCTCACTTACTCTCTCCCGGGGGTCTGGCAATCCCGCAGCACACTGCAGCTCTGCTCTAGTACTTTGCTGAGGGAAGGACTACTATTAGCTAAGAGGGTAGTGGAAGGTAGTAATAGCAGCATGGCTTGCACCTTGCCCCTCAAGCACTACAACAGACGGAAAAATGGTCCCAGCTTTGGGGAAAGGTAGGTGAAACATGGTAAGCTGGAAAGCATACTGGCCTGAAAACAAGACTGTTACCACGCAATAGCAGCATCATGCTATTATTCCAGTACAGTTCTGCATATCACTCCTTAACACGTACCAACACACGCATGCTCCTAGCAACTGACACTACAACGAAATATAGCCTAGGCTCTAAACCACTGCCAAGAAGCCACCCACAAAACAGAACTCCTACCAGGCTGCTACACTTGAAGTGGAAGGACAAGCACTTCACATGATACTAACTGCTGCTAAAATGCCAAAATATCTACTGAGCCTTTTACCCTGTAAGCTTTTCTTTAAGTTCTAATCACTTCAAGTCCACTGAAATATAACTGTACAAAACGAACAAGCTTAATTACATCACAAAAACAAGCCAGCACTACTTTGTTTGCTTTCAATTGAATTTATTTAAATAGGATAAGACTACTTAAAAGACAACTCTTTACATACAAAATGTACATTACGTTAAAGTTTGCTGTACTCAAGTACAAAAACTGCACAAGTGTTTAGTAAAAGGGAAACAGCACACAATATTTCAACACATACACATTCTTACCATTTTACAGCATTCGAGAAGTGCCTTTTATGTCATAACAGTGAATGGAGAACTTCTGTCAGTAATGAATTAAGCTACAGTTTTTGGTTTCAATATTAACCAATATTAAAAATGTAAACAAGCTTTCAGATCACTACTGACAGCTTCTTTTAGTGAGTTAACTAAGTGGATTCAAAAGTCGATTTTGGTTTTTACTAAGTCTGGGAGCATTATTATTTATCATCCACACGTAAAATGGATCTAAACTGGCTTCACTATGAGCCACTGAGATTTGATGACAATGTTTCCAGCAATTTAACTAGATTTCTGCCTTATAAGGCACTACCAATAATCCAGACGAAACAACAAGTTTCACAGAAAGCCAACATCCATGTTAAATTATCAAAGGAAGGGAAAACAGGTTGGGTGTTTGTTTTTTAAGAATGCAACTACATACACTAATGCCCTCAAGGTACTTTGTCTTCCTATTCCTGTCCCTCTCCAACTGTTAGTAAGTTGAGAAAGCACTAGCCTGTATTCCACAGGTTTTCGTCATATTTTATAAGCATGACTGTAACCAGGAAAACAAGCAAATTTGCTACACCAGCACATTTTTACACTTATGCATGTATAAAATATGCCTACGTATTTAAGAAAACATGGCACTAATCCATTCACTACTTCCTCTCAAAGATTTGTATCAACGTCTAATGACATACTTCCATCCGTGCATTTCTTATTTCATACGTCAATAAGAGAAACTTCAATTTGAAGTAATGCTGTTAAATAGTTCATCTCTTATTACCAACCTAACTTGTCCTGTGAATTCTACACTCCTGTTTTGTGCAATAAAAAGGAAAAAAAAAATAGTCTCAGACTATCTTATTAGCAGAATGGTCAGTTTTCTCATCTAAATGAATTATCTTTTTGAAGCCAAGAAGGCTCTTGGGATCACTCTGAATGTCAATAGCTATTTTAACTATTTAACCAGAAGTGGAACAAAACTGAATCTTACCGAAACAAAAAAAATATATACTTATATGTGTGAATCATAGGGACATGCAGGAGATGAACTACAATAATCTTGAAAACTAAAAGTGAGGGGTTTAGTATATTGTAACATTACAAACCTTTCAAAGAAGTAATGAACTACTTGGTGTACAAGAGGAGACACTCTTAAGGTGACTGGTGATAATGACTCCAGCTTTACAACAGGGAACTTTTAAACTGGTTAAAACTTCACAGCAATCTGAATCCCTGTAAGGTTTAAAAAGAATTGTACTTAAACTGTTTAAATATGACTTATCTGTTTGAAAATATGGAAGTAACATTTACATTTCAAGCACCATTAGCTACTTCATGGCCACGTAACATGCTGGATTTTCTTCTTTGCTTCCGTAGGCTTTAGGTCATTCTGGAATACAAGAAAATATATAAGTATCCTTAGATACGCTGTGCAAGTAGAAGTTAGTAATTAACCTGTCACGTTCCAATCTGGTACTGACTGCTGCTGTACTCACCTATATGCTACTACAACAGCTTTCTATTGCCACCTTGTGGAGAAAGTTAAATATCACAAACTTCTCTAGAGAACAAAAAGCAAATGAATTTTAACTATCTGCAAATCATACACGTCTTCTGCTTTTTCTTAATCCTACAATTAGTTATGCAAAGATATATTTCAATTATGCAGCTTAGGAACAAGTACATATTGGCGTTTCAAAACATACTTTTAAAGTTACTTCAGAATGCTTTCCTAAAATACTTTTTGAAATGGGATTATGTAAGAAAAAACAAACATACAACTAGGAAACTGATTTACTTCTGTCAAATAGTAAAAACATTAGAAAAAGAGATGGAAAAGTATATCTTCCTTTGTAATGACCTGTACAGAAAAGTAAAACAACTGCCAAAGCTTCAGACGAACTCATCCTTCAGGCCCTGCCCCAAGAAACCAGAAAAAAAGCAAACAAGCCCAAAGTAAAACAATGGGAGATTGAAGTAATTACCTTTCACCATCTAAAATAAGAAAACCAATTCGAAAAATTAGAGCTTTAACAGTTTACACAAGCAGAGTAAAGACAGGTATAAGAGTTTCTGAGAACATTCTGCATCACACTGGTTTGGGGAACACAATCTAGAGATCTCTTCTCCTTAGAGTTTAAATGTTAGTTTATTTACAGCAATCCTGTGGATTGCAACCACTGAAAGAAGGGTTGAAGGGAATTCGACCCAAAGATCAGAAGCATAGTTCTGTACCATTCAGCACAAGAACTTCAGTTTTTCCTGAAAGTCAAGGAATAGTCACTTGCTTGAAACTGCAACTACTGTCATTATACTAAAAATACATCAGGCTTTACATTCCACAGCCATCCACCAAGTGTACTGATTCTTCCTGGCTGCATCACTTGTTATTCAATACCATGATCTTTAATTTCAGACAGTAAAGTAACATCCATACAACACATTTGCCTAACTTCAAACGTGTCGGACTGACATTAACCAAGGCACGACTGAACTTACTAGTTAACTTCAACAATGTAAACTGTGGCTAAGTCAAGAGTGGGAATTCATAGCTTTCGAGTGTCAGTTATACAGCGTCACTTAAAAGTGTTCATCATTGTGTCTACAGAACATTTAAATTAAATATAAAGAAGCTGTGAGGTGTATACTAAACAAGTTTCAAAAGCTCTGTAGTTTTGTAGTTTCAGATCTGACCAATACTTAGAAGAGTTCTAAATACTAAAATAAATGAGCGATATTGTTAGTAGGAAACACACCTCTCCAGCATTAATTTGATTCAAGGTCTCAGCCATGATTCTTGTAAAAGCTGCTAAAGCTATCTTTCAGAGCAGCCACGTGTATAGGTGCTCGTGTTTAACAGAAGTCTGATAGAACCTACCAATCCATGCAGCAAGGATATTACCTGCATTCTTTCATGAAAGGATTTAAAAAGAGAAAAAAAATAAAAAAATAAAATAAAGAGTTGAATAGAAAGCATTTTGTGAGGCAATACTGAGAAAACAGAAGTTAGCTCTGGTGTCCTGGGAAAATTTTAATCTATGTAACTGCACACTGCATATCTAAAGCTCCCCCTGCAGTTCAACTGAGAACAGATATTTCTATTTCTTCCTTTGAAAAGCTCACTTATTCCAAATACTCCCATATTCCAGTAGAAATGTGAAAATTCCTTCATTTGTACCATGATGGAATACAACACAAATACACAACTTACCTCTACCTTGCGGCATGTTTTAAAGAGCATACGGCCCATTGCTCCTTGCTTACTGACAAGCCCTTAAAGACTAATCACACCTTTGTCAAAACTAACTAGTGTTCTATCCTTCTCCCCAACTGGCAGCTACATTCAGCACCATTACCTACACTTTCAAAGATATGCCCTCCTGAATTCATATATCCTGCCTTATCTCTTCTCCCATCACTTCAGCTCATCACCCTCATTCTGCCCCCATCTGTAGCATAGTTCTGTTCTCTACAGAAAGTTTGTTTGCAGCTGAATATGACTTGCAGAAAGAAAATAACTATTTACCTTTACAGTTAACAGCTCAGTCACCAGTCTTATACTTGAGCACAGCACCCTTCTGTTCAAGATCTCAGCATGTCTTTCTCATCATCTTATAGAAGGTCAGGTATCCAATTAAGATCACCATGGCTCAAAATGAGCGCTCGACCTTTGGCTTCTCACTTCAACTAGTCTGGTTTGTTGTTATGGCTTCTCGTTCAGACCCACGATCTAGGCAGCTCTCCAGATTTTCCCATCCAGTCCCTTCCTCTAGCTTGCCAATTCCTACGTGAGATTTAAAACAGATGGTGTTGTTCCTCTAAGGATATATTCTACTGCTCTCAGCATCTCACTTCAGTTCCCATAACATCTCTTCCTTCACTTTGACAAATGAAAGCTTGTTTTACTCAACCATTCAAGTGTGATTGTTACAAATGTTATCATTCCATTTTTTTCTTCCCTACTACAGAAAACAGACCACTTGTCCTCCCTTTAAGGCTGTTCATATTTTTCCAATACCTGTTCTCTCTCTCAGACCTACCAGTAAGATTATTTTGTTTTATCTGACTGCTACCAGCACCACCCTGATACTATCTACCTACTCATTTTAAAGTTACATGCACGTTTTCTACAAAGCTGCCCCTCTCACACAGAAGTTTACCACGAACAAGTACAAAGTACTTCATTTCTTTCTTTCTAATCTTTCCCAAACCAGCTACTCTTTTGCCCGTTTCTAAATAAAGTCTCTACTATTACTCCAAAATAGAATAATCCTGGAAACTCTTACAAGGGTACACCTTTGGCTCCTGCAAGTTTCAATTAAAAAAAAAAAAAGCTGTAAAACACGATATCGAACATACATACCGGCAAATCAGATTCTTCTTTTGGAACAGCTCTCTTTAACTTCACAACAGTCGTTCCTGCTACTGGAGACAAAGGGTACACCTTCAGACTAGCCAATACGCTGCTGTTAGTCTTTGAAATATTGTTCTGCTTAGCCTCATTATTCCTCATTCCCAGCTTAGCGTCCTCTGACAAACTGGAGGCTGAAATGTATGGTGACGCATTTGAAGGAACTGATAATCTTCTAACAGTATTGGTGGTGCTTCCAGCTGGAGGAGGTTTTAGGCGATCAGCAGCTCCGTTCTCTGTCTTCTTCACTTTTATGCTTGTACTTGTTGAATTGCCATCAAATACAATTAGTGGCCGTTTCCTTAAACCTTCCCCCGTCGTAACACTGAAAACACAAATTGTTAAATTCTCAGAAACACAAGCTAAATGATCCAAAAATAGCATATCCAAGACATGAGTAGTGAAAATTAATTTAATCTTGCTTAAGTAAAAACGTATCCCAAAATACTAACCTTAAACTCTCAGCTGCTCCAAACTTAGGCAATGGAAATTGTTTCTAAAATGTAATGGGGGGAAGGGAACAGGGGGGTTGTGTGAGGAACAGTGTTCCTCAGCAAAGAGGATTGTGTGAGGAACTTTCTAGGCAGACAATTACAGTTGTATGACCAAAGACTGTATGCTTGTACCACTGCAACTATTCCAGAGTAACAAATAGATAATAGCTCTTAAGTATTTCAAAAGGTGAGTATTTGAGAAAGTGCGTGCCACCTTACCTACAGAACCAGCATCTAGTATTTCAATGCTTCTAAACCTCCCTGTTTCCACTCTTACTCAAAATCATAACATTAAGATAGTCCAAAAGACTGTTAGACAAGGAATGAAAACTTCAAGCAAAAAAGCATACCTGTTTTTGAAATAAGCTGTCCTTGACCAAGAACCCTGAGCTGATTTAATTACTTTTTTTTTTAATAGTTTGTGCCTTTAAGCCTTTGTGTAGTCACAGCTGGCCAATTTAGTATCAAGTGATTGATGAAAAAGGAATACTATGAAGCTAATATCAAAACAGCAGTATCAGAAAACATCCTGACTGTCAAAAAATAAAGCAGAAAGTTATCATAGCCCACTCTATACGAATTCAGAGTTTTAAAAAAGTATTGGTCAAGAATGACAAAGAAAAAGTGTTTGGGAAGTGCAGATTTAACAAATAAAAAAATGAAGCCACCATTAAGTTCTATAATACACCTGTTTAGAAACCTCAGTTTTCAGTACATGCCTACTGTTTAATCATCTCATATTAAACAAAGCAATCAAAGTTGAACGACAGTGTTTTCAACAATGAAATGTATTAATTAATTTGTTGTTAAGGAATTTGACAATATTGATGTTAGGTATCTGAACAGACTTTAAAATAAGCCGCAAGCAGAGACTCCATTTGTTTGACTTGGAACAACGTTAGATTAGCAACTGCTGATAAACCTCACACATTAAGAAATTACACATCGCTTGCACAGTTTCTGTCAAGACCAGGGGTTTCTTTAAAAAAAAAAAAAATAAATGAAAGGAGTCAGAATTTAAGAGCCCACAGAGCAAGAGCTCTTACTCAGCTCTTACTCAGATTTGCTTCTAGATTACTATCTGTTCACAACAACATATGTCACATAATCCTCCTCTTTTTCTATTCATCGGGTTCCCGGAACTGATAGAGACAAAGAGAGAACTTTAATTCATTCGGGACTTGTTTGTCAAGAGACCAGACACAACTCTGGCTTCTATCTGCAGTAGATGCAGGTTCTAGGAAAGCTTCTACAAAATGACAATAGCTTCCAAGAGCAGGAGTGTTCAGCAGGTTACGTTGTTTTAGTTAAATACTACTGAAACAACAGTAGTATTTAACACATCCATTAAATTAAGGAGTATAACTTCACTTGAAAAGCCTAAAAAGCTGACACACACTTCAAAAATAAAACATGATACTTTTTGCTAACTTTGGTTTTGTCCAAGAATTTATTCAATACTCCTGACAAGGAACACATTCCCCAGCAGCCTTTTTAGAAAGCCAGTTTACAAACTATGTGAAAGAAAAAATTTTCTACCTTTTTTTAGTCACCTTCCTTAACATAAGAAATCTGCTTCTCCTATGGAGATTTTATTTTATTTTATTTTATTCAGCTTGGTGAGAACTGGTAAGTCAGGAAATAACTACAATTCTAGGAGGTTTGTTATCTATTCTAAACTGAATTTTAGAGTTGTAGCACTTGTACAAGTGACCACATGCTACAAAACAGATAACACTTCCAGAGAAACACTTTGGGAAAGTTCCAAAATAAATTTGGATGCTGTACCATCAAGAAGTGTCACATCTAATTTTTAGATACATGGCTCACAAAGGAACACAGAACCTTGGGTGTGACGTTCACTTACTTTATATAAAAGCACAGGCAGCTTAAAAGCTTCAGAGCAGGACTCATGTTAGCCAGCACTCTTCTGAGGGAAGACACTGACGCTAGCTAACAAAAAAAACCCATTTGGGGATCGTGCCCCCTTCTGCAGGACACTCTGTGAAACCTACATTTCAATGCGCATCTCCTATGTCTCAGGGAAATGATCTAGCCACACTTTGGGCTGGGCTGGACAGAGGGCATGCTCTAATCCTGCTGTTTACTTTGTACCCGTAGTAAAGAATACAAGATTTCCTAGAAGAAGCAAAACATTCTCTACATGAGCAATCTGGGCTTCCCCTGTTTCACATGATTACTCATGTAGTCAGGATGGTGTCTGAGCAACTCCTGATTATGGGGACAATTTAATGAAAAACACTGCTGCTCTTGTCTATCTTAGCCTGGTACTTCAGGTAGCTCCCTAAAACCAGAGACGTGTAGGTTTTAGTTCCCACCCCCTGATTATCCTAAATATTCACCTGTTACTAAAACAGGCAGGTGATCACCTCCCTGTGAATATGTGGAACTGGTCAGAATTACCACGTTTTACACTGAGCTCAGTATTAGCAATGCATTAACAGTTCTCAGAGGATGCCGAAGCTGCCTCTCAAGCGACTAAGGAGAAATGATGAGCTCTGCCAAGACCACAGCTCTGAGCATATACAGCCACAGTGCTCCTGGAGACTGAGTTTGAGGGTGGGAGCCTTCAGTCTCGATGGCACTTCAGAAACTACACATACATTTTGAGATTCATACCATCCTCTTTATTCCAGCAAGCAAGATGATCTTACAGATCTACAAAATTAACTGTCCCTGAACACAAATACTTTCTGAAATTTTTGAAGTTGGATAGCCTGCATTTGTTTTTATTTGATAAGATTGTCTGCAAGCTCAAATATTCAGTAACAAGATGCAGAAATCATCATCTGCGACCTCAGATATTTGATTGTATTATTGAGGTATAACACATTACAGCAGCTCAGCCGATATACAGCAAGTCTTTTAGGACATGCCCTCAATCACCAGCAGTAAAACTAAACACAATATCCAACACTGACTTCCAAATTTCGATGTGTTTTTACCTCCTATCTGTAACTACCACAGGTGTGCAAACACACACTGAGCTGTGCTGATCAAGCCTCCGAGCCTCACATTAATTCCAGCACACGTTGTAAAGCTGTGCTTTCCACAGAGCTTTTCCATCAGAAAGCTCCTGTTGTTCATACAATCAATCAGTTTATCTGACTTCTAAGCCGAACTAACAGCATGCATAGTTCCCATCTCTGACTTGCACATAACTTACAGCCTCACAATACCTGGGAATTTTGTTTTGTTTTTAAAACAAGAACGCCAAGTTCTACTTCCTCCTCTGCACAACGGCATGGTGCCAATTCTGCTTAAGTGGTACACACAACTATGAGAAAAAGTGTAATCTTAACATCCAAAAGGATGATTGAACTTCCTTGATTCTTTCCATGAATATACTATAACTGAAGTTTCCTCTGTGCAACTTTTACTTACTGAAAGTCTGTTTCTCCCATTTTTCTGGGGTTAGTAATACTAGCAGTAAAAGATTAAATTTTCTAGACAGTATTTTGCCAGAAAATTTGTTAAGTATGAAAGATGTAATACAAGGAAAACTACCAGCTGCTGGAAAATCTTAAAACTGTTTAACAACAAAGCAAAAGACTAAGCCTAGTATGCTAGATGTTAAGTGCTAAGAGCAACTGATAAAGAAAAGCAGACCGGTAGATTAAAATGTATCTCCTTTTACTTACTATTTTCCCAGCAAATACTAAATAGGTTTAACCATTATTGAATTTTAGTGCACCAAAATAAGAGCACCTAAACTTATGCTACATATAAACTCTGGACAAAGGCATTCTCCCATCTAAAAATAAAAATCGCCTCCTTCTCTCAAAAATATCCAGCCTGCTATCTTTATTTCTTTGATAAAAAATTCTTTTGCACCTATGTCAGCACACCAACAGCTTATTATTTGAACACTAACCTCACGCATTCATCCTCGAGCTGCAAGCTGTAAACAAACTGAGGTACTATAACCTTTTACGCACATGGGAAAAAAATGACATTATAACAAGATAACTCAGCATCCTACCCACTAAAAATTTAAAAAATTAGAAAAAAAAATAATCACTTAACAGAATTGGTTTAGTTCTTCCCAGTTAGAAACTTCAGTAAAGCTAAAACAGACTCACAAAATCGACAAGCTGCAATACTGCAAAACTATGAGAATTTCCATCCACCTTTCCTTTACCATTTACTGCTAAAGCTAAATCAGAACACCACCCATGCACATCACACGTCAAAGTCAAAGTCTTGGGCAGGGGGAAGGTCAGGAGGAGAAGAGATTCAGTAAAATAAGGTTTTGAGGAGGATTTTGTTTTCAATCAAACGCAAACAGAAAGGTTTTAAAACCAAGGCAGAATGTTTCTTTCAGAAAGTAGATGTCAGTTTTGAATTGGACACAAAACTGCTGCAGCATACACCCGACTCTAGAGTAGACCAACCCTGTCCAGGGAGTAAGCATAATTAAACATGCTTTTGATACTTTTCTTAAACACTGTAAACATTATTATTATGTAACAATTATAAGGTGAAACAAAAAATAATTACATTTTCTCCATTATAAAGTATCTTGAAATGTACCAATAACCTGGTATCAATACAGGCCGGGGTGAAGGGATTGGGAGCAGCCCTGCCGAGAAGGACTTGGGGGTACTGGTGGATGAAAAGCTGGACATGAGCCAACAATGTGCACTCGCAGCCCAGAAGCCAACCGTATCCTGGGCTGCATCAAAAGAAGCGTGCCCATCAGGTCAAGGGAGGGGATTCTGCCCCTCTGCTCCGCTCTCATGAGACCCCACCTGGAGTACTGCGTCCAGCTCTGGGGTCCCCAGTACAAAACACACATGGACCTGTCAGAGCGGGTCCAGAGGAGGGCCACAAAAATGATCAGAGGGATGAAACACCTCTCCTATGAGGACAGGCTGAAAAGAAGGCTCCAGGGAGACCTTATTGCAGCCTTTCAATACTTTAAGGGGGCCTATAAGAAAGATGGCAACAGACTTTTTAGCAGGACTTGCTGCGACAGGACAAGGGGTAACGGTTTTAAACTAAAAGCAGATAGATTCAGGCTAGATATAAGGAAGAAGTTTTTTTCGATGAGGATGGTAAAACACTGGCACAGGTTGCCCAGAGAGGTGGTGGGTGCCTCATCCCTAGAAACATTCAAGGTCAGGTTGGACAGGGCTCTGAGCAACCTGATCCAGTTGAAGATGTCCCTGCTCACTGCAAGGGGGGGTGACTAGATGACCTTTAAAGCTCCCTTCCAACCCAAAACATTCTGTGGTGATTCTATGAAAATAAGCACTATAAACTAGATACCATTAATAACATTTGGATGACTAAAAAGATATTATTTTCCCTTTTGTCTATTATTGAAGTAGTAGAATCTAACACCTCTGACACAGGATATCTGACATGGCATTCTCTGTAAACTGTAACAATGTCCAAAAGCTGTATAAGTCTCATTAATCAGGCAATCAAAGATTAAACTAAATGCACTGTCCTAAATTCTCGAAGTCTAGCCCAATAAAAGCTAAATTACCTTTTATTCTCACTTTTTGACTCATTCTGCTGTCTTTTCTTTTCCATCATTTTCCCCCATCTACTTTTTGGTAAGTCACGCTGAGGCAGGGGAATGGCATGTTGAATATAGAGATCAGTGAGACCATCTTTGTCCATCTTTACATCATTTTCGACTAGTATATTCTTCTGTGGGGAACAGAAAAAAAGTTATTGTTATTATGACAAATTCAAAGCACAGGCATCCTAGTGGCATAATTTCTTCTTTTGAAAGCCACTTTAAGGCAGTGTATTGGGTATAAACGCCAGGGTTTCAGAAGTGAGGGGGCTGCAGGGGTGACCCCTGTGGAGAGGCCATGAACTGCCCTGTGCCAATGACAGCCTGGTCTCCTGCCTTCCTACTGTCAACTTCCCTTGTTTTCCGTGTGGATACACTCGGTCCCTCCCTTCAGTGAGGCAATGGCAAATGCAGGACTGTTTGGGTCACTGCATAGCGGTTTCTTTTTCCACTACCTGCAAGCGCATCTCTTCACGTGCCTCCTCAGGTGCCTCTTTCTGTGCGTCCATTTGTGTCTCCTGCCCCTGGTGGCTGCCACTCTTTGTTAAGCGCATTTGAGGACAGCTGCCATGAGCTTGAAATTTCAGTGTGTGATGGGTTGTATTCATCAGTGTCAGAGACAGTCAGATCCAGCTGCAACCAGTACTGGCCAGTTCATCACTTTTGCCCACAGAAGTCAACACTGCAGCCCCTCCCTATCCAAAACCCTGCATTTTTCCCAATAAAAATAGTAGCCAAGAAAAAAAAAAGAAAAAGTTATGACAGATATACTGTTGCCTGATGTTTTCATGCGCTTTTAAACACGCTTCCCTGAATCTAACTACAATACCAAGAGCTCTTCTTCACGCTTCTGCAGAACAGGCAACTAGAACATAACACAGTTCAAACTTATAGGTGGAGAGCCATACTTCCTTCCCCAGTTCCCAAAGAATAGGTTGCAAAGGGAGATTTCTAGTAACTGTCAGTTATATCAGAACACCAGTTTTCTTCCTAATCATGTATAGGGTTATGAAAACGAAACTTCTTGGTACCTCCTGCCAAATTTATGAAAACAGAAAAAACCCTACTA
This sequence comes from Pluvialis apricaria, assembly GCA_017639485.1. Classification (NCBI taxonomy): domain Eukaryota; kingdom Metazoa; phylum Chordata; class Aves; order Charadriiformes; family Charadriidae; genus Pluvialis; species Pluvialis apricaria. Next base: position 70,911,830 of record CM030007.1, read on the forward strand.
ACATTTTACAACCTAGCTAAAGGTCACCAAAAGCAGGTCAGGTCTCTGCCACTACTGGTTCCAGCAACATTTCATGAGTTCTGATGTGGGCCTAAAACCTGTACATTTTTGTCCACCTAAACTACATGGACAAGAACATACAAAAATTCAGCAAGCTCATACAAAAACCTACAACTTTGATTACTACGTTTTCATGCACCCAAAATTTTCAGGCAGAGCCGTAACAAGTATTCCAAATCACATCAGCTGAAGCTTCATACGGTCCAAAACTGTTTATATCTCACTTTCAAACTCAAGGGTTTTTTTCAATTATGCATACTTAAGCATTAGCAGGACTGATTATGTAGGATGTATTTCCTTAATTCACTGGGTATGAACGTGGCAACTTTAAAAGAACAGAGATCACCTTTCCACAGACAATTCTAATGTATGCAAGCACTGCCTCGCAGACACGCTGATGTGGGCACATTCTTCTTTAGCCGTTCAAACACAGCCCCTGTGCAAACAGGGGGACACCTCTCGCACCACAGCCCTCCTCTAAGCGAGCACCCAGCCTGCAGAGCGCGGTTCTGGTGGGGGTTTCCCCCCGCCTCCCACAACGCTTCTTGCGCACCCGTTAAGGGCGGTACAAAGACTTGGAAACCGCGGGAGAATTGGGAGAAAACTCCCCGTGCAGGCGATGGGAAGAGAAAGTAGGACTTTCCCTACGCAGCAAAGCGGCGATACGAAGAGGGCGGACCCAACGTGGAGAGGGGACGCCACCACAAGCAAGGCGGCAGGCCCGGGAAGCCTCCGGCCTCCTTCTCTTCCCTTCCCTTCCCTTCCCTTCCCGCCGGGCGGGCAGGCGCCGCGGCCCTCCCCGGCCCCCCCAGCCCCGCCTCAGGGGCGGGCCGTCTCCCCGGCGGCTGCCGGGCGCACCTGCTCCAGGGTGAGCAGCAGGAACTCCTCCGAGAGCAGCTCCGGGTGCAGCAGCAGCTCCGGCGCCGGGCGCCCCGGCCCCCGCTCCTCCTTACCGCCGCCGCTGCCGCCCACCCGGCCCCTGCCCTGCGCCGCCATCTTCTTCCCCCAACGACCTCCCCACTTCCGGCCTCCCACAATACCGCGCGGGAAGTGACGCGCGGCGTCTGACGTCAGGGCGGCGCGGGGGTGGGGGTGAAGAGGGGCGGTTTGCGGGTGTTTCCCGCCGGTGAACGCGTGTGACGGGGCCGCCGTCGGGCCTGTAGCGGCCGGAACGGAGGAGCCGCGGTCCGTCGGACAGGGAGGGGCTGGGGATGAGCTTATCCAGAGCGGCCGCGCTGCGCCAAGAGCTGCTGTTGCATTGCGTCATGTCACATCACATCACATTACGTCATGTCCTGGCGTGGGAGGCGGTGTGTGACGTGAGCAGCCTGGCAGGAGGACGGCAGGAGCTGCGGCCTCCCGGCCGGGCTGGGCACCAGCAGCCAGGAGTGGGAAGGAGTTTGGCGTTGCCGAGGGGTTGGCATCATACCCCAACCGACACCGACGAACTGATGGGGGGCGGGGGGGGGGGGGGGGGGAGGAAACCCCGCGTGTTTCGTTACGATTCCGTCAGCGTACGGAAGGAAGCGTGGAGCGTTTATGCTGCTGTAAGGCCGGAGCTTTGCTGCCCAACTAAACGGCGGTTAAAATTGTGCCCCTGCAAGCGGTGACTTCCGGTGAACATGTCTTCATCTGCAATAACGGGAGCTGCTCCGTCATCCCGAAGGAGAAGAGCCTGCTAATCCGCTTACGCGGTTGAACGCCGAACAGGGAATCGCAAGCGATGACGCCAGCAAATGAACCGCCTTGTCGCTAGAACGGGGAACAGCGGTGCGGTTTGAAGGGCTCGGTGCCCTTCGCAGGGTTCAGAAGCACAGGCGACACCACACACGCAGAACGAGTCGCGTGCCTGCAGCTGCGTGACGTTATTGCTACATACACACAGCGCTTCTAAGAATACTTGATCCAAATTCTGAATGATTAAAAGTCATTTTAAGTGCGCGAGCCCGCAACGTAATAACGTCCGTCGATGTTTTTCGGGTGGCGCCCTCCATCGCCGCCGCCAGCCCCTGGCCGCTGACGCCATCTGTCGCCCCCACCCCCGAGGCTGTCCCCCTTCCCCGCCTCCCGCCCCGCCCGCAGCGGCGGCTGCTCCTCGGGCTGTCCCGGAAGCGCCTCTTAACCCTCTCTACGTCAGGGCAGCACCCGGTTTGTAACCAACTATGACGTAACTGCAATCATAAGCGCGGCCCTCGGGACCTGCCCAGATCGCCAGTGACGTACGTCGCTCGCGCTCTCGGGGTTGCACGCCGGCCGGCCACGCCCCCTCCGGTGGGCGGGGTTCGGCGAGGCTCCACCCCCAGCCGTTAGCGCCGGGAAGGCCGCCTCTCCCCCCCCCGTCCCACGTGACCGGAAGGGCTCCGGCCCCACCCTCACCCCTCCCCGCCGGGAAGCGCTGACGTTCGTGCGGGGCGGGGCCTGTGCCACACCGGAAGCGGCGCGTCCCCTTCCCTCACCATCCCCCTCCCCCCCCCCCCCCTCCCCCGCCCGCCGGCGGACCCCCGCGCGCCGCGGGGCCTGGGCGCTGACACCGCGGCCTGAGGTGGCGCCCGGCCCCGGCCGCCGGCAGCGCACTGCGAGGCCTCGAAGCGGCGGGCACGGCTGCCCGGTGTGGCGGTCAGCGGCGCCTGGCGCTGGCAGGTGGCTGTGGGAGGGCGAGCGGGAGGAGAGGCTCCGTCGCCCGAGCCGGGGCGGAGGTGGGGAGCCGGTCGCTGCCGGGCCTGGTTTGCGCCGCCCGCCCTGCCGGGCCGCGGGCGTGCGAGGGGATGGGGGTGAAGGGAACGGCGCCGCTTCCGCCGCCGCGCGAGGGGAGGGGGGCGCGCCCGGGGCGAAGCGCGTCCCCGTGTCCTGCGGGGGGCGGGTGGCGGTACCTGGGCTCTGTGGGGCCGTATGCAAAGGCTAATTAGGGCTGGCGCGCGGTTAATTGCGCAGGGGGTGTGTAGGAGTATGCGTACGTGAGGGAGCGGCGCGGGGGCCCGGCGGGGTGCTGGGTTTGCAGGGCAGCAGCGAGCGGAAGGCGAAGGCAGAGCGGGGCATCGCTTAACAGCGGCGCGGGGGAGAGCCGCTTCCCACTTCTCGCCGGAAATGAGCGCGTGCGGGGTTATTAGCGCGCTCAGGAAAAGAAAAATTCAGGAGCTTGGTAATTTGCTGGCCTGCTGATCTTTTTTTTTTTTTTTTTTGGACAGCAGACATCCCCATTCTCTCGTTTCCCGGAGTTCTCAACAGCTACAAAGTGGCGTCCTGACGGGCTCCTCTCTGGGACTCTGGGGCGGCCCCTTGCACTGTAAAGGGACAGCGCGTTCTGCAGAAGCTGCTGCTTTGCAGCCCGCATAGGCCCCTCAGCTTCTCTTAGAGACGAGAACAAAATAAACGTAAAAAAAAAAAAAAAAATAATCACACGCAGATTACGTGTTCATTGGTTACATATATGTTACATTGGTTGTTCTTAGAAGCTTTTTGACAGCTTTTGTCTAGCGTGAATGTTTTAATTTCTGTGCTACCAGGCTTATGTAGTACATTATATTTTTTGTTCTTTCTGCTCAGGGGTTTATGTCTAGGGATTTTTGTTTTGTTCCTTCATCGCCTTAGGAATGTTGTGTGTCTCTTTCGATTTTTTTTTTTTTTTATACTTCTCGTCTACTTTCATTTTGTAAGGTTTTTGGAGGTTTTTAATGCGTCTTGGTGAAGAGTAAAATTCAGTAGTTCTCCCAATGGCGTGTGTTAACAGTTTTAGCTTGGGCTACAGGAACGTTAAGTTGTTGACAGGTTCAGGTACAAAAGCTGCCTAGCCTCTCCAATAGCTTATCAGTTCGTGCTACACACAGGCTCCAAGAAATGGTTCGGGTTTTTTTGGCACTCAGCCTTTGGGCAGCCCTCTTTAATACGCTGTGTTTCTTTTGATAACGTTGGAGGATAACGTGGCTGTGTTGCCAGAGAGTTGCATTATCATTTTACCTTAGGCTGTTTGTCTAGTACTTCCTGGGTTTGGGGTTTTCTGTTGAAGGTCAGAACACTAATTTACACCCCAAGTGAGGATGCAATTTGAAAATGTCATGGAAGCCCAAACTAAAGTCTATTTAACTTCTGAAAAAAATAGGAAATTCTTGGTGTAAAAGGCCACTACGATCTCTTTGTAGCATGGTTTGCTTCTGACTATATTCTTAGTCTGATACAATTTTATTTAGTGGTTACTTGTGAGTTGTGTACCTTACCTTTTCTCACTTAGTTTTGGAAATTTTTGCCATGGTTTTCAATGTTCTCTTGCAAAAGCAAAGGATTTTTTTAGATGTAATAATTTGAAACTAAATTCATTTTGACTATGGTTTGTTCACAAAAGCATTTTGTTGATGGTGGTCTCTCTGGTCCACAGAAATTTCATTTGAAGTTTTATATCTCCATTGTACATGTGGACTAGAAGTAATTGTATGTTATTTCTCAAATCCGTTCAAGGTGTTTAGTGTTGCATCTTCCCCTGTGTTGGCTAAGTGGTTGTTACAGACCAGTTGACAAATTGAAAGGTGATTAAACAAAGTCAGCAATTTCTCATCTGCCCTTCTTTGGAGCGTTGAACGTGGTTGTCTGCTGGCTTCTTATAAAAATAATGCAAGTCTGGAGCTTCTTATAAAAATAACACCAGTCTGGAGTACAGTAAAATTACGCGGATGGTTTTGAAAACACTATTAATTGCTTTGTAAATTGCATCTGTCCCTTGATGGTGCTTGATTGTAAAAGGGTAGGTATAGTTTGCAGGCCATGAAGAACAGAAGTGCTGCTTCATACGGAAAGACAGTCTTTTGGAATGGTTGTGATATTAATGAACAGAAACTCTTTTAATTTCAGTGATATTGCATCTTGAGCTTAATGAACGCTTTATGGACCGTGCTTCCAAATTGTCTGTGTGAATGTGCCTTATAATTGCCGGTGCATATAGTCTGACACAGAGAATATGTAATTAGCACTGAATAAACAGATATTATTTTAAAAAATCCAACAAACCAAAACGACACCACCCCCACCCAAAAAAAAAAAAAAAAAACCCAACATGCCCCACCAAAACCAAACCAAATCCACAGCTTTTAATGCAAGCTGGATGATACCTTGTGTAAATTATTATTTAAGTGGCCTGGAAGTTACATGTTTCTGATTGCTGGAGAGTAAGGATTGTAAAGTATGTGTTAAAATAGAATATGCCTATGATATTTTGCTAAGAGACTATGTACTAACAGGCCTAAATTAAGTGTAAAGCAACATGTTAACTTGTTGCTCTAAATGCCTTGTCGCGTCTCTAGAAATCTGAGAGCCGAAGCTTGTATATTTTCATGTACAGGTGATAGAAACCTTTACATGACAGGTTTATAAATCACTAAGTACTAGCAGGAACCACTTGTAGTGCTAAAGTGTCTGAGAGAGCCAGTAATATGCTGGTTACTTGGGGAGAAAGCATCACTTCAGAATAGCTGAGTGCTGTTGTGGATCTGCTTCAGAATAGACTTGAAGTGGAAGCATACAATTCGACTCATTTCTGTGGTTATTAATGTGCTCATTCTGGCTGGTGTAATCAGGTTGGAGATAAGAGTATAGACTATTAAAAAATGCAGCAATGAAGTTTTTGTATTGGTGAACGTTAAATTGCTACCCCTGATACTTGGTTGTGTGTGTGGAGGTAAATAGTGCTTTTTTTTTTTTCTCTTTAATCAGATCACCCAGAAGACACAATGAGTGTTAAAGCATTCAAGCTCGTTTCTGCTGTTGAGCGGGAGATGTTAATGGGAGACAAAAATTACATCAACATCGAATGCATTGAGTGTTGCGGAAAGAACCTCTATATTGGAACCAATGACTGCTTTATCTATCACTTTCTGTTGGATGAAAAGATATCAACAGCTGGAAAAATAACTTTTGCTGCCACCAAGCAACTGCATAAATACCTGGGCTTGAAGAAGCCTGTGAGTGAGTTGAAAGCAGCCTCTGCCCTCACCAGGCTGCTTGTGCTTTGCGACAACACAATAACACTAGTTAACATGATGAACTTGGAGCCTGTCCCCACTGGTGCTAGAATCAAAGGAGCTGTGACATTTGCAGTAAATGAAAACCCTGTGAGTGGGGATCCTTTCTGTGTCGAAGTCTGCATTATCTCAGTCAAGCGGCGGACCATTCAAATGTTCATGGTGTTTGAAGACAGAGTCCAGATAGTGAAGGAAGTGTTTACTCCAGAGCAACCCTGTGCTGTGGCTGTAGATGGTTATTACTTATGTCTTGCACTTACTACACAGTATATCATTTTGAATTATAATACTGGCGTCTCCCAGGATCTATTTCCTTATTGCAGTGATGAGAAGCGGCCAATTGTGAAAAGGATAGGCAGACAAGAGTTTCTCTTGGCTGGTCCCGGAGGCCTAGGTGAGACTAAGGATTGTATTTTTTTTTTCAATTTTAACTTCTCCTTCTTAATTTCTCTCAATTTGGGAAGCGAAGCTTAATTGGTTAAGTGTCGTGCACGATAATGATAACTTTCTTCACAGGGCTATACTGGAATGTTAAAATTAAAAGGTTGATGATAAATTTTTGGCACTAAGTATTACTATAGCTCTCCTACTTTTATAATGCACAAAAATCTGATTGTTTGTATTTTAATCCTGTCTGTAGAAAGCTTCATTTCTGTATAGACAGCTACCAGTAGTAGTATCTTGCAGCCCAGAGTGGAACTTGGTTGATACCAAGTGAAACTTCAGAGGCGGGTAGCTTCTCTGTAGTGACTAGCCAGACTGGGTTTTGAGGAGCTCCATGTTGCTATAAGATTGTTACATTAATGTAGATGAGTTAATTTTTTCCTCACTTGCTATTAACAGGAGTTCATATGAAATCCATTTTATAGCTTGTGACAGATTCACAAGTAGGTATGTTGTACTACAGTGCTAGTAAGAAATGTTAGTGGAAGTAAACTATATCCTAACTCCTGTAGAAGCAAACTCTGTCCTAACTGTAAATGTTGTCAGATACTAGCCAGTTTTTATGCTCCCATTTGCCTAATTTTTAATAGTATTTTTCAGCTCCATTTTACAGAAAAAGATAGTTTTGTCTTGCAAAACCAAAGTCAGATCATGTGAAATAATGCTCTTGTCTAATAGATGATTCTAAGGACTACTGCTGCTGTACTCTGTCTAAATCAACAATATGATGTGAGGTCAGTAATCTTGAGCTTTTTTTGGAAAAGCTGTGCTATCCCAGCACTAACAGACCATAGGCAGAATGCTTTCACGCTGTTTGCCATATGACTCTCTATTTAGGAAATGCAGTTTATGTATCTTCCCTGACACATTAGGAATAGCATGACACAAAAATCACAAATATTTAGGTCCTTAATTCAGGGATCTGCATGAGGTTTGTTTTTTGTTGATATAAATACCAAAGAAAAGCAAGAGTGCAATCAGTTGTTTATATTGAAGTTTTGTCTTGTGACTAGAATGCGAGATGTACATTAACTCACTAGTTTTTCTTGAAAGAACTAGAGACTCATTAGAATATTAGTTTATGCAAATTATAGATGTTCCAAAATGAACTTGTTTTTTTCAGACATAGGGCTTTTCTAAGTCATCTTGGTTGCCCACTTCCTGTTCAAACTTTTACTTGCTTTAAATGTGGATATGTGTTTGTGGACATTAACCATTTTAGTAGTTCTATGAAAGTATGTGAATTGACTGTGTGAAAGTATTCCCTTTTGACGTGTTTCTAAGGAGATCCCATTCCTAATTTAATCTTTATTTATCTTTTTAGGAATGTCAAACCAGATTCTGTTCAACTGGTTCATTTGTTTTTTGATTTAAGAAGAATAGATACAATTTCAGAAGCGTAATTGTGTTTAGTCAGAAAGCAGAGTTTTATTTAGTCTGACTTTTGCTTTTACCTGGTGTTCTAGAATAGAGCTATATAATAAGACCTTTACTCATAAAATCCATCATCCTTGTGTAAGTAAACTGTCCTGGGGTTAAAATATGAGATATCTGATATCTTAAGCAAATGTACTTCTGCAGCTCTAAACATGCTATAAACTTCCCTTTTTCGCTATAATACAAACAAAGTCTACCTTGTGCTATCTCAGACACCTTACAAAGACTGGTTGCTGTAAAATGTAGTTTTTCCTTGCCTAATTCAGCTTGTGGGTTTTTTTTAATCATCTGTTCTCTATTCCCTCCCCACTGTTGTTTTGATCAGTATTATCCATCTTGCTGTTCTTCCCTGGTAAAATTCTTAGTGTCTTTAACACTTGACTTTGAAGTTGTGAAGTTGTTGAGCACCTTTAAAATATCTAAGCATTGTATGTCTTGGCATTTGAGGTAGGCCTCTGCTGTAAAGTGAATGGACTTGGAAAGGCTTGATGTAAATCTTCAGTTCTAATTTTGGTTTGCTTCTATACGTCTTATAGGTTAAGGCATGTTTGTTTGGCACTTGGTAGAGCATCTATGCTAAATTCAGCCTCTTTTACTGAGGTGGATGCATACTGCATTAATACATTTGGCTTTATAGTGTTTGAAGTGACATTTATCTAGATTATTTTACTTTTGAGTTAAGACTGGAATTTAGAGTGGCAGAAAGCAACTGCTTGACATGGTAATCATAAAGTAAAACATCTTTGTGTTTCTTGATTATGTAACTTTTCTCATCACCTGGACTCTTTGTATTTAAAACTGATTGTTAGAATTGTTCATATTTGATCCATAGACTTAGCCATTCGGTATTTTGTTTGCTCTACTTGCAGGTAGTATATAGCTCCTTCTTTCAAAGGGAAGAACAACTTCATTTTTGGTGCACTTTCATTCTGTCCAGTAATTAGTTCATTCAGAATTGAAAAACAATTTTTCTTGATTATGTATGAAACCGTGCTTACCAAAATTCAGTTTTTCACTTCATGGAGCATGTTTCTAATCAGATTTCCTGTTGTACAGAGGCTTTAAGTTTTTTAAATTTCATCAAACAGTTCTTGCATGTTGGCACAGGGCACATTTCCTAGCACCAGCTGGAGCAACTACCCCAAAACATCAGAGGCCTCCGCGGAGACCGAGCTCCCAAGGAACTGCGCAGCTCTTCAGGTCTTGAGCTGAAGGGAGCTCTCGGTGCCTCTTGCTGAGACTGGGGCAGGGGGAAATTTTGTCCTTGCCTGCAGGAGATGTGTGCTTGGTTGAGGATTTGTGTTGCCAAGTAAAGGAGATGCAGGAGGAGATCAGCAGAGTGCGTGGCATCAGAGATGACGAAAAGGAAATTGAATCTTCTCCAGAACCCAGACATGAGCCTGAACCCCCAACTGTACTGAGGGAAAGTCAGGCTGAGTCTCTGCTTGTTCTGTGATGGCAAAGGCTGGAAACTTGTGACTTCTCATAAAAGGAAGAATCCTCCTTCTCTGGCTGCAGATCTGCATCGACAGAATATGTTCAGTGTTCTGGTAGCAGATGAGAAGCAGGAAGCTCTGTCCAACAAATCATTTGAGCCTCTACAATGCAGTAGCACCAGGAGGAATTAGCGAGTGAGGAGGAACATCTTGAGGAGGAGTGGGTGGATAGTGCAGGTCACCAACTGGTTGCACAGCTTGTGGTGATGAGGGATTTGGCTTTTATGACTGTGGATCCCTATTTAAGGAAGAGATGGGATCCACCACGCCAGATGAGGCAAAACTGTTTTTGCCAACAGGCTGACCAGCCTGGTGACGAGGATTTAAACTAGGTTGTAGGCTGAGTTGGCCAACTCAGGATGATGTGGATGAAAGACTTCATAATCAACAAACAGGGCTGAAGAGGTCCTGCTTCAGGCATATGCAGACAAAGTAGTGTGTACAAAACAACATGATAGTGAAAGCTCTCTCACATTTTCTGGGAAATCAGCACAGCTATGTGTTAACAGCTGGGGTAGGGGTTACCCATTACATGAGAGCAGCAGGAAGATGTGGTGGTGTGCCTTGGGACACAGGAGGAGGCAGATGAGAGTTTATGGATTAGGGTTAGAGGGCAGACTAACATGGGTGACACTGTGGTGAGTGGCTGCTACAGGCCCCCTTATCAGGGAGAAAACGTAGGTGAGGCCTTCTTCAGATAACAGGAAGAAACCTATATTTGCAGGCCCTGGTTTTTAGGGGGCACTTGAAACACTCCAGTACCTGCTAGAGGGGGAGCACAGCAGGGCACAAGCAGTCCAGGAGATTTCTGGAGTGCATTGGTGTTAACTTCTTGACACAGGTGACCGAGGAGCTGATGAGGGGATGTGCTTTGTTGAACCTGGTTAGAGATGTGAATGTCAGAGGAGCAGCGTTGCTGCAGTGTCCATGGGATGGTGAAGTTCAGGATCCTGAGAGAAGGGAACAAGGCAAAAAGATCACAGTCTAGACAGCAGACTTTGGTTTGTTCAGGGTCCTGCTTAAAAAAATCGTACAGGATATTGTCCTGGAGAGAAGGACTACCTCCTCCAAGTTCAAGAGTGGTCCATCCCAATGAGCAGGAAAACAAGGAAAGGTGGCAGGAGGCCTGCATTAATGAACAAGCAGCTCTTGACTAAACTCAAGTACAAAAAGGAAGCAAATGAGGTCACAGCAGGGCCAGGTGACCTGGGAGGAATATAGAGACACTGTCCAAGCATGTAGGAATGGGGTTAGGGACGCCAAAGTCCATCTGGCATTGACTCTGCTGAGCACCATGAAGGGCAACAAAAAGAGCTTCTACAAGCGTATCAGCAGCAAAGGAAGGCTTAATGGATGCCCGCTGCTGAATGGGTTTGGGGGACCTGGTGCCAAAAGACATGGAAAAGGCTTAATGCCTTCTTTACCTCAGTTGTTACTGGTATGACATTCCTTCAGGAATCCTCAGCCCCTAGGACCAGTGGAAAAATCTGGAGCAACAAAAACCTGCCCTCACTAGAGAAGGATTGGGTTATGGAACATTTAAATAAATTGGACAGACAAATCCATGGGGCCTGATAGGGTTGCACCCATGAATGCTTGAGGGTGGTGGTGAATGTCATTATGAGGCCACTCTTGATTATCTTTGAAAGGTGATGCTGATCAGGGAATGTTCCTCAGGAGTGGAAGAAAACAAATGTCTTCACTCCTGTCTTAAATGACCCAGAGAAAGGATCCAGGGAGCTACAGGCTGGCTAGCTTTACCTTGATCCACAGAAAGGTGATGAAGAAAATCCAGGAACCTATTTCCAAATATACAAAGGACAAGAATGTGATTTGGAGTAATCAACATGGGTTTACAAAAGGGAAATTGCCTGACCAGCCTGATAGTCTTCTGTGATTGGTGGATGAGGGGAGAGCAGTGATACTGTGAACTCCAACAAGGCTTTTGGTGCTGTGTCCCATAACATCCTTGTAGACAAACAAATGAAGAATAAGCTACAGAAGCAGTGAGGTGGATTGAAAGCCTGGCTCAAAGGTATGTAGTCAGCAGCACAAAGTCCAGCTGGAGGCCAATCACTAGTCAGGTACCCTAGGGTGTCCGTAGTGAGGTCAATACTAACATCTTCATTAAGGACATGGATGGTGGGACAGAGTGCACCTTCAGCAAGTTTACAGGTGATACGAAAGTGGGAGGAGTGGCTGATACACTAGGGGATTTGGTTGCCATTCAGAGGGACATTGATAGGCTGGAGAAATGAGCTGACGGGAACCTCATGAAGTTCAGCAAAGGGAAATGTCAAGTCCTGCACTTAGGGAAGGACAGCCCCATGTACCTGTACAGGCTGGGGGCTGACCAGCTGGAAAGCAGCTTTGCAGAGAAGGACTTGGGGGCTTTGGTGGACAAAGTGACCATGAGCCTACAGTGTGCCCTTGTGGCAAAGAAGTCCCACAGACTACTGGGCTGCGTTTAGTGGTGGGCTTGGTAGTGTTAGGTTAACAGTTGGACTCAGTGATCTTAAGTGTCCTCCAACCTAAATAATTCAGTTAGGAAAATGCTGCCAGCAGGTTGAGAGAGGTAATTTTTCCCCTCAGTAGTAGTGAGACCATGTTTGGAATGCTGGGTCCAGTTCCGGGCTCCCTGGAATGGCACAGAGATACTGGAGTAAATCCCCTGGAGGACCAGAAAGACAACTAAGTGATTGGAGCAGCTCGTATGTGGAGAGGCTGAGAACACTGGGACTGTTCAGTCTGAAGAAGAAAATGCTTGCAGAGATCTTATCAACGTGTATGGGGAGGGTAGAGAAGACATAGCTAGACTGCTCAGTGGTATTGTATCCAGCAAAAGGATGAGAGGCAGTCAGTACAAACTGAAATACAGGAAGTTCTACGTAAACATAAGAAAACAAATTCCTCATTGTGATGGTGGTCAAACCAGGAAACAGGTCTTGGAGAGGATGTGGAGTCTCTGTTCTCAAAGATACTCAAAACCTGACTGTGAGGGGTCTTGAGCAACCTGTTCTAGTTGACCTTACTTTGAGCAGGGAAGTTGGACTAGATGAGTCTCCACAGGTCTTTTCCTGCTTCAACTGTTCCATGACTAATGAGTAAAAAAAAAATTACAAATTTTAAATAGCTAATTTTAGCTTATTCCTTTTGCTTTTCCAGAAGAAACTCTTCTCAGTGGTGCATGGTTTGAACAGTTGTATAGTGATTGAGTAGACTACAAATGGAGTTGGAGAACTGAGCCTTATAAATTATAACAAGCATGCAGGTACTCAGCAGAATGATTCAGTGAAGCTTATGCAGTGCCTTTTCCCATAGCTGATGACGCTGCATGAATCGGAGTAGCCAACAGTAACCGGCGTGTTCCCTTCTTGTTTTCACCCGCTCATAGTGTTCCTCGTGCTGTCAACTTTTATGATAACTGAAAGTTTTCATATTCTTTTTTAAACAAGTAATAATACCAATAAAGAAGTTTTATCTAAATTTTTACAGATATTTTTCATTACGAAGCTTTTTCTTTTAAAACAAACAAGCAAGCAAAATCTACAGCGTATTGCACAAAGTCCTGAGTAACCTGATGTAAGTTGGTCCCACTTTGAGTGGGGGTGCTGGACTGGATGTCCTTCAGAAACCCCTTCTGACTTAAATTATTCTATGATTCTATAAATTTCTAGATCTCTTGGTGCAGAAAACAGTGTAGCTGTGTTTTAGGTAACTCTTCTAACCTTTGGATAGCATATGCATTTTTAATATGGAATTGATTACTGGCTTCATCTCAGTTTCATCAAATGTATTCCTGTACTATAAAAAAGCCATGGTTTCTGATCGTAGTTGTCGTGTTTATTGTTATCCTTAGGTGAGAGCAGAATGAAGACAGAAAATGCTGTTCTACCACAGAAGCTCTAGCTATTGAGGGCAAAGGGATGTAGAGAGACATTGACTTGGAAAAGTACTGTGCATTGCTCTGCGGACCCTTTAACTTCCGTAAAGGATTTTTTAAAATTACCTAAAAAGAGCTCTGTCATTTAAAAAAAAAAAAAGTTTTTAAAATCAAGTTTTATAATCTTTTTTGAGAATGTCAGAGAAATAGAAAATTCAAGAATTAGTATTTCAAATATAATTAGCACTGAGTTTACTACTGGTTAGTATGTATTTAAGTTAAGTTTTCTCTCACTTTTTGAAATGGGATTATGCACAGGATAACAACTGGAAGGCACTAAAAATGGATAGTGCAGTCTGCCTGGCATAAAATTCTACTTCTGATACGTAAGAATATTGAGACCTACAGAGGAAATTGGGAATTATATATTATGGCAAAAAAAAAAGTATTTTCTGTAAGGCGCTGTGATTGAAAAGCTGATCGTTATAGTGAAAGAGCGAAGAGCTTTATTTGCTAATAGTCAGATGTGAAAGTTTTTTTGTGTTACACGCTTAGTCAAGGGAAAGGGCTGATCATTTCAAAGCTGCTGTAAAGGATCCAGAAGCTTAGTCTGTGCACCGTAGTTCTGTAAAAATCTACAACCTTCTGTTTTCCTTTGCCCCCAGCCCTGCTATGGTCCTCCTACCCATCTACCCTTACCTCATTATCCTCTGTTTGGAAGAGATTTTTGTAAATTGAATAACATAATCTTTTAATCTCCTCTGTCCTTTAGAGCTCAGACTTACTCTGCCAGCTGTCAAGTGGCTCATTCCTGCCGGAGAGCAGTTTTCATGGGCGTGTCTTTCTAATAGCATGAGAATGCTGGTTTTAAGGGGTGTGCATTCATGTTTAGAACAGAAGTTTACATAGTGCTTCAGTACGGCTCAGCTGGAAAAGGGTTACTGAACTAGGTTTGAGAACTTTGACTGGAGCTTTTCTTCAATTACTGTCTCAGGAAGAAGTGGGGAGTACCAAGTAGCATAAATAGAACCAGTGCCGCGTGGTCAAAAGCAAGTCAAACTCCTATTAAGCTAGGAGAAGGAATGAGGACAGAATAGACAGGAGGAAAGATAGTGGCAAAGAAAAACACAAATTAACTGAAGATTTAATAGGGTTACTTTGAAGACAGTGTTTTTTCCAAATGATTGAAATCACAGATGCCTCACAGGAAGTGACTTGTCCCGAGGAGCCGACCCGTGTTCTGTGAAAATTTTGCTGTAGCAAAAGTGAAGAGGTATAAGTAAACAATTGTCTGTTGACTAAAATACTCTTTAGACACTTGACGCTACAAGGAACAAATACGCCTGTATTGCCAGGCAGCTCAGGTCTGCACCTCCTACTAAGGCGGTATCGTTTGAATGCTGGGTCTCAGTAAATATTAGTGTGTTGAAATGAATTAAAACTACTTGGCATAATTCTTATTAAAAAAAATCTGAAACTTACTAAACTTGAATAATTCTTGCTGGTTTCTTTCAGTGTTCCTCTCTTTTCAGTTTTTGGTGTTGTCTGTTTCTGTGGTGAAAGGGAAAGATGAAAAAAAAAAAAAATTGAACTGAACGAACCAACAGGTCTATAAGGTCCAGGAAGACATGATGTGCTGTTTTGATGCCACCTAATACTGCATCTGTTCTTCTGAGACTTTTTATTTCTGTACCCTGGTACCCATGCTTCGTATCGGGAAAACGACAATCTTCAACGAGTATGAGCCTCAGGTTTTGTTATTCCCTTTTTGTAGGCATGTTTGCAACTGTAGACGGCATTTCGCAGCGTGCCCCTGTGCACTGGTCAGAGAATGTGATTGGAGCAGCTTTGTGCTTTCCTTACGTGGTTGCTCTCGATGATGAGTTCATTACAGTGCACAGCATGCTGGACCAGCAGCAAAAGCAAACGCTGCCTTTTAAAGAAGGTCACATTCTACAGGACTTTGAAGGTATTAAAAAAGACAGTTTATTGCATCAGTAATTCTGGAACAACCGCCACTGTGGGCACAGTCACTTCAGTTTGTTTTTTAAACAAAATATCTAGCAAGCATGTTAACTCTTGAAACTTCTGTTGCAAATGCTTTCCTGATTAGATTCCTGCAAACTATGATAGGAAGACTTTAGTCATCCAAAATTCCACGCATCTAACAAAATGTATGCTCGTTAAATGTGCTCTAATTGGCCAATTAATTGTTGGGTAGGAGTCTGTGGGGTTAGGGTTTTTTCTTGTAACTTATTTCTTTCAAAGGAGCAATGTTCATTTAATGCTACAAGTCAATAATTGTGAGCTACAGGTATTTGTCCATTGGCTATACAGACAAAGTTCTAACATCTTAAAAATTGTTCTTTTGTATTCCTTTCTAAAATACCTTTAAGAGGTTTTAAAGGGGATATTTCATAAAGAATTGTTAAACAAAAAATACAAAAATGTCTTTTGTTCTATTCTTCAATTAAGAACTTTTAAGTGTGGAATACATTGTGTTGCTATTTTCTTCCAGGAGACCTACAAACTCTAGCACTATGAACTGTATGTGACTTGCTACCTTTGATATACAACTTAAAATTTTGTAATGTAAGCCTTTGGAAATATCTGGCAGTTAAAAATCCCTGTTCTCTGGAATCTGGCAATAGTTTCGGTGGTGGCATTTACAGCTTAGTTTATCGTGAGAAATTATAGCTAGTTTCATTTACTCAGAGTGGAACAAAATCTGCTGTAAATAAATAAATTTACCATTACCTCTGTATTTCTGAGGTGCAATTTACAGGTAAACTATACTATCTAGTAAATATGGTAACATCAAAGATGAGTTTTGTAACTTTAACATTGTTTAGGTTCTTGTATCTTAAACAGTAAATCTTAAATCTTATTTCTGAACTGTGTTTTTTCTGTAGAAGATGTAAACTGACTATGTCTGTTTGCTCTGTCTAGGAAAGGTGATTGTTGCTACTAATAAGGGTGTGTATATCTTGGTGCCATTACCTTTGGAAAAACAGATTCAAGATCTTCTAGCTAGCCACAGAGTGGAAGAAGCCCTTGTTCTAGCAAAAGGAGCTCGAAGGAATATTCCGAAAGAGAAATTTCAGGTCTGTCCTTCGTTTCATTTTCATGAAAATATAAATTTCTCAGTGGGGCCATATATACTAATGGTCAAGTGACTACAGAGGGTGGGAGAGGAATTTACATTGAAGAGAAATCTGATACCTTTTATGGTTTCAGCCTGAGGAAATAGAGGTGCTGCTGAATTGACTTATGCTTGTAAAGGCTGTTACATTAGCAGGGTTGAATGCTGCTGTTCTGCTAGGTTTTTGGTGGTGTTTTTTTTAAGTGTGTAACTTGAAAAAATTGAAAACAAAACTGAAAAACTAATGATAGAAAATCCACTGTGATGCTTCCTTCGTACTAGGTTCAGTTATTTGTTATTGCTGTTTAAAAAAGTATGTATTTCAAATCAGAAGTTTTAGGCTTTACGTTTTTTACCAGAGATTCTCACCATATCTTAAACTCCACAGTAGTACAACTTTAAAGTGAAGTGATGGGAAATCTAAAGCAAATGTGTCCTACTTCCAAAATCATACAAGTAGTACTTATATTCGTGTGGCAAAGTATCTTAGTAACACTTTGATTAGAGTGTTAATTAGAGATTTGTACTCATTCCTTCCACTTCTGGTTTATATTACAATACATATTCTACTGTATTTGTTCCTATTTGTCATTTAGAGACTGAAACTTGAAAAAAGTAACATGAAATCTCTACTCACCAAATAGGTGAATTAATACTTGACTTGGTTTCTTCCCTTCTGTAAAAGCAAAATTTGATCTGTAACCTGCAGAAAATCTGATTATTTTTTTTTAATGTACTTTGGAGCATTTTGTTGCCATTTAAAATAGTATCTGTTATATGACTTTTGGTTTGTTTAGGAAGATGTAAAGTTTGGAACATGACTGTGGAACTTACAGAATTGCAGGGGTCCAAAATGATTCAGTCTGTCAGGAGTTTGGTTTGGTTTTGGTTGTTTGGTTTTTTTATAATTTCAAGAAGTTACTAATTCCTTGGCATTTAAATTCTGGTCAAGGCCCTTGAAAAGCAGTCATTAAATGAAATTTGTATCAGCTTTCATTTTGATCCTGAACTCCTCCGTTGAACGAACAGCTGTGAGGCTGCTGGAAGTTAAAAGCTTGGCCAGAAAAGTCTTTCCATCCTTTTGCTAAGTTACAACGATCTGGAAGTACTTGACGCTGAAAAGTATTTAGTCAAATACAGAGTCCAGTTTTCAGCATGTTTTGGTTTGCATCTTCACTTCCAACTTTTCCTTTGCAATCTGTTTAAAGAAGCAAACTAAAATCCTTCTGTGGGGACAAGGATGCGTGATCTAATCAATGTCTTCTATGTATGATGACCTCTAATTCTCCAATTATTCTTTCCAGTTTAAGTAGATTTAGTGTGGGAGATATCTTTCTGTGTTTTTCATAGAATGGTTTAGGTTGGAAGGGACCTTGAAGATCATCTAGTTCCAACCCCCCTGCGACAGGCAGGGACACCTCTCACTAGACCAGGCTGCCCAAGGCCATGTCCAGCCTGGCCTTGAACACCTCCAGGGACGGGGCTTCAACAACCTCTCTGGGCAACCTGTTCCAGTGCCTCACCACCCTTAAAGTGAAAAACTTCTTCCTAATGTTTAATCTAAACCTGCCCTCTTCCAGCTTAAAGCCGTTCCCCCTCATCCTATCACTACATGCCCGTGTAAAAAGTCCTTCCCCAGCTCTCCTGTAGGCCCCCTTTAGGTACTGGAAGGCCGCAATAAGGTCTCCCCGGAGCCTTCTCTTCTCCAGGCTGAACAGCCTCAACTCTCTCAGCCTCTCCTCATAGGAGAGGTGCTCCAGCCCTCTGATCATCCTCGTAAGGATACGATGATCCATAAGATGAACTGCAATTCATTATCTAAAATACATCATGTACAATCTCATTCCACCTGTTTTCTTGTGTTTAGGATTTTTCTGTCCTTGGGATAAGTTAGTTTCTGTTCACGCACATCTTATGTGCACAATGTCTGTCTTCCTGAAATTACTGCTTTCAAGAATATTGTAAGTTCTTTCAAACTTAATGCGCTTTTAAGGGTGTTCAGTTACAGTTCATGCTACAGCGGAAGAACAGAAAACATACTACTTGAAAGCAAAATAGGCTGTTTTAATTCTGGGCTGTATTTGCAAATTTATTTTAACCAGCTTAAATTGGTGGAGTCTCCCACTGACTCATATTAAAATGACTCAGCTTGGCTTAGTTGTTCAGACTTTAGTCCAATTTTTCAGAGCTTACCTGTAGTTGACAACATAGTATGTTCAGCTTGCTTTCTAATGTGCCTCTGATACTTAATGCTGTCATGACAGGTTTGCTACAAGCACATCAAACTTTCTTTTCCTGTAGTCTTGCATAATATAAATCAGATGGAGTTCAACCAAATTACATGCCTTACATATGTCTTTTGCAACATTTCTTTGGCATACTTTAAGAGGTCACATAGTTGCTCCTTTCTAACTCCTGCTTAAGAGATATCTTCAGATAATAGATATGAGATAGATAATAGGTATCTTCTAATAGATACCTTTGGGTATCTAGTTTGCAAGCTTTACTGATTCCTGAATAGCTGACACTTTCAAGGTCTTATTTTGCTGTTTTATATAAGCAGGGGCAGGAATTGGTTTGGCATTAAGGCACTTGATCAAGCCACTATAATTTGGTTTGGCATTAAGGGACTTGATCCAGCCACTATAATTTGTCCATCCAGAAGAGTGATAATAATTGTCTAGTACATGTAGTATAGTGTCCCTTTTTCCACATACTCTTTTAATTTCTGCAGTTTGCAATGGGTGTTGCCATCTTACATGTGACATGAACTCAGTCATGGCATTGTAGGACAGTTCTTGACAACACGGGTTTTTTCCTACAGGTCAATACTGCGTTGTCATTGCACGCATACATGGGTGCATGCTCACTCTTTTATATCAGCAGTACTATATCAGCATAAATATGTATATGCTGGTAATGCAGAATGATAGTGGGATTGAAACAGTAAAGTACAGTACTCATAATTATTAGTACAGTCAATATTTAGTTATTGGAAAGAAGCAGGTCATGCATTAGTAGCTCTAACCTGTTATTTAACCCATGGTCACTGCAGACTGCAAATTTATCTCTGCCATATTAGATGAAAATTCCTTTGTCTTTGAGCATCAAGAATTACTGCTAGGTAAAAAATGCTAAGCAAAAGTGTTGCAAGGAGATGGCTTTGCTGGATATAATTTTTGGTAGAAGAATACAAAGGCCTTTCTACCATGCTACCATGAAATGACTGAATACTACTTATTAATTTTTCAGGACAGCTGAAGTTTGCAGGAATCATGGTTGATGGTAGTGAAGACCTTGGTTAGATTGACACACATCTTGCATAGGTATCTCTCTTTTTTCTTTTTTTTTTTCTTCCCCTCATTTCTTTCTAGTTTCAAAAAACATTAACTGCACCCAAACCTGACCAACAGCCGAAGTGACTTTCTAGAAATTTTTTTTTTGGCAATCTAGTTGGTAATTCTGACCATTTTAGAAAGGATTTTTTTAGCAGTTGAGAGAAGTAAGGCTTTACTACAGCTATCGCAGCTTCAGCGGTCATCTTTCTGTTTTCTAGTACTTTTTCAGATACAAATTAATACAACTCTTGCTCCATGTTTTTGTAGCTAGATTTTTAATGTGAATTCAGTCAACAATGTAGGATTTGCCTAAAGCACTTCAAGTCTTATGGTGGTTCTTCAAAAATGATAGGGGAATACACAATGCGTTGTGACTGGTTGTAGATTAGTACCTCTTAAAAAGAAGCCTATTACGGTATTCTGGCAAATGGGTCTGGAAGAACTCAAGATGTTTTTTATATCATAAACAAAAGTTAACTGTATGTGGTTGGCATATGAGTCTAGCCCGTTTTTAAAACCCTGTGAGAAAGAGAGAATATTGAATTTTTCCGTAGACAGACTGGTCTGTTGCTTCCATAATCTTTACCACAGGACATCTTAATGTCTAGTGTTTATCTTGTCAGCTAAAAATCAGCCTGGATACTCCCAATCCCATCACTGCATCTTTAAAAAGTCGGGAAAGTGTCTGTATGTAAACATTCTACAGCTTTTTTGTTGTGTGGCTTTAAGGGACAAGTGAAGATGTGTCAACATTTAAATGGAAGTGAATACTACTTAATCAGTTCAAATTTAAAACTGATTCCTTGGGCCTATACTTACACTAGCAATGAGCTTTTTTCAACTTCTAGTTGAAAATATTGCTGTACGGACTAAGCTTTACAATTAAAGCAGTATTTTTAGTGTCATAGATCAATTCAAACATAATTCCAATATCCTAATTCACTAAATATGTAAATATTGGTGGTCCTTCCATTGCAAAGACTTAAAACAGACTTAAAAAAAAACCCAAACACAAAAACCCAAAAAAAAACCCCACAACCTACTTGTGATACTAGTTAGCAGGGTGAGAAGTTGTCCTTCAACCCTCCCTGGAACGTCTGAGGCCAGACTTTGAAGTTTTTCTGGTGCCTCAAGATGCAGATAGTTGCAGAATGAAATCGTTTGCCAGCATCCTTAAGAATGTGACCAGACGGGTATTCATCAGTTCACAGATGACCATTTATTGATCTAATAACACAGTCATAAATCTAAAATAGTTTGGGTATTTTGTGACTTAATCACTTGAGGTAGTTTTACTTTATTACTGCAGTTAATTTCCCTTTTAGCTTTACTTAAGTGGATTTGGAAATAGTACACTTGGGTGTAAAGCATAGTAACATTAATATAACGATCTCATGAAGTATTGTTCATTTATTTTATATTGTTACGTTTGTCTGAAAAGGTATGCCAGATAGCTTTTCCCTCTCTTTCCTTTTCTCTCCGCCACACTGGGGAGGCAAGAAAAGTCCCACAACCTTACCAATCAATAAGTCTTAATGGCTTGCTAATGATCAAGATCAAGTATTTCCTTAAGATAATCCATTAGTGAAGCATTCACAGACTAATGGACTTAAGCCAAGCTTTTCTCTTGGTAAATCCACAATCTTTAATCAAGGTGAAAAATCACCAATTAGAATATGAGTCTACCCTACTTGAATTGCTAAAGAGTGTCAGGCCTTCTGCCTGGAATACGTTTCTAATGTATTGCAGGTTCTCAGGGTATTTTCATTGACAATATTAGTCTGTTATTAGTAACAATGTTCATGTACGCTGTTAAACATTAGAAAGCTGTATATTCCTGAGAAAGTTGAAGGGAAAAACTGAGGGCATGTGGATATAGCTCAGTGTATTTGCAAAATACCAGTGTTTTCACAAATGGTGGATGCTTTGGAGAGCACAGTTTAGGTTCCTTGCTTTTAGTAATTCTCTTTTGCCATTGGAAATATTCTGGGCACAAGAGTTTCATTTCATCTCGTGATAACTAGTTTACCATTCAGATTAAATAAATACCTAGCATTTAAAGTAGTTTTGTGTTTTTTTTCTAGTGAACTACTTGTAAAGTTTTTTCTGTCTAGGCATGACCTTAACACTAAAACTTTGTAACACATAGCTTTTCATACGGTTTACTTGTCTTCCTCTTTTTAACTATATTTTTTATGTACATTGCATAACATACTGCATTTCGGATAAGCAAACAAAACCTACCACCACACGGGGGGGGGAGGGGGGGGTGGAAACAACCTGGCAGAAGGTCAGAAATACGGTCATCAGCTGGGGATGAGACTGAGAATCACAAACAAGGTTGCTGCAGAAGTGAGGTGAGATGGGGAGGAAGTTGGCTGTGTGTGGTCAAGTGGGACCATGCTTGAGTTTAAATCTTTTTTTGTGCCTGCTGAATCACAGGGAACTTCAAAGGTGATCATTGGCTTTTACGTTTGCAAATACCGTGAGCAAAAACTTGAGGGAAGTCAGACTGATGTCAGATAAGTCATTATTTGAATACGAAAACTTAAACTTGCTGTTTGTTGATTTTGCTTTTAGTAAGTACTCGTAAACAGTGTTGTGTTCACACGCTTTTGTGTAAGAAACTGAGTCTGGGCAGCAGATTCAGTGTATTCAGATACATACAATTTAAAATGTAGAGAATCAAGGCTTTATTTCGCATGTAACTTGACAAGTCTGTTTGAAGATCATGTGTTCTGTGTTACTGGCAGGTAGTTATTGCAGTAGTTACTAGCACTATGTAAATAACTCTGTACAACTATAATAAACCTTTTTTTTCCCCCCTTGTCTTTCATAGGTAATGTACAAACGAATCCTGCAGCAAGCAGGTTTTATACAGTTTGCACAGCTTCAGTTCCTTGAAGCAAAAGAACTCTTCAGGTAATTGTGTGACAAGAAATTTAATTTATCTTCTTTAAATAAGGAGTTAGTGTTTGTGGTTTTAAAAACTTAGTTGCTTGAATGGGTTTTGGTACAGATGTGAGTTCACTCTGATGAAATGGTTTTGTTGGGGGTAAAAACAGTAACATTGAAACAACTTTATAACTGAAGAGTTAACGTAACTGATTTTTTGGTATGCTAACATACAGTAGTATTAAGGGTGTAATCTGAGTGTTGTATGTGTGGAAATTTTTTTTTTTTACTTTATGCCCATGAAGGTCAAGGCTTTATTATTGAGCCTGTGCTGTGATTTGCAACATGAACATTGCCTGGTTCTATTTTTTTTTATTAAGAAAAAAACCCCTACTTTTAACAAAAAGCTACAATTTAAATGTTGGTTTCAATTTAAAAATTAGTGCAATTGTGTCAATAATATTTTGGAGGAAGCTGATACTGAATTTATTTTAACACTTGTTCTGCTAGGTCTTTTCCAGAAGGCAGATTGTTTGTTCTTGAAGTCTGCACTAACCTTCCCACTTTAGCTGTTTCAGCAGTCACTTGTTTACAAATTCACTTTGGTATTCCACTTTCATTCAAAAAATGCTGCTCGTTATCTTTATTTGACCTGATAATTTCATTTCTGCTAGCCGTGCTCTGTACTGTGATGGGGCACTGTCCAAAGTTAGTGTAATCCATGGTGACCACATAAAATTACTCTACTTATCTGCTGAAATTCACTTTAAATCAGTTTAGAGTCTATGGAATAGGATTACGGTTAGACAATTTGCTGTATATTGTAAGTGTGTACAGTATAGGAAAAAAATTGTCCTTGGGTTTATGGAAACATGTCAAGGAAAGTAAAGCTTTGGGGAATGTTACTACTGATAAGGGACTTCGCCGTTTTGCCTCCTGCTCACCAGGATAATGGGAGACACTGGGCTTGAATGGGCAGTGTACATTGAGTGAAGATTAGGGAATGACAGGAAAGGCCTGAACAGCATTTAGTGGCAATTTGTTTTGGCCGCAGCTACTTTCTATTATCACCTTGTAATTTTTGGCATTAGTGAGCAACTTGCAATCTTCCTCCTCTCTGTAATCTTCCAAACACTAGACTGCTGTGTTGTGTATCTGAAGTAGAAGCACCAGCTGTACATAGTTAGGAATCCTTTACAGCATTCCCACAAAGCCCTTCCATGTGGCTTTCCAATGGACTTTTTTTCAGCGTGGCCGGCTTTGGTAAAATAGCCAGTACAACCTCAACACGCTATAAAGTGTCTTGATTGTCTAGGTGTGGTTAGGTGGCCAGGCTTGCATAGCTCTGCAGCTTGTCTTGACTATGGCTGTGTCGTGGTTTAGGCCAAATTGGCCACTGGGGCCGTGGGGCACCCCAGATGGGACTGACATGCTCGCCTCAGCTGGCACTTCCAACTCTTTTTCTATCACTCTATTTCACCCTGCCTGGCAATAACTCCCTATGGGGTCTAATCTGGAGGCCTCGCCTTGCTGGTAGTGGCCCAAGAATCTTTTAAAGGTAGTGAAAAGGGGAAAATTTATCCTGCGGGGAGCTGCAGCACATTGTGGAAGGAGCCAAAATCAGTTCTGGAGCCAGCCTCCATCTAACTAGCAGTCTGTCCGACAAAAGAGCTTTCATGAACAGGGTTGTGGGAGCTCCTCTATAGAAAGGAACATGCATCATGAGAAAACATGCTGTCCAGGCATGAATTTTGGAGCTGAGTTGGCATCTCAGGGCGTTCCCTTCCTCTAAAAGCTGCAACTCCAAAGCAGAACAACCGTTCATGAATTGCTGAATTCTGTTGTGGGGAGAAAGCAAAGATAAGTTTTCTGTGCTTTTCTTCTGGCCAGTCATACGTAAGATGTTCAGAGTATTTTGGTGACTGAAAAACTCCTTCTGGAATCCAGGTTCCTTGATTTTCAACACTGGTGAGCACACTCAGTTTGAGTAATATGTGGTTATATCCCAGTATACACTCGGTCATTTTGGACTTACTGATGCTCAGAAGAAAAATGGGAAAGATAATGGCAGTCTATGCATACACTTCCTCGCATCCCCACGTGTTGCTCTGCAGGTGTTTCAAGCTAGTGTTGGTCAGAAATAACTTCAGTCTTAAAATGCCAAAGCGAAACTTGGTACCTATCTGAGAAAAGATGGATTTAGCAGTGAAACTGAGTGGCAGCAGTACCTCCAAGAACTTGGTGTGACGTGGGCCTGCTTCTGGCCAAATATGAAGTGAGATTGTCTCACTCCTCAGAAAATATCTGTCAGTTACATGCTAGCAGGGGAAATGATTGTATTGGACTAAAGGTGTTGTTTTCTTGCATCAATAATGCTTCTTGGATAACCTCGTCAAGATACAGTTAATATCTCATGCTTAACTTCATATTTCTTAAATACTGAAACTTTTAAGAGGAATACTTTCCTGCTAAGTTCCTCTTAGTTACGCTGATACTTCTGAACACTGAAGGAGGTTGACAAAAAGGAAGGAAGTGGTGGCTTTATTGAAACTCAAATAGCTCAACAAAGGGAGGATAACTTTCTTCAGCTGGATCCGTTCACCTTAGACTGAGTGAGCTGTCACAGTGAGGCTTCTTTGGTCTGACAAATTCTGTTGTAAGCAATAGCACAGTTGTGATTTATATATTACATTTTTGCTATTTCATATTGCTGTCATTGGAGGCTTGCACGCAGTTAGACCACACAGTGATGTTTAGCAGGCCCTTTGCTGAATTCTATATGTCCTGCTGAGATGTTGGTAACAGTCACAGTGAAACCATTTCTCTCCAGTGTGTTTGGTTATGTGCTTTCACTGGTTATATGTTGCTTCCAATCTGACAGGCCAGATACTGGAACTTTTCTAAACTTTGTTGCACTTTTTAACAAATCAAAATGTTAACTCTTCACAGTGTTGTCTCACCTGAGAAAGGCTATAAAGAGACTTATAGCTAAAGTCTCTCCTACACTGGAAAGGTTAAAAAATTGCTGGTACTTATACCTGGAGACATAAGAAGTAGGACTCAGTGTGAGATTTGCATCTTAAATGTGATTCAAGAATATAAGCTTCTATTACAGCCAGTGGGATCTACGCAAAACAGCTAAATCATGTAGGCTTCTTTGACATCTCCAGTATCTGTAAATTTAAGGGTCTGAATTTTGACCTGTTTCCTGAAAACTTGTAGATTCTGCCTGTTGCATTGTTTCTGTATATAGAACTCAAAAAGACCTAATGCAGAATTATTCAAAGGGAAGTTGCCTCTTATCATTGACGACTTGACTTAAGAGCTTGTTTTCTACTTTGTGGTAAGTTGCTAGCTATATTTTGCTAAACCTGAGATACTAGAAGCTGAAGACGCAAATGTGTTTTTCAAGGTAGGTGAGATCCTTTGTAGCTGCTCCTAAACTGTCTTCTGCAAATGTGGTAGAAAGAGCCAAAGTCAAAAGGTATCCACGGATCCCAGAAGCCATAAGCCTCGAGGTGAATGTTAACCA
The DNA here is from genome assembly GCA_017639485.1 of Pluvialis apricaria. Taxonomy (NCBI): domain Eukaryota; kingdom Metazoa; phylum Chordata; class Aves; order Charadriiformes; family Charadriidae; genus Pluvialis; species Pluvialis apricaria. The sequence goes on from CM030007.1 coordinate 70,938,062, forward strand.
TTCATGCAAGTGGGGTCATTGTTTAGTATTTGGTATTCTTCTGAAGAAGTTTGTTCTGGATGATACCGTGCTTCTAAGGAGGCTGTTTGACTGCCAGTTACCATTGCTGTGGGGAGAGCAAAACTGTACAACGTGAGCTTGAGTCAGACCTGCTAAGAACCACTGGTGATTCACAGCCCAGGGTTTGGGCTAGCCTGAGTTGGAAGCTGATCTTGATTCTTCTTTTGGAAACAGATAGTCATTAAGGCCAGAATCCATGAAGTTCAGAGGTGAGGTAGCTGACTACTTCGTCATCTAGGAACAGTTGGATAGTAAGATGAAAGGATGCAGAAGCTGCTGTAGAAGTTGGGAATTGTTTTAAAGCTTATTAAAAGTAGCATGATAAATAGATAGCATTTTTAACTACTTTATCTGTTTCCATAGTCATAGTCTCCATCTCGGCTTAGGCCGTCTCGAAATACTTGACAGCATAACCAGCAAGGGAACCAATGTTTATGCTTGAATTTCTGCAGATTTGTCAACTCCTTGCTTCTGCACTAATTTTGAGTATACTGTTGATGTTATTCAACTTATGGGTTAGCTTTTGTTCTAGAACAAATCAGTGAAGAACCTTGGAGGGGAAAAATAATTGTCATCTTTCGTTTACTGCGGTTAATTTTCTAGTAGAGTACATCTCATGTAATATATTTTATCTGGTGGTCCTCAAGTCTTAAACTTTCACGAGTAGTTGGACTAGCCAAAGCTGCAGTTAGATTACTGTAATGAGTTCATACTGAAATGCTCTTTGAACCGTCAGGTCACACCACTGACAGAACTTGCTACTTCTTGGTATTCTGCCTCTTAAAAAAAAAAAAAGTCCTCATCTACTTGTGAGTTCCATTGTAATGTAGATCTAAGAATTTCAAAACCAAATATCGAGCCTGAAAAGAGGGATTAAAAGGAAATTTGAACTCCAGAAATCTGTAAAGTGGACATAAACACTTGACTCTTGGTTAGAGGCTGGCCTTTCTACCGCAGAGGTGTTTTTTAGGCAGTAGGAGCTCTGTGTATGAATCAGAAAAACATGCTATTCAAACCTTTTCTCATGGGAAGGCTTTCCATGTTCTTCTCTGTTGTGGTCCTCTATCATTTGTGTTGCTGTTCCCATTCTTTGCAGTCACTAGGTTCTGGAAGAGGATACTTGCTGCCTTTAAATTTGATGTCACAGTGTCCCAAAACTTCGTTCCTCTGGTGTAGATTTTTATAGGCAAGGGACAGTATTCACTTTTTTTAAAAGTTCTAAATAGGTGTTGCCTTGGTGATGCTTCCTACTAGTTTGTATTTCCTGGATGGTTTTGGAATTGTGTCTCTGGCAAGAAGTGAACAATGCAAGGCATGCCCCACTGCTTTAGTTACTCTACAACAGTAGGGAAGAGATGAGCCTGCTTGTGAAGGTCTTTCACAATTTATTGCCTGCAGAAATGTGCTGCTTTGTCTACTTCCATGGTTATAACTTGTTTCTTTTTGGAATTCTTTCCAATCAACGTTGTGAAGGGAAGGTCTTTTGAGGTTGCTGATCACTGGATAGATAAGAACTGATTTTTAAAAATTTTGTTTGCAACAAAATAGTAACTAACAGGGTTTCTTTTAGAGAGCTGTCAGTTCATTTTGATTTTTTTCAGCAATAGTATCTACTGCATTTCAGGAATGCTCATCTTTAAAGATAATTCTGAATAATGACTTTGACAGTGAAATAAAATATAAATCCTGATTTCTTGCTGTTCTTCTAAAGCAAGACCTGGGAGGAGGAGTGATTCTAGCTGTGAAAATTGGGGAGTTGTTTGCAGTGTGTGAAAAAACTTCTCATTTTATTCTTCTGTCACAACATGCATTCTTCGAATGCTTGAGGAATTTCTTCAATCTAGGCTGAAAGAAAAATGTTTTGTGTTACATTTTGCTCCTGGATAAAGTATAGATGCCCTTCACATACAAAGTAGAAAAGCCACTCCATAGTACCTGACATAGATGTACCCCCAAGACCTATGCCTGTATAATAGACTACAGCTTATTGGTTAGATGGATGCATAATTGGTATCCACAGTTTGTTTTCAGAACTTCCTTAAGAAGTGAGCAAAAGGAGAAATTTGGTGCATTTCAGGGTTGGGGAAAACATTTTCATCATCCAAATAAGTGTTCTGAAAGCCTTAGTTTTCTACAGGAAGTTTCTGTTTTCTACAGTATTACACTTGCACAGCCTTGATGGCTTGCCTGAAAGGGTTCATTCTCTCCATTTTTTTTTTTAATTTTATTTTTTTTTTAACCTCTATGAGAAGACAGTCTCCCATAATGTATGGATGAAGTCTAGGACAGTCCTAGGAACTGCACGAAGGCTATTCAGCTGATTTTTGTATATGCCACAGAACAGCTGAGGCATGTCAAAAGCAAAAGGCTGGCCAGTCTCTGAAATCTCAGAACTTTCAATGTCTAGAGGAGGAAAAAAATGATAAACAGGCTTGGATAGAAATAGCCAAAAAAACCCCTCCAAATTGATTCTGAATATATTTTCTCTGGCATAGAAAGCAATAACTTTCAGAAACTGACAACCTGTTAGTATCCTGACTCTAAGCATATGTGAGCATACATTCCCAGTATGTTATTTTTTAGTGCCTATGTATACTTTTTCTTTCTTTTTGCTTCATCTAGTTTGACACTGTAATTGCAGAAGCGGCCAGCTTGATGTCCGGGAGCTGATCTCTCTCTACCCCTTCCTGTTGCCTACTTCCTCTTCATTTATACGGTCTCATCCCCCTCTGCATGAGTACGCGGACTTAAACCAGCTGACCCAAGGGGACCAGGAGAAGATGACAAAATGCAAACGATTCCTCATGAGTTACTTGAATGAAGTCCGCAGCACTGAGGTTGCAAATGGCTACAAGGAAGATATTGACACAGCTTTACTCAAGCTATATGCAGAGGCAAATCATGAAAGCCTGCTGGATCTGCTAGTTTCGGAGAACTTCTGTCTTTTAACAGATAGTGCTGCCTGGCTGGAAAAGCACAAAAAGTGAGTGGATTTTTTGAGTATTGCACCTTTGAGACCAGAGGGAAAATTGTCTTAAAAGCTGTTGGCTTCTAGAGCAGTGTCTTCAAATCCTTGTAGTTTCTGTGCTTTCATGTCCAAAAGACAACTTGGCCTGACTTGTCAGCATTTAAAAATGTTGGTGAAAAGGTATTAATTGACAGTCTGAGGTAAAGGAAATGCATTCTATCATATGCTGGCAAATACAGAGTTCTCTCTGAAAGCTTGTGTCCAATGCAAAAATAAAGGATTGGTACAAATTTTTGGGGGGGGAAAAAAAGTGGGTTTTTTGCCCATGTGACAACATGAGAGTTGAATGGACACAGCAGTGGTACTCAGACAGAATTAAAAGATGCTTTAAAGCATGCACTACCTTAGGTGGAAACTATTAACCAGCTAGTGGCTTCAAAATTGTAGTTGCTTATTCAGGGAAAGAGATCTTACTTTGGAATTGCATACTTTCTGTGCTCCCACTGATTTGCCAAGAAGAGGTTGCTTAAGATGACTGCAAATGACTTAAAATTGGAAATGCCAGCAGGTGGAGAATTGACTGTCATTAAGCAGGAAATACTAGATAGTAAATGAGTAAAATACAAACTCCAGTCATAGGTAGTGTCTCTGTCTTGGATTTAATTTCTTTAATCTTTAAACTGTGTGGTGCAGTAGTAGCAACTACAGTGGTGAGGAGGAGTCTTTAATTGTGGTTAGATTTAGGGTAGTTTATTTCAGGTGTTTTGTTAAATCCTCTTGATAAGTATGGTTTGCATGGCAAAATTCTGTAAATGTGAATGGTAGATCATTCCATGAGAACAGCCATTACAGAACTTCAGCTGTAGTTTTATTACATACACAAAAAACCCTCTGTTACAGCATTGTACAAAGTTCTTCCTTGCCTGACTTGATTTCATGCTGCAGTAAAGAAAAAAAATGTTTCTGATAGTAAAACAGTTTTAAGTAAAAGCATCATAAAAAATTGATTTAATGACACCTGATTATTTATATTTATTATTTGGAGCTGTGTGTTAAGTGTGTTTATAAAAAATCAAAGAATAGCATGGGAATCATCTCTAATGTGACACATACTTTAAGTTGGAGCTAGTAACCAGAAACTGCCTTAGAGACAGGAAAGACACAGGCACATTTCTAGGACAGAGCTGATCTCCTTTGATTCTGAAAAAGAGCCTGCAGACACTTGTTCAAATGTAGGTGTGGCCATGTACAATGTCACTGTAAGCAGTTATTTGTTGTATTCTGTGCTAATCAAACCATAATGAAATCGGTAGGAAAGATCTGGTGACTTCAATATTATTTTCTCTTTCTATACAGGTATTTTGCTCTTGGTCTTCTGTATCACTACAATGGTCAGGATGCTGCAGCACTTCAGGTCAGAATAAAGCTTTTAATGTCACCTGCAGACCATTCCAAAATACCAGTTTACCTCTGAGATAAAAATCTGAGGTGCTAATTTATCTGTTTGAACAGTAGTGATGTGTGTATATATAAGAAAAACTGATGCAGAGACTTCTTTGAATAAATTAATATGCTAGATGTGAAAAACCTGAAGACCTCACTGAAGATGACAGATATTTAGATGCTTGTATGCTATTTTTTAAGCAAAACTGCACACCAGAACATAAGTTTCTACGTGTAAAAGATGGACAGAAGTGCTAAAATAATCAAGAAATCACTTAAGTGTTTGAAGGGCTTCAGGAACACAGCCTGTGCTGATTAGTCTGTATAAACACAGCAAAGGACTATTGTCATTTCATGGCAGACACTGACAGCAACTGAGAGTTTATTTCCTTATCTGATGATGGACAGTGAATACATTCTGCAAGATCTGTGGGTTTCAGCTGGGTTAGGAATCCCTTCGAGGACCCCCTCTTCTCATGTCACAAAGACTAGCAGTGATCTGTAGACTAATTTTGTTATTCTTGTCTGCAAAGCTTCATCTAGAAAAATTCATATGTTCTTGATCAATAAATAGCACGTATGTCTCAGACCATATCCAGCACCTTAAGTAGTTTGCTTTACTGTGTGGATTTTTGAGTGTGTTAGTTACAGTAACACTGTTGAATGCATTCAAGTCAGTTATGTAAAAAGTAATTTCCCAAGCAGAAAACCAATAAAGACAACAAAACCAGTATGTACCTTTGTCATGTGCAAGATATTTTTCTTCATTTCAAGGAATGAGGTTTATTGCTAAACTGGTCTGCTAGATATGGCACCTTTTAATTCCAGTTATGATTTATATAAAAATCATCTCATGCAGTTCTTAAAGTTCTTCAGTCAAAATGAAGGAGCAGTAAAAAAATCACGTTTTCTTCTAACTTTTTTATATAATTTCCTTTTAATCTTGCACACGCTGAACTTATGAAAATTATACCATGCATTGGAGAGAATGACTTTTATCAAAAGCTTTCTTTGTGATTAGTGTACCTCCTTCTGAAGTATTCGGCCAGTTACTCTCAGAACGTAAGAACCCACATGATACAGAGTCTGAATTAGTTGAATACGGCAGGTGCAAGAAAAGTCTATGATGGAGAGGAGGCGTGAGTTTAGTGACCGGTGAGGTCCCTTGCAATTGCTGTTCGTAGGAGCTCTTTCTAATTCCACAAGTATCAATGACTAATACTAAGCGTTGTAGTAGCTCATATAAAATTCGAGTTGGAAGAGCTAGTACATGTTTTAAGCACTTTAATCTTTGTGTGTTTTTGTTGCAGTTATGGGTGAAAATAGTTGATGGAGACATTCAAGATTCTACACGTTCGGATCTATATGAATATATAGTAGACTTTCTCACATTCTGCTCAGACCAAGATCTAGTGTGGAAATACTCTGAATGGGTTTTACAGAAAAATGAAGAGGTTTGTGATCAGTGTACTTTTCCAAAAACGTGATAAACATAAAGTATTTCCCTGCAGTGGTGTTTAGGTGTTCGTTAATGTTGTTCCATTTTGATAGCTAATTGGGCTGTTTTTGTAGAATGTTTTAATGCCATTTAATAGTGGTCAACTGAAGAAAACTTCCAGGTTTCTCAATTATTTTAAGTCCCTCTATTAACAAGTGCTAGTGGTAACTGCCTCTTTTTCTGCTGAAAACAAAGTTTAGGTCATTCTGTACAATGAAAGATACAGTATGTCTTCTGTTTTTCTTCATGTTAAGCAAGACAATTTTCAGATCTTAAAAAAAAAAATTTAAAAATTTAAAAAAAATCGCCTAACAGGTTAGCTCTTGCTGCTGTTTCCTTTTTAAAAGCACTCCAGGGATGGGTACGTGAGGATGTGGAATAAGTAGCCTTCATTCAAGACAAAACCTCATTGCTATGAGGGTTAACTTAATCCACCAGAATTTAAAAAATAATTTTGTAATATCCATTAATGTGGTGTGCTGTTAAATGCAATGCTTTTATGCTGTGTCAGACAGTCTGTCTCGTTGGAACTTGTTGCTGCCTAATTTGTATTAATTTAAAGCTTAGTTATTCTATGCAATTTCTAAGCTTTTGTTTGGTCATTATAGAAGTCTCTTAAATGTGATGATACACACAGCGTTAAGGCTATAAACATTCTGGTCTCTAACTTGCACTTTCTTGCTGCAAAGGGCTGAAGTCTCTTGTTCTGCTGTTGTGCAGATCCATTCAATACTTTTTGTGGCTGGTGAAGGTTGTGCCCAGCACAAGGTTTATAGCCTGGACGATGTATAGACTATGAGTTGAGATAATGGAGATAGGAGCAAGTGAGATCACAGTAAGCACAGAGTAGTGTAATCTTGGTGGAGTTGAGCAGGGTTTTGTGTTGTTTATCTTTCTGAATACTGTACTAACTAATCGGATAGTATTTAAAATAAAAAGGTAATAAAATGGTTTCCACTGCGTTCCTAAATGCAATTAACTCTTTCTAGGTTGGTGTACAGATTTTCACTAAAAGGCCTTTGGAAGAACAGGAGAAAAACAACATTAATCCAGATGATATCATCAGTTGCCTTAACAAATATCCCAAAGCACGTGTTAAATATCTAGAACATCTAGTATTGGAAAGAAAAATACAGGTGAGTCCTACAAGAATACTAAAAATAGGCATAGAATTCAGAATGCAGGATATGATGAACAATTCTGAAAAAAGCCAAAGTCTAGAAGAAATAGGCATAACTTGAAGGCTTTCAGGTGTACTCAGAGTAGAGAAGGGTTAGTTTTGAGACTAAAGTAGAAGATGAGGAGCAGATATCTGCATTATTTTTAACTTTTCAGCTCTCATGATCGCAAGACAATTGCTTATGTCCCCTCAGAACGTTTTATTTGGGTTTTTTACATCTGATTATTGCATACTTTTCTGTTTCACTGACAAGGTTCAAATCTCCATTTGGTAAGATCATAGAAAAATGGTTGAGCATCTGCTAATCCTATTGCACTGTGGCAGCAATATACTGAAATTCATAATTCAGTGTTTACAAATAGGTATGTTTTATTCTGTCCCTCTGGAGAGATTTGAGCAATTAATGATAGAATTAAACCACGCGCCTCTCACTGTAGAATTCCAAACCACTCTAGATGTTGAATGCCCAAAAGATGTATTCTCAAGTCATAAATGAAAGTGTGTTCTATCCTTGGGTTTTCAAGCACAATACAGAAGCAGCCAAACATTATGGTATTTGGATATGAGACATTTTAAGCACAGGAGAAGTTACTTTAACCTGCAAGTAAAGCAAAGAAATGAATATGGAAAGGACTCAGCAGATCTGATGACCAGTTCACTAATTTACATTCTTCAAATACACATGCTAGATCAGTGGTTTTCCTCTGTTGCTATTGTGAATACATCAAGGTGTGTGACACTGTGACAGACAAATATTCTAGTTTCTGATGTCATTAATACTTTGAAACAAACTTTTTGAGTTAAACATAGTGCCTTGCCAGAATACTTGTAACAAAAAAAAATTTATAGTTGAATTTACTCTACCTGCTAGTAAAGGCTGGGTTATAAACTGATTTGCTTTTTAGAAGGTACTAGATTATTGTAAATGCTTTAGTGAGAATGTTTCAAACAGTCAAATCATCAACTTGTTTTGATGAATATTGGGTAGTGGATAACATAAAAAGCACTGTGCCTACAAAGTGCCTGCCTACCTCTGGTAGCTTTCTCAAATTTTATTGCAGAAATAGAAAAGGTCAAAGAACATACCTGAATATGAAGAAGAATGAATTAGATCAAAATTACTAATTTTACGAGGGAAACAAAAGGAGAAGACACAGTGGAGATCATACTTGTACTCAAAGGAGAGAGATCTGCTTTACTGCATTGGCTTTCATTAGGTGAACTTTCCAAAGGAAATAATTTTTGCACAAGAAACACTATTTGTAGATCTTGTTTATTTAAGGTGAAGAGGGGTTTAGGAATAAGATGTTTTATAACTACATTTTGGAAATATCTGTATTAGTGAAACAGAATCCCATACTATAGGTACAGTTTATCTTGTGAAGCTGATCTGAATAAGTTGTCTATCTGCATGAACAAAAGACTTTCTGATTAGTTTGAATGAAACGAATGAATTAAAACACATTTCTATGTAATTATGTAAATATTCATCACTGTTATTGGTGGGGAGAAGAGATGGTCTTTGTAAACTGAACTAACATTGTTCTTTTCATCTGTAGAAAGAAAAGTACCATACTCATCTAGCTGTCTTGTACTTGGAGGCAATACTGCAGCTAAAATCTATGACCACGGATAATTGTACAGAAACAACTGAACTGCTGTTTAAACTACGCAGTCTTCTTCAGAAATCTGATCTTTACAGAATTCACTTTATTTTGGGTAAGGTGCATGTTGTCTAATGTAAATGCTATATGCCAGTTCCAGCAGGAAACAACAACACAAAAAAAAGTCCTTATAAGGATAGAAAACTAAAAGGTCTGCAGTTTCTGGGTGTATTTGGTTGATAGGCTTGCCATCTGTATTTCTAACAGACACAAGTTAATTGAGAAAGCATATCTGTTAGTGTTCTTTGCTCGTGAGGTGCAATGGTACGTTTGCCACTGCTGCAAAAACAGAATACCATAACTAGCTAGAAAAAGTATCTTCATACAATTATCTTCTTAATTTATAGTCATTTTCTTTTTAATGATGAGCATGTAACTTGTGACAGTCTTTTGCAAAAGGAAGAGTTACAAGTTTATTTGTTAAGCAGTCTGTTTCTCAGTGAACGGAAGCAAAGCTTTGAGGAATCTGAGTACCAAGGACTTGTTTGTTGTTTATAGCGCACTTTCACCCCAGAAGCTGGGGTTCATGCAAAGCAAAAATACAAGCATCTTTTTGAGTGAAAAGCGCAACATACGTCTTACTGTTGGTATAAGGCAAGCAACAATTTAGCTAAATTTTTTCTTGGCCAATGCTTGTAATGGCTGTGTTTTAACATACGTTCCAGTGGATGAAAGGGAAATGACTTATTATTGCACTGAAAGATGTGAAATGTTTTTCTGAAATTCATTGGAAAAAATCCAGTGGATGTGGAAATAAAAATAGCTGAGTAGCAACTAAAATAACTTACCAACATTTAATGTCCCTTTACCTTTCCAATCAGCAAAACATTATATGACAGATAATGTACAAGTATAACACAGTCATTGAAACTCTTGCTCTTTTTCATCTTTTCATTTTTAAACAAATTTTTAAGGGCAGGAATTACAAGATGGATTATTCTCTTGAAATCTGTGCACTCCAAAACACAGGATTTCTTACATGACAATTCTTATCTTACATGAAGGTGAGATCAAGGCATGCTAGTATGTTCCTTCTTGATAATCAAAATATTTTTGGGGAAAAACATTGTCTTTCCATACCTTTTACAGAGGCCTATGCCGAATCTTCATCACCTTTACAACAAGTAGAGTATTTTCTATTTTATCTTGAAATGCCAAATGAATTTGCCATTCTCTCTGCTGGTCGCTGACACTTTAAACTGTCAGACCGGATTAAGGGTTTGTAGTGTCCTTTTAGAAAAGGGAAGTACTATTTGATCTTTATTGTCTTTTATGGACTTTAAACTATTCTGTAATTTTCTGTAATACTGGGAGAAGCAGAGGTTATAAATATCTCAGCTTCATCTTACAGTTTATCATACATGGTAGCAGTGTGTGCAGAAATGTGCAAGACTGACATGCTAGAATTCAAAAGATGTCAGTGACACTGGTTTTATCACCTGTTATTCAGTAATTTTTTTGTCTTTATTTTGTGGTGCACTTTTGCTAGAGATGTGGTTTTTTACATCTAGGCATTCTTGTCCTTATAAACATCTGTCCTCTTTATGGCTGCCAGCACTGCAAAAGTAGCAGGAGTTGAGTTCTTTGGGCTTGTTTGCATTGACTCTGGGAGAGCGAGTGGTTGTCTTCTCCACTGAGCAAATACTGCATTGTTTCTCATTTAACAGACAAAATCCAGGGCACAGACCTTCATATGGAAAGTGCAATTTTATATGGAAAACTAGAAGAACATGAGAAGGCTTTGCATATCCTTGTCCACGAGTTAAAGGACTTCCATGCTGCTGAAGAATACTGTATGTGGAACTCTGAGAACAGGGACGTGCAGTACAGACGGAGGCTTTTCCATATGCTGCTGTCAGTGTATCTAAATCCAGGCACTTCGGATTGTGCGCTCGTCATGGCTGCTGTGGATCTCCTGAATAACCACGCTGCTGAATTTGATGCGGCTCTAGTTTTGCAGCTGGTGCCTGACAGCTGGTCAGTGCAGCTCCTCTCCCCGTTCCTGGCCGGAGCAGTGAGGCAAAGCGTTCATACAAAAAGAATGACTCAGGCTACACTTGGGTTAGCACAAGCTGAAAACTTAATCTACAAATACGAGAAGGTAGGTTGTGTTGTGTTTTTTTTTAAATAGAGGCACTTTGAAGCTTTACAATTAAGTCCTTTGATATATAATCATCAAAAGAAGTTTGAAGAATTAGGACAAAGTTGCCTTGGCAATTTTACTTGCTGCATTTATTAGCTTTTTTGCCATAACTACTACATTCAAACTTAATTTTACGCTTTCTCTGTAAAGCAAAAGGGAAGGTGGGGGCCTTGAAATAGGAACAACTTTGGTGAACTTCTGGGCTGAACAAAAGTGAATCTGGGATTTACAGATTAATGAGGCTCTTGCAGAAACTTTAACCAATGCGAGTTAGTATTTTTTTCACTAGGATTAGGATCTGTTAGAATTTGCAAAAAATTTTACCCAGCACTTAGTATTAATTGAAGCTCATTAGTAGCTTTTGTTAGTGGTAAATTCACTTGTGAAGCTTTCTTGTATTCCTAGCTAGAGCTGTGTTGCTTAAAGCTCCCAGCAGATTCTTAAATCTGTTTGGTTCTAATGATGGTGTATCCAGCAGAATCTGTCTGGAATAAAAATGCATCAGTGCTCAGTTTGCTGTGGAACTGTCCTGTGACGTTGTTTAGGAAGCTGCATCGGGTTTTCAGTTGCATTGAGTGTGAGAGTGCTTTTCTTTATTAAACAAACAAAGAAAAAAAAAGAAAAAAGAGCAGTACTTAAGAAGCAGCATGAAAATGAATGAGTAGGAATGTGGAAATTGAATTCAAGTTAAATAGTTCAAGCAGTCTTTTCCTACTACCTCTATCACTGACCAGGTTTGTCCATTTGGTACAGCTGAAGTTGTATGCCTCGTGAATTCCCTTCCTTTCTTGCTAGATTCATGTTTGGATTTTTTTCCCTCTCTTTAGGTTAAACAAAAAGGAACCCCAATTCTTCTTTCGGACAAAAAGGTCTGTCAGGTGTGCCAAAATCCTTTCTGCGAGCCTGTATTTGTAAGATACCCCAATGGGGGTATGGTCCACACACACTGTGCTGCAAACAGACATCTGAATTCAAACATGACTCATCACTCTTCCAGCTCCAGCAATCAGACTTGAAATACGTTCCGGTCCCACAGGTTCCCATGACTTATACCCCATTGAAAGTGGGCTGGAGAAAAGAACAAAGCGCAGCTACTTTTAAATATAAATCAAGATGAAGAGCTAGTCTTTGGGTTAATGGGAAGACTTCCAGTAAATATGAAATATCACCACTTATCTTCTTGATTTCTAATGAATGTATATAGAAAAGAAAAATCACTACCAGAAATGGAGAGGTGCAAATATAGGCTCTTGTGTATATAGTAATAAACAGTTAAAGAAAATGAGCCTTTTCTTCACAGTAAGGATGAATGTTATGGAGACAAGGCAAGCAGTTATTTTAAGAAATGTCACTTTGCACTGACTGTGGTGTTGATAAATTTGTAGAGGTGGAGATGGCATCTATTGGAGTTGGAATTCTTCGAACATCACGTGACAAGACTGGCATCATGCAGCTTACTATCAAGACAAAAATGTGCGTTGGTTATAATGTTTGCTGCAGCATGTCCTCTTTTGGGCTGGATTCTCTTCCCCAGGATCACATTATGAACTTGATTTTTGCTCTACAAATTGTTGGCTTTTGATGCACTTTTTAGTACTTCCCCCCCTTCCTCTGCTATATAGAGTTTAAATGTAAGCAACTGGCCCGTTAGGTTTTTACTCCTACACTTACTGTAATAAACTGAGTGGAAACTGATGGCCTCAGTCACACAGCTGTGCTTGGAAGAAAAAAAAAGATGAAGTCAGATTGTCTGGTCAGTCTGTAGTCACTTTTATATGGGGGAAGAGACCTTAACTTTAATATTGATTTATTTATTAATATGCAAATATACTGTACATACAGTTGAATAAATTGATCTTATATCATTCTAGAGTTTCTTTGGAGGATAAAGATGTAGCTGAAACATAAGTGTACAGGTTATGTGCTAAATGTTTGCTATAACATAACTTAAGCAGATTGGAACTCCGTAAGAATCGGTTTTAGTACTTGTGGATCACTTTGTGCAGTCAAAATTATGAAAAGAAGGTATAATTGGGTAGAAATCTACAAAGGTGCGCTACAGGGGTACTGGATTTGTTACATTCTGCAAAACGCTCTGTAAACTAAGGTTTTTCAAACAACAACAAAACCCCTTCACTTAACTGCCCTGAGAAGTATTCACATTGCTATTTAACCATTTTAAAGCAGTCAGTTTAAAAGAAGCAGCTTCCCACAAGAGATGTTAAAAAATGACGACTTCAAATAAAAGTTAAGTATTTCAAAGTCAAAGCATTTCTTTTAATTCTGTAAAGCTCTAATAAATACCAAGCTTACTGACCAGCATGCAGTTGAATTAGTCTGACTGCTCACTCTTTCAGCCTTCCAGATCGGAGTGGAGACTTTCAGCAAAAATGGGGTATCTGCATGGTATCTTCTAAATGCCATCGTCAGCAGAGGTCTTCCGTTACAGAAAGGCTGGCTTACGAAACAGCCTTATAAGCACAGTGCTGCCTCCAGGAAGGGGCAGCCAGACTACAGCTGGGGGGAAAAAATACCCATTTCTTTGTCTTTGAAGCAAAAGACCTTTGGATCTTTTTCTGTTTCCCAAGGTTGAAATTAGAAAAGTATAGCTGTTGTGTTGGATTTTAAAAAAAAAATAAATAAAATCCAAGTGAGGAATTTTGTAGCGCTTTCTACTAAGACACGTAAGCCACGTTTAGAGAAAGGCACCTTCAAAAAAGACAAATGTGAGCATTTCTGACTTAATTCTGGCATGAGTGATTCTCCTGTGTTGCACTGGTATGAGTAGATTCTTCTGTGTCTTGTATTCAGGGGTTTCAAATATTGTGTGTACAACTGGCAATGATGACAAATTTGTAGTCCCCTGTCCTCAAAAGACTTGCTGGTAGAGAGGAAGTGATTTTTACAAAGTTCTGATAAGCCTTTTGAATACAGTAGCATGTGATTCATAAAAAATACTTTATTTTGCTGCAAGTGGCCTCGGCGTGCTTTGTTCCTGTCTAATACGGAGGTACTAAAACAAATATCACTCTCCATGATTAAGACTAATTCTAGCCGCTAGGTAGTGATGAACTTAGTCTAGTCAACTAGTGTTGCAATGGAACAGAGATCATATCATTCCAAACCACGAGAAAGTTCTTAATTGTTACTGCATGAAAAGGTATGGCTGTAAAAGATTAAACAATCCTTTACTAATATTCGATATTTTTTCAGATTTGTGCTTTGGCTAAAATGCAGCAGTAACAGTAATTGTATATACAGAACAAATAAAGAAATTGGAGTAATGCAAGGTAGCATATTTGCAATCATAGATGACCATAAGGGTGATCAATATTGAAGTTGGGTGTTCTAATTCTTTTAGCCCTTCCCCCCAAAACGTGGACTGGAAAAATATTGACATTTGATTCATACCTTATTACCTGGTTCTTTGTTAAATTTTGTACTAAACTCATTTGAATGTATTAATATGGAAGTCTCAAGATAACAAAAAGAAAAAGCAAAAAAAATCCCAATACGAGGCTGAGGTAGAGCAAGAGCTCGGCAGGGAGGCGGCAGGCGGAGGGTGCTCTTCCCGTGTGCGTACAGCGCTTGAGAATTGGGATAATACCGGACCAGAGGAGATGACAGCCTATGTCAGAGTCGTGCGTGGTATTCTGTACTTTATCACCAGGAGATTTATGAAAGGTCTGCATTCGAAGTCCCTGAGGTAGGACAACTGCAGCACCCCTTGGGTGAGAGAACTGCACCTTGGAGAACTTGAGTTCATTCCTCCTTTTATTTTGGCACTGTCAGTTTGCTCCTTCTTGTGTGTCCCGGGACAGCATTGCTACCGTGCCAAGTTCTTCTGGAATGGCTGCAGCAGCAAGGAGGCAATGAATCGTAATCTGGTTATTAATTGCTGACTGCATAGGTGGAGAGGCAGGGAAGAGGAATATTGCTTTGACCATCCTTCTAGTTTGGAAAATAAGTGAGTTCTGGGAGTTTAAGCTTGATGCAATCTTTTTCTCTCCAGTTAGGGAATGTGGTGTCTTAGACCTGCCCTTGGAGAGAGGAGATTCTGTCAGAATATTTCTTCTTAATTTAGCTCTTGCTAAATTATTTGTGTTTGTAATTCACGTCTCTCACTTATTTTTTTTCCAATGAGTCTCCTCCAACCTTGCACGTGCAAAAACCAAAACAGTAGTGCAGATATTTATTTTTTTTTAATGTGACTCTGTAATTCAGGACACAATAAATGAGATTAGTCTCTCAAACAGATGCTTTTGCAGATATTGAGGCACGTTTACTTAACATGTAATTCTAATTACAGAAATATTACAGCCCTGACATTTTTTTTAGCCGTCCTCTGTTACTGATACATACAAAAAGCACTGGTTTAAACCCATTTCTACTCTTTTGTATCTCCACGCTTCCTCACATAAAAAATACCTATGATATGTATATGTCATTGTATGCAGTTTTTCCCCTCACTAAGTCAAAAAGAGAAGAAAAATACTAGTGAGAAAAAATTGCCCAGAATCTGTCACTCTGCTTGAAATAAGATAATTGGCTGTACGTTTATGAGAAAGGATTCAGTTAGATCTTCATTTCTGTGCTCTAAAGGGTTAAGTTATCACACTGATAATATTACAAGAATCCTGATCTTAAAGTCTGGCGTAAACAAGCAATTGTGGTTTGTTGCGCAGAGCGCAGCGCGGGTGCCTGAGAACTGACTTCTTTGGGCAGCCCATTCTGTGGTGGCTCAGGTGCGCACAGGAGTTTGGGTTACAATGACAACTTCTCTCTTTGCTCCCCCCCAATCTCCAGTGACAACTTCTCTCTTTGCTCCCCTCCCCTCCCAACTCCCAATCTCCAAAAAATTTCGAGCCTTTGTTACCAGATTAGTGTCGCTCTTCTAGCACTTAATTGACATGGGTGTAAATCTTGAGTTCTGGGTGGACTCCTGAGCACATCTCTCTTTGCTCAATAAAATGGTGCTTTGCTACCTCAACTACATGGAACCCTGTTAATGTCAGTTGTGGAAAGGTGGTGGTAGGGGTGGAGTATGTGTATGTTTTCCGAGACCTTTATTGCATGTGAACACACAAGCATTATCCTGAATCGGCTGAATCTTTATAACAACGTCTGTTCTTTGCGGGACTCCTGTCCTGAATGACATTAAAAAAATATTTTATTTTATACAGTGGTATCAAGAAGTAACTTTTTATTTTATTGTTCTTCCCATTTTGCTGCGGTCTCTATTCAGCATAGCCCTAAGTGTTTTATTAGCGTCCTGCTGTTTATAATAGGCAGCAACTAATACGTTTTCATTGTGAGCTCTCCTCCTATTGCCTGTACTCGCTAATTAATTTTTCTCTTGCTATACAACACTTTGGGGCTTATGCCTTGTGAACACTGATAATTAAATGTGCTGCTATTTTTAAAGGGAAAAAGAAGAAAAGAAGTTAATGACATTCTGTAATGTCTGATTGATTACAAAACTGAAGTTCCCCTGCAGTAAATTTGTTCAGATGGAAATCTGTACTGTTAATGCTTTCTGACTTAATGGTTATGTTGGTGAACATATACAGCAGTATGTGGAATGTACAAATGTATAAATATGTTGATTTTTAATAAAAAAACCACTTTTAATTATGTTTCTATCATTCATTCCTAGATACATAAAACCTGCGATGTGAATGGCCAAGTGAAGGAGAAAAGATTCTCCAGTGGTAAATAGAGGATTCATCTGGGTGACTGACAGAGGGGTCAGATGAAAAAGCTGAATTAAGCAAGTGTTAATGGAGATAAACAGGTGTTCTTAAAAACGAGTGAATTTTACTTTTGGGAAGAAGTTTTACTTCATTTTTATCTCTTCCTTGACTGAATCTGGGTTTTTACAGATTCAGGCAAAAGCAGCTACTGCCATTACAGATTTAGAAGATCTTATCTGCCTCTATGTAGCCAAAGCAATCCCTTCCGTGATTAAAGCTGGCGGGTACATGGGGGGTTTGGTCAGCGATGGGTTCATGGACACCCTGGAGCAATACAGACAGAAGTACTAAAACGTTTTGAGGGGAAGACTTTGAAACAGGGCCGGTGTTGATCTGGGAGCTGGCAGTTGAGAGCAGTCGAAGTGGATGCTGTTTGCAGAGGCACCTCTGCGACCAGGGAGAGAGTGACCTTAACCTGCAGCTTCCCTACTGGCGCACTCCAGTAAAAACAAAAATGTAGGGAAAACAAAGAGGCAAGCGCTGCCAAACTTGGATTCTTTTTTTTTTTTTAATTGCTAGGGATCCCTAATTCAACCTTAAGGGTCCAGCAGCGAAGTTACTGCCAGAGCCTAGCCCATGTCCCCAGGAAAAAGGGATACCCCTGCAATGCGGAGATGAGGCTGGTGCTTATACACTCTACAGCAGGGAGCCGGTGTTCCTCATCTTCCCCCTCGCTGCTCAGGAGTGATGGCCCTGGCTCAGAGCAAGCCTCAGGGCCAAAGGGCCAGCTGTCCCCCACTTCAGGGAGAAGGGGCCAGGGCCACCACAGTGGATGAGGAAAATGATGAGGAAACCCCAGGAAAAGGAGGGTGGTAAGGGCTGGTAAGGAGGCTGTGGTAAGCCAAGGAAACTGGTGTTATCTCCGCGGGGTGGCAGTGAGGGAGGAATGCAAAGGACAAGTACAGAAAAGGGAGGGATCTGTGTTTAGGATGTGCAGGTGTGACCTAATTTGGCTGGTCTCCAGCTCCACTCTGCACGTCCTTGGGTCTCTCCTCCCTGCATCTTCCCTGCCCGTGATACAGGGGAAAGCCTGTATGCGACCAAAATGTACTGAGGACACTGGCTGGAAAGTGTAAGCAAGCGGTGGCCTTTGGGTAATGAGAAATGGGAAAACTCGGATGAAATGTCTCTCAGCCCTGAAAAAACATCACTGGAAGGAATTTAAGAGAATGTGGCAGTAACCAGGAAGGGGGAGAAGTGGTCACGGGTAGGTTTATGTTTTGGCATCCAGAGGGGGTGGTATGTCCTTTGCCTGCTACATCCCTCTCTCTCTCTCTTTCTCACACGCAGTTTGTGGATGTGATGGTTGTCCTGGCAAACTAGAAAATGGGCAGGCCTCACTGAAACCATGGTTTAACTTTGGTATTAATGAATCTGTCACCTCAATATTTTACTGCTCTTGTGCTAAAAAATCACTTGGCGCTGTGCATAGGCTGTTTAACCATCAAGACTTTCTGCTTGTCTCACGTTTGTGCAAACAATATTCTCACCTGTCTTTTTGTTGCTGTGTTTTTTTAGCCGAAACTAAGTTTATATAAAAAGAAATAATATCATAAAGGCTGTTGAGCAGTAGCTACGTGCCATTCAGTCAGCTTGGTTTTAGTTGCAGGCATGGTTTTGACAGTATTGCACTGTTTGCTTTTATTTGATGTCTCAAAGCCAAATAATACATGGGAACGTGCTCATTCTCCAGTTTGGTTTGTGCATTAAAAACTCATGGGATGGTCAGAAAGAAAGATGCAGGAGCAAAATTTGCACACTTTGGCTGGTTCTTCCCTGATTTTCAGCTACTTCTTTGAAACCGCTGCTTAGATGGTTGAGTGGCTCTCATCAGAAGCACAGGTTGTATTACTTTTGTCCTCATTCAGGCTCTTTGGGGAGAATCCTGGATGTCTTAGGCCTCAGCTCAGCTCAAACTTCTTGAAGCATCTCGGTGCTCAGGCGGTAGGGGACAGGGTAAGCCCTCAGCCAGGCAACGTAGGCACTAGTAACGCTACAGGCATCTACTAGATGCTGAAGGCAGGTTGTGCACTGTGTCGCTGGGGAGCCGGCAAGCTAAAATCCAACAGGGTGGGAATTGTAGTGAAGGGCTCTTGTTTTGAAGTTCAGGTCTACGTTCATCTGGCAAGGTTTCTACAGCCCTATCAGGTCAAGTTTGTCCCTTTGGCTGAAGAAAAATCTGTGGGAGCGTTGGTGGATGCTCAGGACGCCCCTACACGAGGGTGTTGGAGTGCAGCACGATGCTGAAAGGCATGAAACACGTTACTGCAACAGGCATCGCTTCGTTAGCTCAGCCAGCAGGATCCACACCCTGGAGAGCCCTGATTTGCATTTCCCCAACCAACCAACCATCCGTCCAGTCAGTGAAGGAAAGGCAATGCAGAAAGCATTAAAAAAAAAAAAAAAAAGCATTGTGGCTTCAGCACGGTGGGAGTTCAGCTAGTTTTGCCTCTAGACAGCGGTTAGAAAACAGTCGACGCTAATCATCCAGATGGCAACTCCTTCCAAGACAAATAATCAATACAGCATGTCTGAGTTTTGGCAGAAATGAGCCCCAAAGGTCCAGTTCACAGTGACAACTGTAGCTGCAGGACAGCATAGGGTCAAAGAGGCCAGGGCTGCCAACAGAAAGTTGATGGCTGAACACTCAGCAGGTTTTCAGTAGGTAATGACCCTGATAATAATAGCACCTAAAAATCCAATAGCAGTCATGAACAACATTACCATTACCTATAATTGCCAATAACCCCCTGAAGATACTGCCTTGTCAACGTCGTACTTGCATTGAGTGGGACCTGACCATCCCAGTGCGTGTTAAAATCCAAGAAAAATTTAGGCTAGCTGGGTTCTCCAGAGACCGCTTTGTTCAAGCCCAACACAAAACAGGATCAACCTGTGTCAGGTTGGTTGTGTTGTTTTAGACCAGTGCTGACAATCTTGAAACCAGACTGGGAAGGGTCCAAATGTCTTCTGGTCAGCTTTTTGCCAGAGGAAAGTATTGCTTAAGCATCCGCAAGACTCTGTGGTGGGTAAATGGTTAAAAGGGGCATCTGTCTTGGAGGAATTTTGGGTTTGGGTTTTTTTTTTTTCCAGATATTCCAGAAGGACTGAGTAAACAGGGAATTTCTAGAAAATAACAAGCTACTGATGACAGCTTCAAGAGCGTCTGCTTGGTGCTTCTCTGACCTGGAGAAGTATATTCAAATAAAATGCAAGTTCTTCAAATCTGTTTGAAAGTCACAGACTGCATGCAAAGATGATTCAATCCCTTTAGTCCTTGTGACATACAAAGTTGCTCTGCAGTGCCATGCCAGAGAGCTGCCAGAGTTTGACAGAAGTATGGGTTTCTTTCTGCTTGAACCACAAGCACTTGAAGACGGGGAGGGAGGAGCAGAGGATGGATTTGTATCTGCTTTTTTAAAAAATGTTATGCACTGGGGATTTATGTTTGCAAAGAGGAAAGAAGGTTTTCAACTCTGTACTCGTTTGATCCATCTTTAGGTTTTAACTTGTCATATCTTATTTCAAAGCATCTCTGTGGCTTGTGACACACTCATTTGTCAAGCAGAAGGTTTAGTGTTCCTCCTTCAAAACCTTCCTGAAAGCTCTTGTTCTGGATACCAGCCGCTCAGTACATCACTCCTGGATACTCCAGTGATTGTTCCAGGAGTAGAAATATTTCTGACAGCAGTTGCTCATTCTGTAATGCTGAACGGCTATAGAAATATGATGCTCAAAACTAAAAGCTACAAACTAAAGGAATCTGAATCCCGGAGGAGCGAGGAATTCTCTTGTTAAGCTGCAATGAATTATTGATACCGAGATATCCTACATTTTTGGTTTTCCCACCTGCCTGATACCAAGTCACTTACAAGTGTGAGTAGCGTTTCGTACAAGTAATCACCTGTGCTGACAACTTACCTCCCTGTGGGAGGAAAAATGGAGAGACTTTCGTGATTGATGCCCTGCCATGATAGGATTCGAAGGCAGCCAAAAAGATCTGCCAGGGCTTTTTTTCAAAGTGACTACCCCCAAAAGCACCGAGAGGGCTCTGAATGCAAAAGCCAAGCTTTGGGCAATCATGAGTGAGAACAATTTTAAAATGGGAAAAGCTCATGAGTTGGGTACGGAGACAGTTTTAAAGGTTTGCAAGCAGATCCCCCACCTTGTGACTTGTCCGGTCAGGTTTTGACTTCGTGTTAGGCTTCAGTGGCTACAGACTGAGCCACCACAGACTTCGGTGGCTTCCTAAACTGCAAAACCCCCTTTGCCCCTTCTCGCTCCCCTGGGGATAAGCCCTGCTGCTCCTTCTCTCGGGGGCTGCCAATCTGTGCTGTGCCCGCAGGCTGCTGTTGGTCCTGGCCGGCTTGTTCGCCGGCTTCCTCCCTTGCTTGGCTGCACCTTGGTCTCCAGGCGTCTGACCTGGCCATGCCCTGCCCGGGGCGGGGGGGGGGTCCCTCCACCCAGGTTTGGCCACTTTCCCCTCCAGACTTGTGTCAAACCTTTGTGCAGTGGGATATTAAGCTTTAGCAAAACGCTAGAAAATGAAAATATTTGGCAGCAGTATCTTTTTGTGTTGCATCGTTTTCATACACCCACTGTTTTAATGAAGTATCGATGGTGAAATGTCATCTTTAACGGTTTTTCTAGGGAAACAATGGCTATTAAGTCAATTTACTGGTTTAACACGGAAAGGAGCCTGGAGGCATTTGTAAGCAGTCCTGTTCAGCTGTGTCTGCAGAAGTCTGAGGAAGGCAAGGGGACCGCCCCGCTGCATGTGGACTTACATCATACAATAAATAGCAAGTGCTGATTTCAGGCAAAACAAAAGTCTCGGACAAGATGTCCTGAACCAAAAATCGTGAATCCTGAAGATATCCTTGTCTTCAGAACTGGAGGAAATGGAATTGAACCTGCTGTAAGTTTTGCTTCATTTTACTCTCTAGTAGCAAGATTTGAGCTGAGAGGAACGGGGTGAGGACTGACTGTGCTTAATTGCTGAACAGTTTTTACGGGAATAATATTTGTGAGATGGATACCTTCAACTTCATTTTCATTCTTCCTCATCTCCAAAACCCAAAACCGATGACCCCTTCCCACCAGAGTGTGATGGTTATTTGCCAAATGCACAGGGAACTGAGCTGTTCCTCAATTCTTATGTCCAAGCCCCTCTGGTTCTAGCCTGAGACCCTGGCAGCAGGGTGACAGAGTAGCCAGTTATATTTGGTAACAGAGGTGACAACTGCATCTGAACTTTCCTATTTCTTTCATGCTACCAACATAACATCAAAATGCTAAAGCTACCCAGCCTGTTTGGGCGGTTCTCTTCATTTTATGGCATTTTCCTAAAGAAGAAAACGTATTTTTTTTTCAGCCTAATATTTTGAGGGTGAAGTTCATGCCAGTTTTGGCCAACAAATTTTGTGGGCTGTGGGTGTCTCGATGCATTTGGGCTGACGTCCATCTCTGGCGGAGGTCAGCCAAGGGAGGTGGAGGAAAAGCTAAGCGCTATACATATTTTTCCATCAGGTCATCATGTCTTATCTAGATACTTTATTTCTGGTCTTACATGGCACCTAAGTGTTGTGTGCTCCCTGCAGCGTGGGGTCAGACCCATCACAGAAACCTTAGGAAATGTCTTGTTCAGGTAGTCCCAGCAATGGAAATCATAAAAAAACCCTGCAACTTTGATATGCTCATTTTATGCATCATTACCTGCCATTGCTTTACACAACTGTCCTCCTGCCATCAGAGCACTGGGGATGCTCTGGCATACAAAAAGCTTTTTTTCCTGTTCTTTGTAACATTTGAGGGGAACAAAACTGTAACCAAGGTAGAAGAGGACCTCATTTCTCCTTGAATACTGGCATGCTCTACCAGTGAAGTGATGGTGGCGGTGCTAAAACCGTGCTCATGCTGGCTGTACTTTCCTGTAGGTAATATAACCACGCTGTAACAAAAGCAGGCAGCACCAGTGCAAGTGTAAGAAGTCCTCACCAGTGTAACTTTGCCTGCTGCAGGTCCCCAGTGCCGTGGAGAGAGAGAACCGGGTCCGGCACTGCGGCGGGCACGTTAAGTCGAAGACAACCGCACCATGTCCCCGGCTGCACGGCAAAGCGTGCTGTTTACAAGGCCGTCCTTCACTCAGCCTTTTCCGACAGAGGTTTTCTTTCAGCCGAGTCCTACAGCAGGGTGGGAGGCAGGGCACCCGAGGGGACACCCATACAACAAATACGCCGCTCCTCTTGAAGCGCCCTGACAGACACACCAAAGACCAGTACAAACTTCAGAGTCCTGTGCGTCCCACAGCAGAACAATAGCAATAGTATATTAAAAAAAAGATTGACTCACAGCATCCAGCCTACCTGGTGATGCCCCCAGACAACTGCTCTTGCACTTGACCTCTTTGCTCCGTCGAATGACCCAGCCCGGCCTCAGGAGCAACACGTTTCTCCTTGTTCTGATGGCACCGGTAAAGGCCACCAAACAAACCGAAGCAATCCGGAAAAGACCGACAGCTTTATCTTTTGCAGCATAAAGAGGTGCGTACCGCACGGAGGCAACGTTTATGCCGCTCCATGCTTGTCACTCTACGTGCTTTCTTACAAGAAAATTTTAAAACCCGTGTACGTGCCTCCCAAAAGATGGGTACATTTTTCCTCCAGTGTTATCATGGAGAATAAATTTTCAGCTTTGGCCAGTGCCGAAAAGAGCACTAACACTGTGGAGTTGTTACTAAGAAACCCCTCTTCTTCCTCCCTGCTCCTCACCCTAGTTCACCTTTGGGGCATTTCTATTATGTTTACAGTCTCCCATTACAGTATTTTAAAGCGTGCGGTCTGTACTCATGCAAGCTCCCTTCCTGCACACCCATCACATAAAGCTGATTAATTCACCCTTTCTGAAATTATGCACACTGCATCAATATGATATCTAGTGTTTCACCCCTTAAATAGTGTTTTTAAAAAGGTCACATTACATTCTTCCATTAATAGTACTTTAGAAACACTGAAAAAACCCATGTTCACAGAAAAAGTCAGGGATCTGATCCAAGTGGCCCGAGCTCACAAGCTTGAGTTTAAAAACAAACTTGTCCCCAAATAATTTCGGTGTTTAAAGTATTCATATTTACTATTTAAGGTTCAGCACCATTCATATCCACTTTTACAGAGCTGATATACAGGAAACCAGCTACAACAGAGCAAGAGTCCTGGCAGTGTCTGTGCCTGGTCAGTGTGCACAAGCAATCAGAAAGGCAGGGAGAGGGAGAAACACTCCAAAGGAAAACTAAGGAAGGGATCAGCACCGTGTGCCTTAGCAGATATATTATAGAAATGGCACAAAAAAATGCAGAGACAAGGCTGGAGGGGGCTGGCAGAATGGGGAAAGGAACAAAAGCCGAAGTGAAAGAAAAGGAAAGGGAGAGGAAAAATAAGATTATGCAAGTATTCCTCAGTGCTCACCCAGATTTTAGGACTACGTTTCTGGCTGGAGACTCCCACACGTGCTCCCGGGGCTTTGAGAATATCGCCCCTAAGAGTCAAATGAAACCTCTGTGCCACTGCTCTCCTCCTTGCCTCTGCTCCTCCCCGTGGCTCATCCCACCTGCGAGTCTTACGCCGCGCTCTCAAACGCAGCGGGTCTCCTTTCACCCCGACCTCTCTGTGCTGGTTGCTGGAAAGGGCCGGGGACTGTACCTGACTCAAGACGTTTCTTTGTACAACCACAGCAGCACTCTCTCAGTGATATGTCAAAGTTTTACCAGGCGGATCCATGAGAAAGGTGACTTATTTACAACTTCAAATATATACAAAAAGGACAATAACAAGCCTACTTAATGATCAGACTTAATGCCATTTAATTACCGCACCTGTACCAAAAGGCAGAAGGAAAAATATAATTAAACTCCAGAATTAGAAAGTGAGGGGGTAGGGGGGAACAGTCTAATAATAGCTACTTCACCAATAAACATAAAGGTTATAAGTGGAATCCCCAGAATTTCAAAGTCAAAATAAATTTGTAAAAGTGAAAAGGTTAGAGGCAGAAAAAATAATAATCAGGCAGCAAAAGGTAAATAATCCATTAATCATGCACATCTGCTGAAGCGACTGAGCGAGCAGGATGCTCGGCTGGCTGCAGAGCCGGGAAGGTGACACAGCCAGCCCTGCACTGAGATAGCACCTTTGCCTGCAGCAGCCCGCTCCATCCCTACCAGAAAAGTCCACTGAGAACAGAGTGGTTAGAAACCGGCACTAGACACGGCTCCTATAGGAAATGCTGTGCTTAAAGGGGAGAAGCATACGGTAACAGACAAAACGCAGCAGGTTACGGCTGGACATACGCATGTGGAACATCAAGCACGACTGCAATAGTGAAAACCATAGGCAAAGGAGGGTTAGCCGGCCTTGTAACAACTGACACAGCAGCTTCACTTTTCCATGGACCTTTATCAGTTCCCTTCTTGCAAAAAAAAACCCCAAAACAATTGGCAGGGCCCTCCCTGACGTGCATGAAAAAGAAGGATGTTGTCTTTACCTTGGGGTTAGCAGTTTAAAGGCAGCTTGCTGCATTTACTTTGGCTGAGTTACTGGTGAGGCCGCATCTGGAGTACTGTGTCCAGTTCTGGGCGCCCCGGTTCAAGAAGGACAGGGAACTGCTGGAGAGGGTCCAGCAGAGGGCTACAAAGATGATGAGGGGATTGAAACATCTTTCTTATGAGGAAAGGCTGAGGGACTTGGGGCTTTTTAGTCTGGAGAAAAGAAGACTGAGGGGGGATCTTATCAGTACTTATAAATACTTAAGGGGAGGGTGCCAGGTAGATGAGAGGAGTCTTTTTTCAGTGGTGCCCAGTGATAGGACTAGAGGTAACGGGCACAAACTGGAGCACAGGAAGTTCCATCTTAACATGAGGAGGAACTTCTTTACTCTGAGGGTGGCAGAGCACTGGCACAGGCTGCCCAGAGAGGTTGTGGGGTCTCCCACACTGGAGACATTCAAAACCCGCCTGGACGCCACCCTGTGCAACTGCTGTAGGTGTCCCTGCTGTGGCAGGGGGGTTGGAATAGGTAATCTCCAGAGGTCCCTTCCAACCCTGACCATTCTGTGATTCTGTGAGTTTGGTTTTTAGGCCTGTACAGACAATTAAGGACCAAAATGCTTTTAGTTCTTCAGCACATGGCTGAGCCTTGACCTGCCGTGGGTGTGCAGTTTTAGCCATCCTGACCCCCTGCGAGATGGGGGCTCACCACGCGCAGGCCCCTCGGCTTTGTGAGATGCTGCTGCCGATGTGTTTGTTTTAGGGAACGGGACGGGGGGCGCTGGCAGTTCCTGTGAGCTTCTACATGGGTAAGGACAAGGCTTCTATATTCACAGCGTTAAAACCTTACGAACTCAACACACGCCAGAGCAGAACAAAACTGGAGCCGCAGTCCTTACGGGACAGTTTTAATGCACCTTGAAAATGCACAGTACCCGCCACATAAAATGGCTATTGCTTCTCTGCAGTAATTGAAGCTGAGAAGGAAACCATAAGTGGACCTGGAGCTGTAGCACTTTGCTGCAGAAAAGTTGAGGCCACACAATTTTAGCACTGAAGAAGCCAAAATCCATCCCAGGCTACAACTGAAGCCTACTTTGAATCACATAGCAGGTATGTTACCCAGTTTTGTCTTTAGGCCACTTTTTTCCTGATGATAACTCACATTAGGACACTTTCCCCGCTGCTCTTTGATGGCTACTTATAAGCTAAAGGGTCTCCTGATAAGCACTTTTTGTCTACCTTGGAATAGGTGATACATGTGTCTCTAGGCTGGATTCAACAAGCTGTGTCTGTCCTGGACTTTCACGCCTTTCACAATCTTCATTAGAAACCTCTGCTGTCACAATTATTCAGCCAAATTAGTCCATTTAGTTTATTTTTAAAAGCTAACTGTTGAGTTTAGTATATCAACATCTTACGTGTGGAGGCAGTCAAAATTAAAAGAGATTTAGCAAACTTTAGATACACTCAGGAATGGCAGAAAACACCACCTTCAACAAGACATAAGTTGGGAATTTGCAAACCAGGACAACTCTGGGAAGAGCATTACATTGATCCAGAGCCCAGAGAGGTAAACTTATGGAAATACTTTATAGTAAGTAATTATTCATAGCTACTCAGCACTGCAAAGTTCCCTATTTTCAGTGAGTGTAAAGTCAAGGAGTGGATCACATTGCAAGGAGAAAGTCTACTTTCACAAAAGGGAAGTGTTAGCGGCTTCTGAGGTCTCCTTCAACCTTTTGGGCCTTTCACAGTCAAACAGACATGAAAAGATTAAAAAAGAAATAAAGCCCTAGTCGTTTGAGGAAATCTGTTTCAGAGGATGAAACGCAACACAAAATTTTTTTCTGCAGGGTACTGGAGTTAAGCATTGCAAAGACCTATAGAGGCATGGAAGCGTTGACTTTTGACACAAATTTAGCAACTCGGCCCCTGTCAACTTGTAGTGAAAAGTGCCAATGGGCAAATGTTTTCACATCCGTGGAGCAAACAGATTCCAGTGCTGCTTCAGGCTTCAGAGCAGCATCGTCTGGCCCATGAGGCGCAGGGCATGACAAAATAAGCTGTCTCACATCTGGGAACAGCTGCTGCTCTGGTGCGGGTGTCATTGCAACCCTGAGCAATAACTTCCAGGGTTATTTGTCTATTGAGGCAGTCTATTGAAATGTGAGGTGTCTGCTGAAATAAGCCAAATTATTTTACATTGCTCCAAAGCAGAGGAGGTGTGTGCTCCACTGTGGGTGTACCTTTTGCTCGCCCCTTCCTTTGTGTCTCTTCTGAAGCGGTCCTGAGGGTGTGAAGGAATGTTTGCTCCCGGGTCGTATAAATAGCGTGCGGTGTCTTGGCTCAAGGTATGCACTCGCCATGATGCTCGGTTTGGTTTGTGTTGATGTGCTTTGCCTGGCAGCCTAACCCTCTGCAAAATACCCTGTTCTGAGGAAGTTTGCTAAATCATGTGTTTTGCTTTTTGATGTCAGAGGTGACAAGATACCACCAGAAGCAGGGGTCTATTGATGTAATAAGGCAGGAAAAACTGTTACAAACAAAAAAAGGATGATACTGAACAAGGAGTGAAATCACGTCAATCCCATAAGATCTTATTCGCTAGGTCTTAGGGAATAATGTTTTTGGATGAATTAGACCACAGTTACAAAAATACTTCCTCATGCCTCTTTTTGGTCTAAACTCATCAAGGGCTGATCCCTTTGTAGGATCTCGATGCTGAGATGCACAGAGAACCCTGATTTAGCCAAGCACTTGCACAGAAAAGCAGCATGATATTACAGTGCTTTGATAATGGTCATGGAAATTTTGCCCTAAGGGAGGTAAAGATCTGGACTTGGGAAGGGAATGTCTTTGGCATAAGAGCAGTCAGTTTTTTCCTGCAGAGTAGTCCCTTCAAGTACTTTGAACTAAAACACTTTTTACCTCAAAATTCTCTGGACTCCTGAAACATGAAAATCATAGAATTTTCTATGTTGGAAGCAACCTTTAAGATCATCTCAATGATGGTCCAACCATCAACCTAACACTGCCAATACCACCAGTAAATCATGTCTTTAAGTATCACATCTACCTGTCTTTTAAATACCTCCAGGGACGGTGATTTCACCACTTCCCTGGGCAGCCCGTTCTTGACATTTGATATCTTTAATGTCATTGTAGCAGCAACCTGTTTCCATGGTGCTTTACAAGTACTCAGCCTCTATAATTTTATATTGAACAATAATTCCTAAGCCTACTACTCTACTTGTGTGAACGTATGGCGAATCTCTTCTGGCACCTCTGGTAACCTCTTCTAGCTCTATTAACTTTACCCGCTTTTCTATCACTTCCCCCCAAGCCCTTTGCCTCTGATGCAAATAATTCCCAGCGGAAGATGGCCTATGCTCAAAACTGGCTTTTCATCCCTGAATAAGGGTCCATGCAAATTAGATGCTCAGCTGAGTAAAATCCAACTTGCTAAATACCAGTAAAATTATGTCATGGAAACAGACCCCTGTAACCTCCCTTTGCTTTTACCCACCACTTGTCAGACATGATCACAACAATAGCAAATTAACTTTAGAAAAAAAAAAAACAAAAACCCTGACACGGCAAAGATACTCGGGCAATATTCAAATGAACCACTTAACCTTTTGGTACTAAAAGCTTCCTGCAATAATGGAACATTAGTCATTAACTCAATGCGCTTTGTTAAATATTAGACAAGAGCGCACATTCAATTTAGCACTCATGTATACTTAGCGACAAAGAGCCATCTGTGTTGACTACAATCTCCAGGATGGGAAGTGTGCTGTGGATGGCACTCCAGCCTAGTAAGGCTCTGGTGTGCAGGGCAAAATACACAACAGCCAGTACATCATGGGAAAAGGTGATCCAGGAAGGATGATGATCCTGTTTATGAGGTTATTTCTTCACTGAAAAGGATATCAAGCATTGGAACAGGCTGCCCAGGGAAGTGGTTGAGTCACCATCCCTGGAGGCATTTAAAAGATGGGTAGACGTGGTGCTTAGGAACGTGGACTTAGACTTAGGGATTTAGACTATATATAAGGAAGAAATTTTTTGTGATGAGAGTGGTGAAACAGTGGAACAGGTTGCCCAGAGACGTGGTAGACGCCCCATCCCTGGAAACATTCTATGATTCTGACTTGGCAGTTTTAGTTTTACGGTTGGACTTGATGATCTTAAAGGTCTTTTCCAACCTAAATGACTCTATGATTCCTGCTCCTCAGTGCTATCCATCCTTTGCAAGCACAGAGGAGAACCACAGTGAAAGACCCCCGCCTAGATAGTGGGCAGACAAGGAAAGCTGCCCAAAATAGGGCATTGCTCATGCTGTCTGCACGTTTTCATGAGCGAGTTGCAGCATCTCGCTCCTTAAATCAACAGTTACAATTCCCTGGCCAGCCCCAGGCTGGCCACCTGGGTCACTGGATGGCACAAGCATTGTAACAGAAGCAGTGTTGGCATAAGCCCCTGAAGCATTGACTCAGGTGCGCTGGAGAGAAGGAGGTGAAGAGAACTAGGGCTTTGAAATATTTGCCCACTTAAACATGTGGACACAAAGGCTGCACGAATGGGACCTATACGTGAAGTGTGCCGAGTTTCTTCCTAGGTAAAGAAAAAAAATGAAGACTACATTTATTGTCTGTCAAAAATTCATTTTTGTCTTCTTGTGTCCAATCCAGAAAATTGCTGTGAACGCCCCTTCCCCACTGGCCTGTGTCAGCCCTTACTGGGTGCACGTTCACCTTGACTGAAGTGCAGTTGCTAATGTCAGTGGGGCTCCGTCTACTCTCCAACATTCGCTATGAGGGACAAAACACCCTGACAGACCTCCGCTGGTCACCTGACAAGCACAGATGTTAGCCCAGAGCACATTAATAGATCTCAAACAAAGGTTCTTCAAAATATCTAAGTCTGAATTTCATTTACTCTATGACAATTAAAAAATTCAAGATGAGCTTCTGATCTGTAAAGCACTCCATTTCTTTGTCTTAAACATGCATGTTAATATATCCATAAATTCATGTTAAAACAAGAAACATTATTTGGCTAGCATCCCATGTATTTCAATTGCCTGAAATTTTTCTTCTTGTTCCACAAGAACTCAGAAAGTGCTTCAGACAGCTCCAGACCAAGACACAGTACAAGTGTCATCTTGTTTAGCTTTAATGATATTGCTCTGGGCAAGGTCAACTGTTTCATATTGTTCTGTCAAGAGAAGAAAACATATAAGCAATAAGATCTGAAAGGTTTCAGGCTTCTGGGCATCCTCCCTGTAAGGATCACTACAGCAGAAAGTCTCAACAGGAACAGCAACGAAGAATGTGGCAAGAGGAACAAGGTTCTACAGCATAAATTTATATTTTCAGCTGTTTCCAAGTCCTTTAGACACAGAGAAATGTTTTTACAGCTTCTGCTGAGCCGCACTGCCCAAGACGCAGATTGCAAAGGAGAGGATTGGGAAAACAGAGCACCACCCACTGTAGATGAAGATAAAGTGAGAGACCACCTGAGGAACCTGAAGGTGCACAAGTCCATGGGACCTGATGAGATACATCTGCGGGTCCTGAGGGAACTGGCAGATCAAGTCGCGAAGCCACTAGCCATCATATTTGAGAAGTCGTGGCAGTCTGGCGAGGTTCCTGCCGACTGGAAAAGGGGAAACATAACCCCTATTTTCAAAAAGGGAAACAAGGAAGACCCGGGGAACTACAGGCCAGTCAGTCTCACCTCTGTGCCTGGCAAGATCATGGAGCAGATCCTCCTGGAAACTCTGCTGAGGCACACAGAAAACAAGGAGGTGATTGGCGAGAGCCAACATGGCTTCACCAAGGGCAAGTCATGCCTGACAAATTTGGTGGCCTTCTACAAAGGGGTTACAGCGGCAGTGGACAAGGGAAGATCTGCTGATGTCATCTACCTGGACGTGTGCAAAGCGTTTGACACTGTCCCACACGATATCCTGGTCTCTAAACTGAAGAGACATGCATTCGATAAATGGACCACTCGGTGGATAAAGAACTGGCTGGATGGTCGCACTCAAAGGGTTGCAGTCAACGGCTCGGTGTCCAAGTGGAGAGCAGTGACGAGTGGCGTTCCTCAGGGGTCGGTACTGGGACCTGTACTATTCAACATCTTTGTTAGCGACATGGACAGTGGGGTAGAGTGCACCCTCAGCAAGTTTGCTGATGATACCAAGCTGTTTGGCGAGGCAGACACGCTGGAGGGGAGGGATGCCATCCAGAGGGACCTGGACAGGCTGGAGAGGTGGGCCCAAGCCAACCTCATGCAGTTCAACAAGGCCAAGTGCAAGGTCCTACATCTGGGTCGGGGCAATCCCAAGCACAAATACAGGCTCGGCGGGGAATGGCTGGAGAGCAGCCCTGTGGAGAAGGACCTGGGGGTGTTGGTGGATGAGAAGCTCGACATGAGCCAGCAATGTGCGATCGCAGCCCAGAAGGCCAACCGTATCCTGGGCTGCATCAAAAGAAGTGTGGCCAGCAGGTCAAGGGAGGTGATTCTGCCCCTCTACTCCGCTCTCGTGAGACCCCACCTGGAGTACTGCATCCAGCTGTGGAGTCCCCAACATAAGAAGGACATGGACCTGCTGGAGCGTGTCCAGAGGAGAGCCACGAGGATGATCAGAGGGCTGGAGCACCTCTCCTATGAGGAGAGGCTGAGAGAGTTGGGGCTGTTCAGCCTGGAGAAGAGAAGGCTCCGGGGAGACCTTATTGCGGCCTTCCAGTACCTAAAGGGGGCCTACAGGAGAGCTGGGGAAGGACTTTTTACTAGGGCATGTAGTGATAGGACGAGGGGGAACGGCTTTAAGCTGGAAGAGGGCAGGTTTAGATTAAACATTAGGAAGAAGTTTTTCACTTTAAGGGTGGTGAGGCACTGGCACAGGTTTCCCAGAGAAGTTGTTGAAGCCCCATCCCTGGAGGTGTTCAAGGCCAGGCTGGACGTGGCCTTGGGCAACCTGGTCTAGTGGGAGGTATCCCTGCCTATGGTAGGGGTGTTGGAACTCGATGATCTTCAAGGTACCTTCCAACCTAAACCATTCTATGATTCTATGATTCTATAGAGGGCTTCTCGGCAGCACTTGAAAATTCAGGGTATTCTTTATCTTATTATCTTTATTCCTTATTTGTGACATATACCCAAGTCCATAATGAAGTAGTTCATATTCAGAAAGCAACACAATTAAGTTTCTGGAAGCAAGCTAGGTTTTACAGACAAAATCTCTCTACTGTGAGCCAAAATTTCTGTATATTTGGGATTTCTGTGTGAGCTAGTTGTCCTCTTCTTTTCAAGGACAGAGATGATCTTTACTAAATCTTGGAAAGTCTACAGAAACTTTGCGGAGGTGAATCATAGGAGTCTTCAGATGGTGTCTTCTACTTCTGCGGCAAGATGCCAGACAGAAACACACGCATGTTAAAAACAATTGAAAAACAGCAAGAGAAGATTTGCTACAATTTGTCCTGAATCTCTTACTGCAAAAAATTTTTTCAACTACTTCTCTACAATATTGGCTGCTTAAAGTCACCTTTGCCAGCCACAGTGAAGAGCTGAGAATACATTAAATGCCAAAACGTAAAGCTGAACAGTCCTTGTCGCAGTACATTATGATATGATGATAATGTGTTTCCTGAATTGTTCCATTATAAAAGCTATTCTTGGGGGAAAAAAACTGGTTAGCAGTCAAAATATTAGGAAGAATTCTTAGTAAATGCCTCCTTTAAAAGTCTGCCAGAATAGCTATGGAGATTGCACATACATGGAATAAAAACCCAAACAGTTTTATTCTAATATCTATATTTAGCTGAGTTTAACTGAAAAAATCAATCTACATTAGTAATTTATAGGCCAACAAAGCAAAGCGAGAAAAAAGATACATTTTTTTAGAAGTATTCACGGTTTTGACCAATAATAAATAGTTGTGCTAACTGTACCTAGCAAAATGAACCCGTAACTGAGGATACATGCTTATACTGAAATACATGAACAGGCACTAGCCTGAAGAATGAGAATGGTGTGAAGACAGGATTTCTGACCTCAACCAAATTTTAATCTTAAAGGTTGCAGTGGAGCGCAACCTGCAGGTGAGGAACGAGCGGAGCTGGTTTTAAGACCTCACACTGCCTCATGCCTACAAGTTATTTGGGTTATGGTGACTGCTTTTACAGATGCATGGGTCTCCCCACTCTATGACTGTAGCACACGGTGCCGAGCTCAGAATCCCAAATATTGAAGTTCAGTAGCAAAGACAGCTCAGATCCAAATCAATTGCTCTGCTACCTGCAGATTTCCTCTCCCTTCTGCGAAAAAGAAAAGCAAAGCTGTACGGTCAGAGCCACCGCGGGGCAGTTCTTGGGTACAGGAACATTGCAGAGACGGATGCCATGTTGTCTACAGACAGCTTCCCCCTGCATCGTTACCAACGATTTAATCCCTTCGCAAGCACTTGGGGGGCACTGCCAGCGCACAGGTTAAGGTCTGGTCAGGGAGCTTCAGGGGTGTGACATACTGAGACTTGGAAACTAAACACGGCACCGTCATGGCAGAGTGCTGCTACCAGCACTGCTGTGGGACGTTGGTGGTCAGCAAACATGGCTGGCGCCCTACCATCGACCCTCTTCAAGAAGTACGTTATGTCAAGCGAGGGGAGTTAATCAGGATTCTGGTTCGTTACTTAGGTTCTGTGTATTTTCCCCATGTAACAAATCAACACCGTCCCCACCACACACCCCCAAATCTGTTGGTTTAATGCAAAAGCATGAAGCAGACGGTAACTGCGGGGTGCTTCCCTCCACGCTCTGCCTTACTCTACAGCACCTTCCATTTGAGTCTCCCTTAAAGGCTCCAAAATCAAATTTTTAAGGCCCACTGGCAGCTGCTTAGTTACTTTTCTCACTCACTTGCAGAGCATCATTTCTGTTATTAATTCACACTCATGTATGATACTTGCAGAAGGGCCTCCCTTTATCTCCTTTTACTTAATCACAGCTCTGTACTCTTTCACCATCCCACTGGACTCGGTATGCGGACTGCGCTACATATTATATTGTTCCTGATGAACCAGTTTGGGCACTGGGATGGATTTCGACAGGGACTCTCCAGCACTTCCCAGCTCCTTTCTGAAATTCCTGTTAAAAACTGCAGGCTGCCATTACATTGTGGCAATTATTACCAGCAGGTGCTTTAAATGTTGATGCTATAATTGCATCACCGTTGCAGTGGGGGAATGGCTCACTGCAAAGAAACCAGGCGAGCAGGGCTAGCAGAGTAAGGCCAGACTTTCTTCTCAGAAGTAAAGAATACAGGCTGTGTATTCATTACCAGCGAATTTTAGTACCTCCTGTGGCTCTTCTTTCCTCAGTGTGGTCTCAGCTGGGGACTGATGGGACTGCTGATGGAGTGGGGCACTGCTCCCATGGAGCGTGGGTGGGAGAGTGGCCTTAAGCAAGGACAAGTGAAACGTTCCATCCCAAACAGGGGTTGTGCTTGGATACCTGAACTCACTGAATAGTAGTAAAACCCTCAAGAACCTGGGCCGAGATACTGGATTTGAGGTGTTTTTCCAAGAGGTTGTAGAATCCTCTCTGCATGGTTGGGAGCCTCAGCAGCTTTAGAAATTGGGACTGGCATTGCCGGTCACCTTTCGGGGTACGGGCAGTGCCGTAGCCAGTCCGTCACTGCAGGTCAGGTGTGCTGAATGCCGGCATCCAAAATTCCCTGCAGTAAACTCAAATGGGCCCAGAGGAGGATTTTGAGCAAGGTTTTTCCACAGCTTTGGTATGACTTTATTGCTCGTTTCTGAGCTGCTCAGAGGTGGTATCCAGCACCAGCTGCCCCATCAGGGTCCTGCCTGCCTCCCCTCCCTGAGCCAGCATCTCCAGGAGACCTGGCTGGGGCAGAGCCCAGGGAGCACCGGTGGCCTGGTCCGTGGCCGTGGGGTTTGATGGGTGACTTCCACAACGGTCTGCAGGAGGAAAGCTTGTCTGTGTACATCCACATGTGTACCTGCGTGGGACATTTGGAAAGGATTTCGCACCTAACTTAGGACATTCCTGCTAGTCTCCAAATCAAAAAAGTTGTTCAACTCTTTAAAAAGGTAGGTTTCAAGTTTGGCTTAAATATGCACTATGTATTTATCAATGCATGTTCAACACATACATATGACTCTGTATTTGCTTTTATATATATATACACATGCCCACCTATATATAATGATATAATCGTCATTCTTAATGACTGATTTCTATAGAGCAGTGAAATGGGCATCATGTGGTTGTCATATCATTATAAAAAAGTTCTTTTGGATTTTTTTTTTTTTTTGAGGGAGGAGGTCGGGGTGAGGTGGGAGAGGGGAGGAAAGGAAGAGAGAAACTGCATATGAACATTTTTGTTTGGGGGGATTGAAGGCTTTT
The DNA here is from genome assembly GCA_017639485.1 of Pluvialis apricaria. Classification (NCBI taxonomy): domain Eukaryota; kingdom Metazoa; phylum Chordata; class Aves; order Charadriiformes; family Charadriidae; genus Pluvialis; species Pluvialis apricaria. The sequence continues at coordinate 70,973,752 of CM030007.1, forward strand.
AAGGGACCTTCACAAAAATCACATTTAAGAGACCTCTCGTTCATCTTGCGAATAGTACAACAACAGCTTGCAGGAAATGATAATTATCTCCTACTACCACTTGCTGGTACCCTATAAAATATTCTTTTAAAATATCTAATGCGTTGAGGTGTGTCAAGTAGCTTTTTCACCACATGATGTGTGATAAACAGGATATCTCTCGTAATCAGAAATCTAAAGCACGCAGAATGTAAAGATTAAAAGAGCAGTGTTTTTCTTTAAATGGATGTAATCAATGCGCTTATTAGTTTGCTGCGGCAGAAGGAGGGAGTGGGTGGGTGTTTCAGAGTTGGCACATGTCTATTTGGCAACAGTGAATAGCCTGAGTGTTTATAGAGAGAGCTCTGTGGAATCCCTAGATTCTGCAGATTTCCTTACCAATTTTGTCTCAGATAATTAAGGATTTTAAATAATAAAAGAAAAAGTTAAAGAGGAAGTACAAGCTCCAGCTGGATCAAATAAAAAATTAAAAAAAAAAAAAGAAGGGTTTTAAAATTCTCAATATTGCCTTAAAACTAAAAATCAGCACTAAAGCACAATTTGGCTCTTAAAAGTAACTATGGAAAACTGGCACCTGCTTCCTCAACAGATCTACTCCCTGGATGTATCCAGAGATATATCCTCTTAAACTAGTGATTAAAAGAAGTTTCTACAGCTGTTGGACCTGCAAGACACAACCCATAAATGGGGCAGGATTGAGCTGGAGGCTTTCTGGGCCGTACCTGGCCCAACTGCGTCGCTGCACTGACCTGAGTCCCCAGCCACAGGTTCGGATAAAGCTGTTGTCAGCCATGGTGATACCCAAGCAACAACCCCAAAGCCTTCTAAATCCCACCCTCTCCTTCAAGTAAGGCTGTGATGTTACAGTAACCCTCTTTGTCTAAAATGAAAATTGTATGTAGGTTTGCACAAATGCAGCCTGGTCACTCTTTGGCCATGCCTGGGAATAACTGTGGCAGATGTCCGGTTGGGACAAAGCCTCCCTCTCCCACCTGGTGAGCGGGACAATGTAGGCTTAGGCACAGCGAGCTCATTGCCTGTGGGAGGAAACTTCTCGGTGCAACAAACTGGCCGTAGCGTTACTGCCTCTTTGATGCAGACCAGGCTCCTGGAGAGCCAGCATGGCTGCTGCTGCTGCCATCAAGGAGGAGGTGAAGACACAGAGAAAGAATAGTACTGGTTTTTGAGGAAGGACTACTGCCACCCCAAAGCAGCGGTCGTTCATTGTACCTCTCCAGCATTGCTAATGGCAGCAGAAACAAACGGCCTGACCTGCTCTCCTGCCCCACCTTTTCTCCTTTCCATGGCCCACCCCAGCCTCTCCTCCTGGAAACAGAATTCTGTTTCATCTACAATTCCAAAAAGCCATAGACCAGTTTTGACCACCAGCTGAAAGTTGTGTAGCCAGATTAGGTTCAAAAAGTCCCAAAAGCCTGTAGAACTGAGCCCTTGGAGGGCTGGTGGTCAACTTGGAGCCGATAAGGAGGCAGCATTGTTCTTCTCTGAGAGCAGCATCTCTGGTGCTATCGGCCATGAGGACTTGGCTCAGGACACCTGCTGTAGGTGACCCTGCTGTGGCAGGGGGGTTGGACTAGATGATCACCAGAGGTCCCTTCCAACCCTGACCATTCTGTGACACAGCACGAGGGCAGCAGCACGTAAGGATGGACAGACAAGGTCAGGGTGCCAGGTGTTAGCACTCCCTGATTTGGATTCTCTACTGAAAGCTTGGACACCATCAGAAAAAACAAGAGCTAAATAGACATCCAGTGCCATTCCCACTGTTTGAGCGTTACCAAATTCCAGCAGCTCGTGGTCAGGCAATAAGCAATTTGTCTGTAGTCAGATACGAGCTCTGGAAAGGAGCAGGAGCTGAACTATTTCCCATGTCCTAGCCCAGCACCATAAGAACTTCTCCTTAATTGCAGTATCGTTCTGAATTGTTCCAGTCTTTACAACTATATGACTTCCCTAAGTCATAACTATAGCATAGTTATCAAATTAGCTCAAGAAATATTAGACTTTTTTAATCAGAAAGAATAAACTATTTTTACTGGTTCTGATACATATATGTATATAATACCTGGATGTGTGTGTATATATATATGTGCATATAATACACTGATCAAATACTGCTTTGTTATGAAGTGGTAATGTCTGGTGGGCCAGAATCTGTTTTCTACTTTTACCATGACTAAAAGAGACTGATATTCTCAGGCGATGTATTATTTTGCCAGTTATGTGGATTTAATCCTAAACTAAGTGAAAACAGCAGCAATTCAGAATAGGGGAAAATCTATATATTGTAGAGATGTTATTTCTGGTTTTGTCCAGTCAGTGGCTAAAGGAATGAGACAAAATAGTTTCAGGGAAAAAAAATATATTTTTTTAAATGCACACCTACTAGGTGCACTTTGCCCTTTATTCTTTTTCAAATTTTATATTCAGAAAGTCACACTGAGCCACTAAACCACAGAACACCATCGTGTGCTATGTGCAATCATAATTCCCATATCACAGCTCTGCTAGACCCCCATAAAGGAGGTTCCTCCTTTCCTGTGAAGCCAGCTCCTCCTCAGACACTGGCACCCTCCTCCTGTCCCCCAAAAAAAGAAAGATTATGTGCTTTTATACTCTCTCCAAGAGCCAATTCCATACGCTTCTTATCAGACCCAACACCCAATGCCAGTTTAAAGAAATCTTTGCTTTAAGGCCATCGCACTGAGACCTCTCCCCTCTTAGAGGCATCCTATCACCTGGGGAGCACCAGTGGGGATCCAACAAGGGACCGCCAAAAGGCATGGCAAAGCTTGCAGCTCTCTCAAGGCCTTCAGCATTTAATGCCGCACTGAAAGGGGTACTCACAGCTCCAGAGGCTTTGCCAGCTTTATTTAGGAGCCTCACCAGACCTTTCTGGTCATAAAACCGCAGACAGCAGAGGAGCCTCTTGACTCAGGACGTTTCTACGTGGTGGGAGGGAGACGGAGAAGGGATGAACCTCCAGCCCGTTCGCTCTCCAGTGGACTGGCAAATCTGAAGAAGCCATGTCAGGGAGCACAACCCATCAACCGCATTGTGCCATATGTGTTGGTGGGATTTCACAGAGGTCAGATCTTAAATCCTCAAAAATATAAGGTAAAGGGCCAGGAAGTCCGTAAGATTTCCACTGACTTTGGATCAGCTCCTGAGCGTATCACACAGCGGGATATTACCCTTAGGCAAGACCAGAACAAATGTCAGCTGGAAGATTCAGGCTGAGGAAAGAGGCGTTTGCTCGTTCTGAGCTGTGAGGTACAGCCGAAGCCCCATCCCGCACCCTTTCTCGGTACGCACGGCATCTGGATAGAACGTTTTAAATCATATCCTTCAGAGCACTTCCCCACCAATTCAGCTTTGGCAGTGACCGTTTGCTCAGGCACTGTTGATTACCCCTACCATTTCCATGACCATCTATTATAAATAATGGCCGTGCACAGCGCTGTGTAGGTGAAGCACATTAACGTCGACACCGCTCTGCGATGGGGGCACGCTAAGCTGCTTCTATGAGAAGGTCCCTCCCCCCTCCTATTTTGATTTTTCTGCTGCTATACTTGATGACTAGCAATAAAAATGGGTAAACAGAGATCCAAGGGAAATGAAACTACATCTGCGGAACATTCAGAGCCAAAATACACAAGGTGGATAATTTGCATGCTGCATGTAAAAAGTAGTTACGCAGCTTTCTTCCTACTCTTTACATCTCCATAAAACATAATAATGGATTTCTAATTATACATCCAAATAATAGGCAAGCTGCAAGATGCTGGGAGAAAATTGGAAAGGGGGAAAGAAACTAACCAAAGGTACAGATGTAACGAGGCTAGTGACATTTCTATAAAGATGCTTTAATGGCTGTTAAGTAGTCATTTTGAAACAGAAATTTTTAAGTGTCCTAATAGGAGTTTTCATTTTCAGACAATTTGCTACACAGTTAAGTGATGTCAGACTACAAGCTGTAATCTACTACAATGACCAAAGAGGAGCTGTTTTCACGCCCATTAATATATATAATTGATTCCTAAATTGGCTCTCTACAAAAGAAACCAATCAGATTTATGCCAAATTCAGGCAGTGGATGAAGCCTTGACTTCTGATGCTGAACGTTTGGTAAACTTTATGCTAAAGTAAAGCAGCATACTTGTAAATGATAAGCTCCTTAAGGTAAAAACAAATTCGCGGTGGATTATGAAACACAGCCAGTGTCCCCTTCTTATCGGCAAATCACAGACTTTGAATCGGCCGCATTGCTACGGGGAAGGGGCACATCCTCTGCCCGTGCAAAGTGCGAGAGCTCCAGCCCGGGGTTCCTCCTCCCCTCCGGCAAAAACCTTCCCCACCTCTGTCCTGCCTGCCTGAGGGCAGCCCAGCTGCACCGCCTCCTACTCACCTGCTGGCAGGGGTGTCGGTGGGGGAGATGTGGGACCCCCATCCCTCGTGAACGAAGGGCGACATCCCAAATGGTCGACATGGCAGACACCGTCGCTGCGGCAGTGGGTGCCACAGCTTCCACACTGAGCAGCGATTAACTGCCTGAGCTGGCTCCTCTCCTAGGACCTCCCCAGCCTTCAGCAGCCGGCAGGGTTGGCTTGGTGCTCCAGCAAGTCCAGTTGCCCTCGACTCTCTGCCGCTGCTGCTCTGACCTGTTCTGCCTCCTGCCTGGTTTTTGGGTTGTACCTTGGTATATCCTTATGGGGCGGCTGTTTCGCACGTTCCTGGTCTGAGGCATCTTATGAGTCTTCCAGAGGGTAATGTGTATGCTTTGCACGCTCAGCCCATCAATATCAGCTCCATCAGCATACCTGATGCAATCAGCTATCCCCCATGAGTTAAGGCAGAGATTACCCAGTAATCTTGCTGTTATAGAAACAAAGCAGCAAATGTTTTTCTAATGAAATTTTCTAAATATCGTTTTCCTTTCTCATTTTGCCTTAGTCAAATAAAATCATTGTGTTCTTCGCAACTTGAGTACAAATGAGTCCTCCAGCCTTGGAAGCATGCACTTAGAGGAGAAGATAATCTGCCTGTTTGTTTAACCTCTGAAATTAAACAGAGTTCAGAGGTAATGTTGGGGGGGATTTAGAAGAGGTCTCAAAGTGACTTTTTCACAGGGAAAGAAACTCTGAGAGAAGCTGACTGTTAAACCTGAACGTCTCATCAGTTCTCCGAGCAGAAGCAATAGCTACCGGACAGCTGTCTCAGGTGAAAGATACAGGAGGAACCCCTGTGGCCTTGGCTCAAACACATCCAAGAGATGTCAGCACTCATGTCGAGGTCTCACAAAAGAACAAGTTTTTAATTCCTAGGAATTTAACTGCAGCTGAGTGAGGAGAAAAACAAATTCCTCGCTACCTTGCAGGGGATATAATCCATGGCTGAACTTTTACTAAATAACAGATCCTAGATGTCCATTACATAGATACGAGCAGGGAGAGCCCTGGCTTTAGCAATGCTGGGGCCCATCCCCACCAGAACTTGACAGCCTCAGTGAGATCTTCCCGAGCCTCACTTCCCTCTTGCAGCAGACACAGACAGCAAACACGCCAGCAGCAAGCTTGGCACTGCAACGCACCACCGCAGCACTTGCCGGTGGGGTTTCCTTAGCTATCCCCAAAGTTGCTCGCTGAGACGAAGAGGTCCAACTCGGGTTGAGCGCGGAAGGTGGCATGCCGCAGAAAGCTGGAAGACGCCGACAAGCCAGCTGCCCTACGATTTTGTGTGTGAGCTGATTTTTGTATGCGAGGGCATTGTGCAACTGCATGCTTGCGTTCTCCTTTTGGCAATGAAGCTGAATGAAGCAGATGTTTTGTCTCAGGCGGTACGTTCAGTACGCACGTCATAGCCTTCTCAGGCATTCACTGCTGTTCCTGCATAAGAGCCCGCGGTGGGGATTTTGCTGGCTAACCTCACACACTTGCAGAGACAGGTATGTGGTGCTCAGCCCAAGTGTGAAAAGCGGTATATAAGATAAAAGTCACAAGGTCCTTGACAAAGCAAGGACATCTTCTTCCCCTGTTATGCAATGTATAACAATATTCTTATCATTTTATTGCTGAAAATGAATATCTATAGCACTCTTGCTTTGCACGGTATTTTCCTCTAAAACCTCTGTTACATTATATGAACACAAGTTTAAATCAAGCTCGTGTTGATATCTGCACCAGCTGAAAAGCACTACAGCTGCCACTGCCTATATGTGATCCAGCACTCAAGGTATAAGGTATATGAGGTCAAAGTTTTAGAGGCGCCACCGACCCAAATCCTGCAGGGCTACTCTGGGACTTGAAGTCAGGACTGTACACCAAGACATGCTGGAGTTTTCTGAATCATATCTGCCCTGGTACAATCAGCTGTATCTTGGCATCATCGTGACTTATGAGGAACGGCAGTTACTAAGGGAAAGCGTAACTGGGCAAGCAGGAAGGTGTCTGGGACCCGTCCCGGAACAGAGGAGAATTTGCTTTTGTCGATCTCAGAGGCAAATCAGCACTTTCAGAAGAAAGTGTTAGTGCATCATCTTGTATCTCCTGCTAATCGTCTGCTAGTCTGAAATCGCTTCCGTGATGTACTAGTCTGCTCAGGACCTGTGGCAAGCACACACCACTCAGATTACGTTATTTCTTATGTCAGTATTATCATCAACTGAATATGAACATTTATTGAAGTGATGAAGAAATGGTCAGTGCACATCTTGAACGCCGTAAAGATTTAGCGTGTTGAAATGCAGACCTCCTCTGTGGAGCACCCAAGGCTTTCTTCCTTCAAAATGAGCAAGTTCCCAGCCGAGCAGAGGAGCACCCGTTACGGCTGACGTGGCTGGTAACTAGGAGAGAAATGGCAGGTGGGACTGGAATTTCCTACCGGAAAGACTTCAATATTCAGTTATTTAACACTGAAAACTAACACTGAAGGTGATTGCTGACATACTGGTTGAGGGTGGATGCCAAGCAATAGGAGGTCTAAAAACCATCGTTGCCCATTTGTTTCTGTATTTTGTTCTTCTCCCACACTGTTCTGTTTATGTGGGCAGGTACACGGGCAGTGATTCGTGTTCACAGGTGTTTGCAGGACATTTAGTAAGCTACTACAACCGATGCCCACTGGGTGCTAGCAGAGCATAAATAATCATTGGCTTCCGATTCCAGCCCATGAATTCCTATCTATATAAAATATCACAGAATACTGTGAAAATTAATTTCTACATGCACAAGGATTTTATGAAACTGTGCAGATAAAATGCAGTTTCAATAACACATACCGCTCCCCTCAGCCAAAACCAATTTCTGGCATTTAATCTAAATAATTATGTTTATTAGTTAGTAAGAGATTACTAAGGGTAGGTTTAGGTTGGACAAAAGGCAGAAATTCTTTACAACGCGAGTGGTGAGACACTGGAACAGGTTGCTCAGAGATGTTGTGTATGCCCCATCCCTGGAAGTGTTCAAGGTCAGGTTAGATGGGACTTTGAGCAACCCGGTCTGGTGAAAGATGGGGGGCAGAGGGGTTGGACTGCACAATATTTGAAGGTCCCTTCCAACACAAACGATGCTGTGATTCTGTGATATTAACTGTATGATGACTGGCACAACATTACTGTACCATTTCCAAGCTGGAGATTTCTTAGCATAACACTAATATCAATTTGAAGGTATTACTTATAGATTGAAATTAGATTGCTGAAAACTAGCATTAACTGACATTCATTATTTCTCACTAAAATTTATTTCTCTTGTCAGGAGAAAAAAAATCCTGGAAAGACAATCTGAATCTACCCTTTTGAAACCCAATACATTTATTTTCATTATAATCTGTTGTTATAAAAATCACTATTTCTAAGAAAGATTCATCATTTCTTTCCCAAGTATCCACATACCACTTCTGAAAATCGCTCGTTTCATTCGATTGCAAACTGCTCCATCTTGTGGTAACATAGCAGCATTAATACAAAGCAGAAACATCCTTACAGCTTTACCTTCTGACTGACTGACTGGTTTCCACGCCAAAGAAATGTGACAATTGCTAGAAATCGATGGATCAATGGCAGAGATATATTCATTTTGTCTTAGAAATAATTTTGGTATCTTAATTCAAAGCAAAACATCAATGTGGTGGAGTGAGAAAGGAAAAAAAAAAAAAAACAAAAGAGCCTGGATGAATCATAACATACATTGACCAGAAAGCACAGAAGGCTTATTTCTTTTTGCCTACGTTCAGAAAATACTTTAATGTTTAAAGTATTAGCAGCTGTCACATTCAGGACACTTTTCTGAAATGTTACTGGCAAGGTAAGTTGGTCCACATTGCAAGTGGTTCAAAATTGAGACCTGAGAAACCTGGCTGGGACGAAGTAGGTAGGTGTCCAGGACTGCTTCTTTCAAAAACCTTGGAAATGCAAGGGAATGAGAGCAATGGGAAGTTAAACCAGACTGTTCGAACTGATAAACTGATTCTACCACTGTGCTGCTGTCACAAATCAAAATTAACCACCCCAATGAAATTTCCTTATTTCTTTCTCCCATAAGATACTTCAGTTCTGATTAATCTATAAAAATGAGTGAAAAAAATGGTAGCCTCACCTTTCCATCAGCGTTAACACTACAAAAATAGTCCTTCCTAACAGAGTTATTTCATCACCTAACAACTAAATGTTGACATGTATTGCAAACAATTGAGGCTAACTTCATACAAGTGAAAAAAAGGCAAAAAATATGTACAATTCTGTTATTTTTCATTTCAAAAATATTTCTCTCTTTTGGCTCAGGTTCAGAACTAGTTCAAGCCTGAGCAAGTAGCTATGAAGCAAGTGACCTGGTTGCACAGCATTAACTATTATTTCTAATGACTTCCCTAAAAAGTTGTGATAAAATCTGGAGCTTTATCCAATCAAAATTTTTGATGGGTCTAAACACCAAAGGCCTATACTTTTTTGGAAGGTAAAACTTTAAGAAATCCTTTAAAACATGATAAAAGGCTTTGTATGTTCTAAGTACTGATATGCTGTTGCACTCTTATAGCTTTATTGCCTAATAATGAGGTAAGAAAAATTAATATGGTCAAACGGATCAATTTTCATTAGTCTTAAGATAAAAATTCTACTATTTAATCTCCTCCTATATCTTCTCCAGCTAGCACCTTCATTTACGTCCACGTGCTTATGTTTGTTTGTTATGGAAGTGTGTCAAAAGAATCCTTAGGTACCTGTCCCAGCATGGATATTTACCAAGTGCTTTTATTACAAGTCACAGCTTTTACTGAAACGTGATATAGAGTAATTTTGCTACACAGAAACAATGCAGAGTTAAATTCGCAGAAATGCTAATTAAGCCATTTTGTATTTGCCTTAGTGTAAAACATGTCTCATGTAACCCTCATTTGTTTTTCTAAGAGTTAGGTGAATTGCCTCAGCTGTTGAATTCAACTTAACAAGTCATAGAATCATAGAATCATTTAGGTTGGAAAAGACCAGTAAGATCGAGTTCAACCATTAACCTAACCCTGCCAAGTCCACCACTAACCCATGTCCCTAATTGCCACACCTACAGGTCTTTTAAATACCTCCAGAAATGGTGACTCAACCACTTCCCGGGGCAGGCTGTTCCAATGCTTGATAACCCTTTGGGTGAAGAAATTTTTCCTATATCCAGTCTAAACCTCCCCTGGCACAATTTGAGGCCGTTTCTTCTTGTCCTATCACTTGTTACCTGAGAGAAGAGACTGACCCCCCACCTCGCTACAACCTCCTTTCAGGTAGCTGCGGAGTCACATATTTTGATTGAGACAAATTACCTTAGCAATGAGGAATCCTGCCCACGTTTACTGAATATTCTCATGAAACGAGAGTTAAAGAAGCACAGAGAGGTTTTGGGGAGTAAGGAATCAGAAACACATCAGTCAAGGATGCGTACTCAGTTTCTGACCTCTGTTTTACTCAGTTCAAGAGGTCTATTTACTCGCTGCCCCCTCTTGAACGGTGATTGGGAAAGTAATGACCCATACAGATCACCCATAGTTATTTATCACCTGCAGTGACCTGCTAGCACCTTTTATTACCTCCAAGGTGTAATATTTTTTGTATGATCTACAGCAAATAAGGAGCAGGGCAGGTACTCTAGCACTTAGAAAATCTGGCTGGGGAGGAAGAATTCCAAGTACTGAAGCCTAAATTAAAAGAAAGTTGGGAGGTGCCCTGTTGTTAAAACTACTGAGTTGAAATATTTTTTTTCTGCTTTCTTCTGGTGCGATGAACCTTACAGTCTTTTTTGCGCTAGCCCAGTTCCTATGGGAAAGCTGAAGGATATGCTCTTCCTTGGAAGCTCTATGTGTTTGACCTCTGTCCCAGGAAGGAAGCTGGCAATAAACCAAAACCTTGCGCTTTTGGGTGAGTGCTGTAACCACTACTCTATTTTGGAAGGCTATAATTATAGACAGGAGGTGGGCAGCACTGTCATCACCTCCTGCTTCTGATTTTAAAAAAGAAAAGTTATGACTGTATTTGGCAAAGAGTCCAATGCTATCTTTGTGCATTAGCCATATTCGGAACACGCCTCCTTGATCAGGCCCCTTGAGATTTAAGGGGTGGAGAAGAATATTCTAAAAGATTAACTTCAGCCTAATCCCTCCAGCTCTTTCTGCATTTGGGAAAAGAAGAGAAAAACTGACTCCTCCAGAGGGTGATTCAGAGCAAGTACCTAAATTTAGGTGCTCTGAATCACTCCCTACTTAACCTAGGGAGGCATCCTGGAGACAACTGATTCCACAGGCAAAGGTTATCCTCTGTGACTGTTCCTCTCTCAACATCCCCTCAATTGTCAGTACCATTCTCACCAGTTTCTCAGCTCCACCATAGCTTAGGTGGGATGTTGTCACTTATCCTCAGATACCTGTGAGGCAGAAAGGGAGGCAAGTCAAAGCTGTCCAAATACCTGGTTAGGAACTGCCTAATTCCAGAATTTAGATAGTCAAGTCACTAAACAAATAGACTGATTTTTAGAAGTTACAATCCACCAACAGTTTCATGAATCACTATTGACTTCAGTGAAGCTAAGATGCAAAGCTGGCACTCAAGCTACTATTTTGGATTTAGCATTTAGGCAAATCACACCACACCATTTTCCACAATTTTAAATAAATTTAAAGATTTATTTTTTTTTGCTGCTTTTCAAACAGAGAAAACATAGTAGTTATAATGGAAAAAGTCTTTATTACTAAATATATTTATACAACGGTTTTGAATCATACATCAGTACATTTTGAAATTCTGGTAGATTCTGTCATTCTTTAAATACTCAGACTTATCGCTTTTTCCAGGTGAATTTCCGTCTGGCTCCCTCTTGACCAGGCTTTTTTCGTTCCTTCACACGTGGGTCAACTGTCAGTAGCCCAGCTACAAAACACAGAAAAGCACCCATTTGTTTACTGTTATTAGTTAATATTGCAGATATACTACATGGGGGGGGATTCAAGGCAGCTAATAACTTTGCATATGAATTGTAACATCTAGAAGAATAAGGATTCAATACAAAACACACTGAAAGGAATTTCATCAGATCCTCTAACATTTTAACTTTTCTTTAGTAACTGAACTTTCTTCACATTTTATTTACAAACCACTAAAAAAAATCCCACATTGTTTTATATCTATATTGCTTAAGCCTTTAGAGCAGCAGTCTCCAAACTTTTGATCCTGCAGTCCCATCAGTAAAATATTTTTGAGCACGGACCCCCAACATATGTGTATTTATTAATTTATAAATTATATACACTATTGAAATTCTAAGATCTTCTTCCTGCACCCCAATGGATCATTTTGCGCAACACTGGAGGCACACACCCCACTTTGGAGACCACTACTTTAAAGTACACTTACTGTTTCCAAAATCTATTTGGATATGTCCAAAACGTGTTGAGAATTATGCTGATCTCATTACACTGTCAGCTTACAGGGGTATTCCTAGCAAGTCATGCTTGTCAGTACTGAAAAGCTATAATCAAAGAAACTTGTTGCAAAAATACTAGTATGAAGATAGCTTTACGTCCATGGATGGCAATAGAGTGAAAAAATCATCACTATTCTGCCAGTAATACACACAGGTATTCTCCCTACTAGTCCAGAAAGAGCATAGTTAAAAGCTCACTGTTCATAATTCTGTATTTGCTGAAACAATATGGCATCTAATCACCGAGAAGCATCAAATACTGCAGTTATCCAAGTAAGTTACCTTATCCAAGGTAACTTGTAAACTCTAAATAAAGCAACAGAGGAAAGAAGCTCCTTCAGTCTGGCTAGTTGTATATAATATGTTTATGCTCATTACTATCCCTTCAAAGCTAACCCTCTAGTGTTTATGTTCAAGAATAAAACTTTTTTTAAACATGAACAAGATGCGACTAACCAAGTAAAACAAAATACAATCTTAGTACCTTACAGCTCACTAATGCCAGATCCAGATTTATTTGTTAGTGAATATACATTCATGTTTTGTGATTCTATGTTGAGGCAATATAAGCTGGTTAATAGACCTAAGAGAGGTCGTGAACAGATGGAAAAATGCTCAAGAAGTCATCCAAAGTGTACACAAAGGATGCTAGGAAACAAGTGAAAACAATTTATAAATAAATGCAGATGTCTTTCATACAATACACAAGGTTTCACTGTGATTATTCACTCACATTTGCACTATCTGATCCTTAACGAACCCGTGTTAATTCCATTAGTTACCAGAAATACAGTAAGAAACATTGAAATAATTTCAATTCCTACCTTGCCTCATGAATTCCACCTCCTTTTCTGTCACAAAACTCTTTAAGGCTTTTGCAGAGGCTAAACGTATTGCTCCAGCCTGTGCAGATCTTCCTCCACCAGAGACTGTGCAAACCATATCATGTTTTCCAACTCTGTCAAGAAACTGGAAAGGGAACAACAACTGTTCTCTAAAAATAAAAAATAATAATAAAAGTTAAATATATACATGTATATAAAGTTACATGCTATGTACGTTTCTTATCATAGTATATACAAAAACATAGTTAACTTTCAGGCAGAGATCCAGAAAGGCATTCAGATCTCTAATTTCCTACTGATAGCAACAGGAAATTAGCAGCTAGGAGCATATTCGAACTGCCAATGCTAAGTATTTTAAGTTCAGTTTTACAATTACTCTTGTTTCACTAATTATCTATAGATGCCAAGATGTCAGCTCTGGATATTCAAACTGAGCAATCTCTCACTCTATTCTTGAGGTCAGAAACCACAATATAAAAAAAATCACGTAAGGGATAGAAACCTTGTCAGCCTTATGAGAAGTCTTCTCTGTATCAGACTGTGCACATCCTCCAAAATCTGAAGCTTTACACGAAGTGTCTCACCTTGTTTGCTTCCACTGTGTTACTGTATGCCAGAGTAATTACACATGCATACAATTTGCAGATCTCTCAGGAAACATTTAAAGACGCTATTATTTATTTATTTATTTTTAAAATAAACTGCAAGCCCTTTCTAAGAGGACCAAAATTTGAACTATCAAAATAGTCTGTGCTCTTGGGTTTTGCACCCTTTCAGAAAGGGAGAAACAAGTAATACAGAGCAAAGCTTACCTATCAGTTCTTATACTACTGACTCCTGAAAAAAGGAGGAAAAGCAAGACCAATTTTCATAAAACAGTTACACAGAAACAAGAACATAGCATCAACTCTGTGGAACACAGCACCAAAATGTAATTGCATAGCATGACTTTTGCCAGAATAATTTAAGTACAGGAAGAATACAGCATTTCATAGTGCTCTCACCTGTCCTGCAGCACTGGGAAGTAATGTAAAATGTCTATTCCATTCACTGTAATTTTTCCAGTACCATTGTCATAAACTACTGCAGTAGCTCTTGCAGTTTTTCTTGTACCTTAAAGGAATTAAAACCAATCTGTTATCAGGCTTCAATATTCTACAGCACTTCTAGTGCCCAAGAAGTTAAGCAAATCTGTACGCTTTCACACAGTACCAGTTGTTTCTTTTTGGAGGTTGAGGTAACAAAATAAAAAAAAAATAACAAGGAAATAAATACAAACAATGAACAACTAGCTTTCAGTGTATTTTAATTGGTGTCTACTAAAAGGAGGGGAAGTGCGTGTTGGGAGGAGGTAGAGGTAGCACTCTACCTCCCATAACTTCAGTAGATCAGAACACTTTCTTGATCTGGTGATGTCACAGTATATGAAACTAAACAGTTTGTTGAACACCTACATCTACCGTAAGTACAACTTCTAGTAATATTAAAATACTTTATAAAATCATACAAAGGTACAGAAGTGTAAGAATATTCACATGGAAAAAGTTAACACTTCAATTATACTGGTATAAGCAATGCCTATGCATCATTTAGCACAGTTTCCTCACAAATTACTATGTAGAGTTAGTTCTAAGTGCATTATCTTCAAGTTAAACCAAGACAAACTCTCTGTGCTAAAGCCTAAGACCAGTCTTCTGTAGCACAAAGGAAGCAATCATTCTGATAAAGGAATTATGAAACAAATTAGACATTTTCCTTAATTTAGGGGGGTGATGGGACACAAACAAGACTGTTCTTGAACCTAGAAAATCTGACGGCTTTTCTTAAATAACATGGGTTACATGTTTATCACAATAACTACTGTTCTCAAGACACTACTGCAAACCAGTGTGGATTAAATCTCAGTTTGACACTCTCACATCTCCTTGTTGTCTCGTCGTCTTGAAGCCAACACAGCTAGAACAGAGCTCTCTAGCCATTTTGCCCCTCAAATTCTCTGCGACCTTTATTCTTATTGTCATCTGCTGCCTGCTGCTTAAGAATACATGTCATCTCTTAGATTCCTCTTAAACGTACAGCATAGATACAAAGTGTGTGCACGTGCACTTGTCCAGAAAGTCACCAGACTATCCTACACATGTTGTTGCTACATTAGTTTTTCTAGGCAATCAGTCATATCGTATAATTCTTCCACTATGTGTCCCTCCACTGAAAACATAAGCAGCCTATGTTCAGAAGACACGGAGAGCTTCATGGCTTTTCTCAAACATTCCCTCTGTCTCAGTACCAATGACTGATGCCCATCTCTGTCTCATAATGCTAGCTGTGGCTCATCCACTTGTTTAAAAAATTTAGGAATTCCCTGTTTGCATTTTCCTAGGTCATTTGCAAATATCCAAATGCCTTGCTATTTATTCTTTGCGCCTTTGAAATTCTTCTTCACTGGACTGTCTACAAAAGTCATGGTAAAGGTTACTTAGTTGTCTAAGCATGCCACTAAGCAACACCACTGTTACATCCATGGAATTCTCCACATGTGTTTGGGCTCCCCCAGTCCCCCGCCCTTTGTGTTCAACAGTCAGCTCTCGCCAGCAATGAAAGTCCTTTTGTATCCTACAACATGTAGCACAACAGGGTCCTCTCTACAGAGGTACTACTGTATTACTGTATAGAAATACAGAAGAAAACTAACAGCTGATAGACTCTACGCCAAAAACCTTCCACTTCATCACCAGGCCATGTTATAACTTAGTATGCCATAACATAATTAACAATTATATATGCAATATACACATAAGCATATGAAATGACATAGCGACACATTTAGCAGTCTTATACATACTATAAAGAAAGTAGCGTGAAGAGGAAAACATTCTGCATCGTTACCAACCAACTTGAAATTATTACCTTCACCGGTGCTGAAGGCCACTCCTCGCTCATCATACTTCAAGGGCTCAATAACCACCTTTTGTAACTGCGCAGGAACTTCTTTGCAAAACTTTTGTATATACTTCTCCTCGATGTCACCATATGGTGACATCATCAGTTTTTGTAAGAGCTGGATAAATCTTAAATACTGTAGACAACAAGACTTCATTAAAGGATGCAAGTGTAATTGCATTTGCTAAAACTTTCTATTTTTATATAATTGATCTTTCCTACCTCACTTTTATTGATGATTTCTGACAAGATGACACTTTTGCACCTACATGCTGATTTAAGAACAGCATGCAGATACATCATTTTCTGTGTGACTAAAGATACCTAGTTCTTTCTTCAGGCAACAATGAAACTTTAATTCAAAGCATAACCAAGCCCTTTGTAATAAAGGATTATTGTATTAGAATGAAGTTCGCCTCACTTTTAAAAAGAAAACATTGAGGGGGGGTCTTCACTCTTATGATTGTTTTATTAAAATGAAAAACAAAGGAAAAGGTTTTCACCTCATTTTCAGTAAGTCAGCATGTTCATTGACTTGGAAATAATTTTATTTCACTAAACTCAACCTCTTAAATGATTATATTTCATAATATGTACAGGAAATACCTATCTATCTATCTTTGGCTGTTCAAGCTGAGTTACTTTAATGTTTATGATTTCCTTTAAAACTGAACAATCAAGCTATTTAAAAATTCAAGAGATACTTGACTTAAAGGGCAACCTCTTGAAATAAATTATCCTCTGCTACTGTGTGGTTCTCCTTCCCCCTTACACCCCCCTCCAAAGTTCTTCAACATGTGATTAAAGAGTAAACACCACTGTGTTAACCCATTTGTGCTAAAAGCTGAGATGTCCTGTTACGAAGTGTTACTGGCAGGAGCACTAGACAGCTGGTCACTGGATGTAAAGGTATGCTATCATCTAAAATGCATTTTTCATATAGCTATCATGAACTTATTTTTGAAGTTTTCTTTACTTACAAGCTGCTATTAAAAGTACTTTTTCTTCTCTCTGTTAGCAGAGTCTTCTGCACAAAATTAATACTTTCCTTGTAACCTAGCAATAGCCCCTGGAACTCTGACATCGCTTGGAAAGCTACTTCTGTCTAATGATATGGCACAGATGTGCGATAAATCCTTTGAAGAGCAGAAATATAAAAATACAAAAATTTTAAAATTATAGAGGCTATAGATGAAGAAAGCTTCCAACAGTTTTCACTTGCAGAATGCAAAGAAAAAAAAAATCAATAGCTCCGATTTTGTTTAATAATGCAAACAGCACAGAACATTTTGTTGCAATGGCAAAATAGAAGAATTTGAGCAGTTAAGACTGGTAGCTCATACCAAGACATTTCAAATACATTTAAACAATGTTTGTTCCTATGGGCTGAGGCTTCGTGGTTTTACATGTGAGGCCGGTATGTAAAAGGTTTTGGGGTTTGGTTGTGGTGTTTTTAGTTTACTGCAGTCTACTTTTACAGATGTAGTGTACAAAAAACAAGCAGTGAAGAACACCAAACTGTTTGGTTGTACAATTAGTCCAGTTCCTGGCTCCCTGAGAGGAAAAACAGCTATTCCCAACACAGGAGCTACTGAAAACACTGAAGTCATAACTGCTTCTACTGCGAGCAAGATAGAGGAAGTCTCCTTGGTACACCAGGATGGAGAATTTACAACAGTGATTTTTCACTTATGCTTGGAGACCACAATCTGCTTGAGACCTTTTCACATCACCCATAGCCAAGGAAGCCACTATATGTTACTGTTCCGGATGACAAGTGAGCACAGGGCATGTTTGCTGCTGCTATGCTATTTTTGCAATGATGCTGTCCACAGGACAGAAGAGATTGAAGAGCACTGTTTCTACGTCAGAAAATACTTGGAGTGCTTATATTCTCTGGTATATTCATGCTTAAACTTCCAAAAGAAAACGGAAACTGGCCACATAGACTGAACCTGCTGTTACAAAATCTAATGCTATTTAGGGGACCGTAGGAAAAATCTCTGAGTGAGAAAAAAGCATACGACTACCAGGATGAATAGTCTTATTTCCAGAGATACATGTAAAGAACGACTCCAAATGTAGACAGCGATACAGTTTGCAGATACTGGGGAAACAGCAAAACCCTCATCTCTCCCACCATATTAATATCAAGGAGAATATAACAAGAGATATCTGTATCAGACCAAAGATCTATGTAGCTTTGTATCTTGTTTCTGATATTTGATTCTGTAGACAATCGCTAAGAAAAAGGACTCCTTATTTCTGATCAGCCTTCTCTGTGATTTTTCTATCATTACCATGTCTTTCTTAAGATTAATAAATCAGAAACTCTGTGCAGGTTTACCATTACACAAATCCATCGTGTTTCCTACCTTGAATATTTATCCCTTCTCTACAATAAGCAACAGAGGTTCTAGCCCTGTCTGTTTTTCATCAGTAACTAGAATAAATGACTATTTATTTCTATTACAAAGTGTTACTATAATCCATTCCTGACAACATAATTAGATGACAAGAAACAAGTGCTCTAAGGCCTCACAATGTTACCAGGAGAAAAACTAAACTATGTTGGTAACAACAGAAAACCCTTAATAGTTCTGTACTGTGCTAGATAAAAAAAGCAACACAGGGTACTTTTCAAAACAACATGAATATGATAGTGCTGCGAGCATATACAGACTTTATGAGAAGAAAGAAAATTCTTTTGAAGAGCACCTGCTTCTACGTAGTACTTTTCAGTATCCAAAACTGCACCCAGAGTCCATATTTTTAAGATGCAAGCTCCTTAAGATTAGAAAGATTAATTACTTACATCATTATCTGACAGTTTTTCTAACAACATTTCTTCCAATTCAATCTTAGTCAGCCATCTGCTGCCAGCCAGGTTTCTGTTTAAAATATCACACATATTCTCCCTTTAATTAACCATGCAATTAGAGTTACATCACAAAGGACCACACATACAGTCAGTTTTCGTTCAGAAATACATTTTCCATTATAAATGAATACAGATCACATTCCTATAGTAAACATGAGAAAGCCTACGTTAATTTTAAAAGATCTTTTGAAAGGGATGGTAACTTCACATATTGAATTAACCACGTGAAAATTATGAGTATTAGTTATGCATTATTCATATTATAGTCCAAGAATGAGCTAGAATAATATTGTAATAGTAAGCGATCTTCCCCCCAACTTAAGACTTAGTTTTAAAAGCCTACTGCTAGGAAAAGTTTGGTTTACAGGCAGCAAAGAACAAAATCAAAAGCAGAACGTTAAAATCAAATTCTAAAGTAACAGAATTTTGTCTCTGGTCTTTACTACTTTTCTGATCCGATACAAAAAAACTCCACTAGCAGTGAGCATGGTCAAAGTACTAATGCAGCAATGACACACTGTATTTTATCTACTGTGTAATCTTGACCTGCTCAGCACAGAAACTGCACTGATGATAGCAAAACCAGAAATTTCTAAGAAAACAGTCATATGGAGATGTTAACACAAAGAAAAAACAATGCTTGAAGTAAATCTTTGTGAAATATGTATGATATGAAGTGACCAACACCACAGAGTGCCACCATAAATATACACGCCAACATTATCAGGTAAATAAGGCAAAGCTGTAACTAATTTCTTACCTCTCTAGTTTTTTCTAGAAACGATCTTAATGAATGTTTTCAGCAGCATTAAGGAAGCTGTGATTCAGAAAAGCACTCCTGAAGGTGATTTTAAGTAGTACTTCTTCTTAAGTATGTATTTTAATGCTTTTCTGAGTCAGGGCACGAGAAACGTTTATTTAGAAACAATGTTGGTTTTAACCATAATTTTAAAAAGTTTCCAATCCTGACAGACTCAAGTATATACTTGCATCTACATATTGCTACTTCCAGTGAAATCAATGAAGTTTTTTACATGTGAAAAGCTACAAACATTAAGTAGTTCAAGATCAGGTCCTAATCCTACAGTTAATATTACAGAATGAGTCCACAATAGTTTATTTTCTGGAAGAAAGTAAAAAAAAAACAAAACAAAAAAACCCAAACCAAACAGCTCTTCCCACCCACCCTCCACCTACACTTTGCAGATAAATTATCCAGGCTAATCTCAGAGGAAGTACCATATCCAGTGTGGAAAGTAAGTCTCAAAAATCCTTTAAATGCTCTGAGGTTTTACAAACCTAACAGGGAAAAAACCTTTCAACTCTGACTAGCTTTAGGTCATTTTTCACATCAGTAAATCCACTGGCTGAGCTCTGTAAGGAGTCAGGTTATTTTTCAGCAGCATACACCAAGAGACTGAATTCATTTGTTCTCTTGTCTGCTCAGAAGCTAACGTGAATCTATGATAAAACATTCTGTGGGTCATAGGACACTATTTATATCAGGAAGAAACATGAACTTCTGTTATTTAAGAAATTGAAATAATCTCAGCAAATTAATCCTTTCTCTTCCTAACATAAATAACAAATGGCTGTAATTAAGAAATGACAAACCAACATGATGTGCAACTGGAACAGCACATAAATCTGGCTAGAAAATACACAGCAAGAACAAAGATAAAAACAACTTGGAGAGTGAAAAAGTAACAGAAAAGCAGTAAATGCCAAAATCAAAACTTCCTAGCTGTATCCATTTCTTTTAAAGACATGCGAAATTTAATATTCTAATGTATCATAAAGTCATTGCAAAAAAATCTCAAAATAGAAAATCAAGAATACAGCCTAAGAGAAGCAAACCATTCTTAAAGCATATATCCATTTCAAAGACAATCCTGACTCTATGCACAAAAAAACCAACTGTAGCATCTTCCATAGCTTCTTCTGGTTGACATGTAGCTTTTCTGTCCAGTAGCTAACTAGCTGATGAGCTTGCTGTGCATACCACAAAAATTACAGAAAAAAGAAGAGAAGCTAAATTCAATTACTAATAATGGTGATATTTTAACAAAATCAATCAAATAAACTTGCCTGAAATTACTATAGTTTTTGATGTTTTAGCTGTTCAAAGCCATTAGAAGAAAAAAAGTAACATTAAGTGTTTTGATACTCTTCAAGTTATATTTTGGTAAGTAAAATTATTCACGAGCTGTAATGAATGAATGACTATTAAAGAGCTCAGCTTTAGGCCCTAGAATTTTTCCAACAGATAAGCAACTTATTTGGCATTTCAAAAGGCCTTGCTTTCTTATAAAGAGTTTACCTCCTTTTTAAAAAGCCTTTAATAAAGAAATAATTAGAAAAATTTATACACAGACACATAGAATCCTGAATATCCTCTACTTATTTTCCAATCACACTTCAGAATTTTTATATAGGAGAGAATATTGAAAAAAGCAGTGAGAGATTAAAGAGCAAGAGAAATAGGTGGGGTTTCCCTATTTCAGCAGTGAGAAGAGAACACTCTATACATACATACTGCAGGTAAGACTTTTCAACCTGAAATTACCACACAAATATTAGACACGGAATCGGGAAAAATTCTGAAAAAGTGTTTCTGAAATAAAAGGCAGGTACGGTGGAGAACTACAAGAAGTGCCAAAACAACACACTGAAGCATTTTAAGAACACTAGTTATCAATATTCATTCCAACTGCAAGCTTACTTTTTTTCCTTCTGAGGAGGAAGGTCTTGAGCTGTCACCTGGTCTTGATATTTCTGAACGTTTAGCAATTTTTCATATGTTTCCTAAAATGCATATGGAAAAAGTATTTAAATGCATTTTTCAATTTAATTTTTAAATTTTGTTATTTAAAAAACATGTTTATGTGGTTTTACTCTCCAAACACTTAAAAGACAGAGGTCAGAAAACAAGCAGAGCTCTGACTATTAATAAAAATATAGCAACTTAAATCTGAACCAACAAACATTTAGACAGCATATATAATATTTTCATATGCAGTTCAAAGTCATTAATTTTGAATTCTACTATTTTTCATCAGTGTTTTTTGCCTTCTTACACATGCTTGTAAAAAAAAAATTCTCAACTGTATACAGAAAGGCAACTACATTTGTATAATGGCTGCACAATAATTTCATCATTTCATCCACATTTTAGTTTGACTTCCTCAAAATAATGACAAGGTTTAAGATTCTAAATAATTTCATTTCTTTAGATTTTTGTACATTTAGAGTTATCAGTTTTATTGGTGGTCTGTATCAGTCAAAATTCCCTCTTACCCAGGCATGTCTATGGGGACACACAGAGTTGACGATTACCATAATCAGAATTTCTGTTCTTTCAAATGTCACAGATATATTCCCTCTGAATTTTCTGTATCTTTTTTTAAACAGTTTTCTCGAAATTCTTAGCTATGCTATTATTTTCAAACAATGCTGTGACAGTTATTTACCACTTCAGAAAAACAAAAGGAAAAATATTCCAAAAAGTCACAATGAAAGTATTACAGAAGAAACATGCTTTTAATGACGTATTATCAGGGTTGGGTTTTTTTTCAGTTCAGAAACTTTTGGAGACTATTTGGTTCTAAAATATAACATCTAATATTCTGAATTACAACAATGATTCAAATCAAAAGTTAAATAGTATTTGAAGAAATACTTATAAATCATATTGAAACAAAACAGGATTGTTGTACTACAACAAAATACTTATATTCCAAATAATTTATTTTCATTAGCAAGTGAAAATAGAAAGCTTATAATCACTTTCATATACCTTAATATAATGAGTTTTAGCAAATACTAGAGAGAAACTGTAGTGTTTAGTGGGGACAAGGAACAACGGTTGAGGTTTTCTTTCCTTTGTATTACTTTTAAAAGAAACAGTAAAATTAGAAATGTGAGACATCTCTGTATTGTCAGAAATTAACCAATGAAATATTAGTTCTTAACATAATATTGGGATTTGCAACAGGATGCAATGAAATTTCTGCAACAGTTTACATTTGAAAAAAAAAACCAAAACAAAACAAAAACCCCTTGCTTAGTTATAAACACCTACTGTTCAAGCTGATTTATCCACTGATATAAAAATACACCCGCACATATACTAAAAATATTTGTACTTAAAGTGTATGAACTAAGAACAGATTGTTATCTTAGCTGCACTCAAAGCATTTAAATAGGGACAATTCACTGAAATCTTTGATGCAGGTCATTGGTGACATTTTTAACAGCACAGTGGAACAAAAGTATTTTTGGAATAACTTCACCGTACAAAATCCTGAAGTACACAATTGTCCACTTTTCTTTGAGACAACATAAGAACTCATGTATTACAGCAGTATGCCTTTCATTTATTTTTGACAGAGATAATTATATCAGATAGGAACTAGGAACATTTTTCAACTTAAAAAAAGTCTTTGTCTTCAAACACAGGAAACGGCACATAAAAGAGCACAACAAATCATATTTTCAAATATTTCCAAACCTCACAAATATATCTGCAGATCTCTAAGGTATTAAGAGATGGTAGCACTACTTTGGGCAAGATTCATGTCACATCACTCTAATAAACTTAGCAGCTCCATTCAGAGCTGACTATTAGGCTGCAAAAAATTACTGACTACACAGGAAAAGCACAGACATGGTTTGGGTTGGAGGGCATGAGATGTGCTTGACACCAAGCAATTTTTAGACACCTGTAGTAAGACATGAAAAACAATCACTATGGAAGCTTTGGCATCCTGGCCTGTGTCAGGAGTAGTGTAGCCAGTAGGACCAAGGAGGTGATTTTACCCCTGTACTCGGCACTGGTGAGGCCGCATCTTGAGTGCTGTGTTCAGTTGTGGGCCCCTCACCACAAAAAGGACATTGAGGTGCTGGAGTGTGTCCAAAGAAGGGCAACGAAACTGGTGAGGGGTCTGTAGCACAAGTCTTATGAGGAGCGGCTGAGGGAACTGAGGTTGTTTAGCCTGGAGAAAAGGAGGCTCAGGGGAGACCTTATCGCTCTCTACAACTACCTGAAAGGAGGTTACAGAGAGGTGGGAGTCGACCTGTTCTGTCAAGTAATGGGTGAGAGAACAAGAGGAAATGGCTTCAAGTTGTGCCAAGGGAAGTTTAGGTTGGATATTAGGAAGAATTTCTTTACTGAAAGGGTCATCAGGCATTGGAAGGCGTTACCCAGGGCAATGGTGGAGTCCCCGTCCCTGGAGGTATTTAAGGGTCACGTAGATATAGTGCTGAGGGACATGGTGGGCTTGTCAGTGTTAGGTTAACGATTGGACTAGATGATCTTACAGGTCTTTTCCAGTCTAGGAGATTCTGTGATTCTGCTCTGGACTGTCGAGGGAGTGAAGAGAAGGGGAAGGAGAGCTGTGGCTGTTCCTGAGCTACCTGGAGAGAGCTCAGTTGGAACAGGCTTAGAGATTCCTGGGAGCTCCATGAGTTTCTGCATTTGGAAGAAGTCAAAGCAGGCACAAAGATATTTTGGTGTTAGATGACCAAAAGAGGTACAGGGTTACTAGATCTTACAAATGTATATGGAAGTTTTTCATTTTACTGCTAGCCTTTTGGCTTACCTCTTGCCTTCATAAGGCATAGAATGTCACCTTTCTACCTGGCAAAAGCAGTCTCCAGTCTGCCTCCTCACCAATACCCATCATCTACTCTTACATTTATGTTTATCTACTGGAATGCTCAGCAAAAAAATATACGAACCAGGAGCTCAACAAAAACGCAACTATATCACAGTTTTTTAAAAAAGGGCAGGGGTACACAAGTTAAAGGCAGACTTAATTTTGTCATCATATTCAGAAAGTATTGATGTACACAGGTAAATAAAATAAAGCATGGGTTGCCACCCATCAGTTTTTAGCCTCAGAAATTCACTGTACAAACTACAAAGAAAGCTTTACAACAGCTGGAACAGTAAGATTTTCCTGAAGACCCTCCCTAGGTATTCCCAAAGAACACCAACACTCCACAGCCTGTTTAAGTTCTAAGAATGTGCACTTCTAAGAATTAAAACAATCTCTTTAAACTGTTCTGGTTAAATTGCAGTAATCATATCCATTCATACAAAGAACCCTTACACTGGAGATGAAGTCAAACAACATTAAAAAGCAGTACGTTAAAATACTTCTGAGTGTAAGAGAAATGCTAAATATAATTTCCTGCATAATTCTAGCAATGAAAGTGGACTTGCATCTCCTAGGAAATAAAATTTTGGTCTAAAGTATTAAAAAAAAAAAAATTAATGCCTGTATTTAATCTCTGTATAGAGATGAAGTCAACAAACTAAAAGAACCACTCACGTGTCAAGTAAAGTATGTGGATGAGCCTTTGCAAAATCAGGAGTCACATGTAATGCCCAATAATTTATCTGACAAATCTTCACTTCCCAACAGCTAAAGAAAGCTTCTGAAGACACACTTGCTTTTTCAAAGCTGGCAGGTGAAGATTTTACTAATCACTTCAGGATTCAATAGTCCAATTCATGAATGTACACATCTGTGTGTCTTGTAAACTCAGCTATTACACAATCAAAATAGCTGATTTTACAAGATTGGCTACGTACTGAAATGCTTCCATTTCTAATAGAGAGATCAAATTTCAGATCTCTAGAAGGATGCTCTCTTTTAAAATAAAAAAATAATATTCTTATTTTACCCTGCATAAAAACGTAGAGAAGAAATTAGCAAATGGAGCCCTAAAAGGAGAGGTTTTCATGGGAAAAAAAAAATATTATTTTTAACATTTTAGTCAAAATATGCCTCAGAGTCCACATCACACTTTGCGCTTTTCTTTGCTTCTTATGTGGTTTTGACTTCAGCATATACTTCGGGGTTTTTTAGGTTTTGTTGGTTTAAGAGTTAAAATGCTGTATTGCTAGAGCATTTACCTCTGATCTACGATCTCTGATATTTCTAAGAAAGTACAAGAAGCACAATTACATAAAATTACTGTTTTGCTAGACGGAATGGTATGAAGAGACCATTTTGCCTTGTTCTGCACATTCCAAAAATATGATATTACTCTGAAAAACTTTTAAGGTAAACAATGATCAAATGTACTATCAAACATTTGTGAAATGGGCTTTCATGCAATAAACATTCTTTTGCATAACAGAAGAAAAATAAATTGTCCTTTTCCCTACTGCTAAACTTTATTCAACAGGCAGAACAAAGACAACAATGGAGTATAAAGCAAATATCCTTTATGAAAGTTCAGTTCACATTCAAGTCATAACAACATATATATTGGCGGTTATCATACATGTGAATATATAGTTTATTTTTAGTAACTGGATAATATTTATTAGCATTAACTAAACAAATAATGCTGTGACCAGTTATATTAGTAGCAATTAATAAAATCCAAGTTCCCTGTGAGTCTATGCAGTAATTAATGGCATACAAGTTTAAGCTAAATATTATGTTTATCCGATTTCTTAGACTTAATGTAGCAATTAAAAGGACATCCTCAAATAGGATTGATTACTTACACTCAACTGTATTAACATACAACTCTTTTTTTCCTAGCCAAATTAATTAGCTTTGAGACATAAAAATACGTTTTCTTAAATACACATTAGTCTAATAAGAGGTTAAAACAATGTTGGGAATTTCATGCAGATTTTGGCTTTCATTTGGCTGACTTAAAAAAACAAAACTGTTAAACCTCACTTAACGGATTTAGGTTTATAGAAGTCTATTTAATGAAAATATTCAGAAACAGTCGAAGAATACTCAAGTACCCTATACTAATGAAAATGCATTTGTCAAACTGATTTGTTTGAAGGTGCTTGCCACACTGTTAGAAACAAGATGCACACTATTCTTTTAGAGATTTCCAAGGCAAGCTTGCATAGTCTTTCTAACTGCTAGGAAGAGCTAAAAATAAACTTGTGCTCCTTGTAAAATTTGTAATTTCTTCATTATGATGGAATGCAACAAAACATCTTGCCCTTGGGTTGCTCTGTTTCAGCCAAAACAAATGCAAATGGCTTGTCAGATGACAGCTGTTTGATAAGGCTCCTCTACAAGACCTGCATGCTTTACTTTATTCCGTGAAACTTGGGATGAAAGGCAGAAGGCAGGAAGAGAATTAATGTAGCATACAGTCTAAAGGCAATGCTACAACCGTGATTAAGTAGAAAAGTTAAAAGGCACAGATTTTCCACAGCCTCGCTGCGTGCAACCCATCCGTGTAACAAGTTGACAGGCCTAGCGCGTCAGCTCCATCATCCTCTCCGACAGCTAAAACGCAGCATTGCATCCCTTTTCAGAGAAAATTTGCGTCTGCACCATGAAGCGTTGTACATTATTTCTTAGCACTGCAGGGGGCTCAAGTCCATATGGAACCTTCACAAATATTACCACAGATCAAACCAGCGGCGTTTCGAGGCAGATTTGACATACCTATTTAAATGAACAGCAGGGGTCCTCGGGCTGCCTCAGGCTGTGCAGGAGAAAACCTCTGTGGAAAGCCTATGCTGCAGCTCCATTACTCAGCAAAGACACACTCTACATTTATCATTCATTTCATTTCTGCCAGGGCAAGAAGCTCATTTGCCCAAGGTCAACAACAAAAAAAAGGGGGGAGGGAAGGGGGGTGTTTTTTATTCTCCCAAAGAAATAAATGTACCTGACAAGTGGGGATTTTGTCCTTTGGGTACGCAGAACGCAAATAAATATCAGATAATTCTAATAACAACACTACATTCAGTAAAGCTGTGCAAAATTTGGTAACGTAAAAATATATCTTTTTTTACAACAGACTAACCATAGAACTAACTTTTTACGACTATCTAATGAGGAAACACAATCTGACATGATTGTCCAATTAAATATTTCTGCATACATTATTAATGCTTTTGTCTTTAAGTACATGTAAGAAACATGCACATCTTTCTACAAATTCTTCTAAAGAGGTAGATAACGCTTGTGCCATTGATGGTCATACATATGAAATGGCTGTTCGTAATCCATGTTAAGACTCAGAGTCTAGTGATGTTCTATTAGATACAGCTTTTTTCATAAAGGTAAACAGATGCAGATCCTTTACTCCTGGAACCATACTAATCAGAAAAAGCCTTAAGTTTGCATGAATGGAACAGTCTTAGAAAAATCAATTAAGCAGTTTAAATGCAAATTTTCTTCACACTAAATGTCAGCACAAATAACATTTCCTATAGCTTTGCCCTTCAAGGGAAAAAAAACCCTCTATTTTTTATTCTACAGTGAATTTTCCTAGAACTAGCCTTTTTTGGTGTATATGCATTTGCCGCTACTAACCTTCTGTTACTAACCAGATACATCCTACAAGACAGCGTTCAGATTATTCAAACCCAGTCCACAGCCAAAATTGTAAAATAAACCAAAAATTAAAGCAAGAAGTATTATGTAGTCTGTTCTCTTAAATGTGACATAAAAATGCCCCTCATAATAGATTCATGACATAAAAATATACATTGCATTTAGCTTCAGTGGCGATATTATGGCCTACTGTGAAAGCATGAGCAAACTCAGGAGCTCCTGTTACTTCTAGAATAACATGTACTTGACTGGGACCTAACATTATTTATTACAGATTATAACATACTTACATGCATTAATGAATAATAGGACTGCTTGCCAGTATAAAAGAGAAAGTGAAATGGTCGGCCATCTTCTCCCCACTGGATTTCTAATGAAAAGCAAGATTAGACAAGAAAGCAATCTCCATCTGCAATTATAACCAAATATTTAATATAATATTTCTAAATACTGTTTAACATAAGGGAATCCCTCATGTATATCTTAAACTTTCAAAGACTGTATAGTTGGTATTACAGATAAAAGTAGCCATTTTAGAATAGGAAGAAGTACAAACTAAGAGACAACTGAAATCTACATTACAACTGTGAAAGATGAAAGATTAACAGCTCTGAAAAACAGCACTTTAAACCCAGAACAATATTTTTATTAATATGTCTAAAGTAAGTATTCATACAATTGTCTTTTGCGGGTAACATAACTGTATTCAGAACTTGGGCGATTTTAGGACTTGTTCATGTCGATATATTTGAGATATTTAAATACAATACACTATGCTATAGTTTACATAATTAGTTCAGCAAGAAAACATGCCTTCTGTATAATTCAGCACAGCTGATTTATTTCTTTTCATTAAAAAATGTTATTTAAGGACAAATAAATTTCAACTTTGGGGGGAAAAAAAAAAAATCGAACAAATATAACACGACAAAGATCTTTTCCAAATAAAGAAAAGCGACAGAAATAAAAACCTGAGAGCTTTTTACAAATTGAACTGTAGAGAAACTCGCAGCCACTTTATCCAGTGAAGTTCAAATGAAGCTATCTATAAGCTATAGACAAAGATAAGACTCCAAGAACCTGTCTGATAAGCACGATCAATATTGCATTGGAAATTTAAGACATAGTACGGCAGAAGTTGAATGTAAAGATGCAAAACTTACTAGAACAGAAGGAATACAGGGGGCTTTTACCCACACATACTACTAGTGGAATGTGTAAATTTCCATGTATGCAGCTGTGAAAGCTTATTTTGTTGAAATTACTGTTCAGGGAACATTCTGAAGTATAAATTTACGTTTTTGTACTTCAAAGAGGTAACACACAGAAAAGACAAAGCTGCCTTAAAAGAGATACTTATTGAAAGAGTTATTTTTAGATGTAAATACAAAGATAAACATTTATACTAATTATTTCTTACACTCCTCAGGACACAGCTAGCATTTCAAAGAATTCTTTAGTCCTGAAAGCATATAGCATAGTAGCTTAGTTCTGCCATAAAACAGCCCTTGTATTTTAAAACTGCATAATGATTAACTCTCTCCTACCCTTTTGCTTTCCACTTTTTACTTCACAAAACTGTGAAGTTAGAAAATAAAGCATGAAACCATCTGAAAGCTGAAATCCCAAAATTTCACATAATTTAAACAGCTTTCTAAAAGACACACAAAGCCCCAAAATCATCAAATATCAATTAATTCCAGGAGCAGGAAAAGGAAGGGCAGAAAATTATAAGATTTCACTGATAATCAGAAGTGTCCATCTGGGACTTGATCGCTCAGCGAATGTAGAATTTCATACCCATGCTACTAGTTCATACTAAACATGAGTCAACTGTGGACAACAGGTTTTGACATAGCTTTTATATATTCTACATAAAATTAATTTAGTGGTTTCACTGAAGTCCTCACTGATCAACATACTGGCATATCACTAACAACTGGGACTTCATATGGTGTCTCAGGAGCAAGACCAAAGACAGTATGGACGTAAGTGCAGAGTTAGTCAGGACTTTCAGGTAAAAACTGAGACATCATTTGGGAGAGTTTCCACTCTCCCTATTCACTCAACCGGCAATTTCAAACCTATAATTTCTATGCTTTTAAAGCAATGAAGTTACCAGGAAAACTTTTGGTTTAAAATAGTATTAATGAATATTTTAGGGCTGTGATAGACAGCTCTGACAAAAAGCTACTGAATTCAACAAAAGATTTTCCTGTGACTTCAACAGATTCTGCACGTCGTCCTACCTATTGTTTATTTTTAAACAATGAAAAACATTTATCTATCGTCAGTTAATATGATGTCTGAAAAGACCACTGGTATTCCAGAATCCAGCAATATTTTTTATCCTAACAACTAGAATATTAGATCAGGCTTTTACTGCTCATGTCTTAGCAGTTATTAGGAACACAGGGGGAAAAAGTAAGTCTGTGAAAATAAGGAATTCTACACATGCAAAAATTCTAATACTTAGAAATAATAATAAAAAATAATCTACAAACACTTACTCCTCTGCTCTGGAAAAATTTCAGTAGGATGCTGTAAATAAACAAACAAATATCAGCAAAAGGAAAAAGTTCATTAAAATATCATGCTACAGTTATTCAGAAATGCAACAAAAAAATCCTACCTTCATCATGGGCCTGGCTCGTTGGTCAAATAAACCAGAAGGAAAGAGATAGGCAATAGCTCTCTGAAAACAAAAAGCGAGATCATATATGTAATTTCCTTCCACAAAAGCATCATCAAAATATTTCTTAGGTACTTTCTTGTACAGAAAAACAGCATAATGTTTGTACAGTAGGCACCCAAATCACTAAGAAAGAAGGCCGCATATATGCTATGCTGAAAAAAAAAGCAGATCATTTCCTCGGGACAAGTAAAATCTCATTCTGAAGGCTGTACTCTACTATATCAGGATGAGTGAACTCTCTTCTGCAAAGTTTAGTTTTTATGGCATGCATTTATCATAACTTACCAGAACTAACCAAGTGCAAAGACCACCTTTAAACACAGTGATTTCCACCTAAAATTTAAAGTGCTGTGACTTCTAGAGGAAATCACAACATTTAATTTATCTTTCTGAAAACATCAGTGCTCGTTAACAGTGCCTACTGACAAACTAAGCACAGAAATTTTACTTAAAGCAACTGGGCCGAGCAGTTTTACACATTTAGAATCCTGGTTTCTACAGATGTAGTTTCCTCATGTCTAAGAGCGATGTTTGTTGTGGCAGTAGAAAATATTTTACATAGCCTAAATAAGCATTACATTGATCGCTGCATTTGGAAACAACTGTGAATCACTACTATCTTTGCTGAACTTGAACTAATTGCTCAGAGAAGAAAGACTCTGAAATATCATCTCTCTTCTCCTTAGATACTTAACATTTCTAAGATCTCCTTAGATACCTTAGATTGTTTTTCTTAAAAAATTTAGAAAAAAGTATGACATTCATTACATACTCACTTTTTACCACTGTTTTCACTAAGTACAAGGTACATCATTTGCTTTTACTTAACCAATATCTACCACTATTCATGTGATGTATAAAGTTAGTATTATTTGCCTCCAACAAATAAAGCAGGTATACCAATATTGCAGATCATTCTGGCAAAATCTAAGGCAAAGCACCTTACAAGGTTAAGCCCAATGACATGCATTTCTGTTCAACATCATCTTACCTCCCCTCTTCAATGTAACTAAAACATAATTTAATAAAGCAAAAATATGCATTTATGAGAGCTGTTTACTTCCATTTGTTTTTAAAAACAAACCAGAAAAAGCTAGCCATCAAAATCCCCAGATGCTGGGGTCTGGCAAGTGTAGCCAACTTCAGACAGTGGGTAGTAGAATTTAAGATAGAAATCTTGTGCTTGTGCAGTAGCACAGACTAACCAAAGAAACCCCTCTAGCAGTGGTCTCATTTGTATTTCCATTAGACAGTACAGAAAAGTAGAATTACAGTAAAACCAGAGTTTTAAGTATTCTCTTAAAAAGAACGAATCTTTGTTGGTTCAGCCACCTTAGGGCTATTACTTGCTGATAATTTTTTCCAGGGACACGGAATGGTTTGTCAGTGCTTCAACCGATTTAATATGCATGGAGTGTAAAAAGACCTAACCTATTACTTTCATTAATCCCCTACTGGCATTCTGAACAGAAATTTTGAGAATTCTGAAGCAAACAAAAGGCTTAACTTGATTTTATGAAATGGTAATTTTGTTTCTCTTAGTGACTACTGTATTCCCATTTGTTAGTCAATGGGCATTTTATGCATACACACAGTAGGTGAACACCTATTTATGAACAAATGGGGATTAATTATGATGACAATAGAGAAATCTGCTGTGAGCCAAATGATGTTAAACAAACACCTTATAGAATATATTAAAAGAATTTATTACAGGATACAGAGACTTACTGTGTGTGTACTTAAGACATAGTCTTCATACAAGCATTTCCAGAATCCCAGTCAAAACAGTTTCTATAACTATGACACCTTAATAAATGCCAAATATAACAATTTAACATTTATAATTGAGAGGGGCTGCCATCTGAGACCTTCTACTTCTAGAAAGTTTATTTTATATTGCTTGAGTGTATACTCGTCTTGCACACTAAAGCATAAACAAACCCTGCATTAAGAAATCTGAACATCTACTTTCAGCTCTCCACACAATAACTAGCCAAAGAATAATAGTTCATGTTATAAGTTTGCTTATTTGTTGCTCCAAAAAGGAAAGAAATAGTCTTCCTGCCTTCTCCCTTTTAATGGAAATGTAATCAGATGTCTTTACATCCCGTTAGGAAATATCCTGGGACGTAACAGACTCCAGTTCAACTTTATTCAAAAGTTTCTTCTTAATTTTAAATAGCTGTGTCCTCAGACTGTACTTTTAGCAATTACATAGCAAGTCAGTCTGCCTCTCAGAAACTTCACTTACAGAAGATGATTTTGTCTACGCAAATGTTTCAGTTTTGTAGGAAAGGAGTATTTCGGAAAAAACTGTAGTTCTCAACACCCATGTTGAGATTATCTCCTTCTATGACAAGGTGACCTGCTTAGTGGATGAGAGAAAGGCTGTGGATGTTGTTTACCTGGACTTTAGTAAAGCCTTTGACACAATTTCCCACAGCATTCTCCTGGAGAAACCAGGCTCATAGCTTGGATGGGCACACTCTTTGCTGGGTAAAAAACTGGCTGGATCACAGGGCCCAAAGAGTTGTGGTGAATGGAGTTAAATCCAATTGGCAGCTGGTCACAAGTAGCGTTCTCCAGGGCTCAGTACTGGAGCCAGTTCTGTTTAATAACTTTATCAATGACCTGGACGAGGGGATCAAGTGCACCCTCAGTAAGTTTGCAGGTGACACCACGCTGGGCGGGAGGGTTGCTTGAGGGCAGGATGGGTCTACAGAGGGATCTGGACAGGCTGGATCAATGGGGCGAGGCCAATGGTATGAGCTTCAACAAGGCCAAGTGCCGGGTCCTGCATTTGGGTCACAACCACCCCACACAGTGCTACAGGCTTGGGGAAGAGCAGCTGGAAAGCTGCCCAGCAGAGAAGGACCTGGGGGTGTTGGTCAACAGCCGGCTGAGTATGAGCCAGCAGTGTGCCCAGGTGGCCAAGAAGGCCAACAGCATCCTGGCTGCTATCAGGAATAGTGTGGTGAGCCAGACTAGGGAAGTGATTGTCACCCTGCACTCGGCACTGGTGAGGCTGCATCTTGAATACTGTGTTCAGTTTTGGGGCGTCTCACTACAAGAAAGACATTGAGATTCTGGAGCACGTCCAGAGAAGGGCAATGAAGCTGGTGAGAGGTTTAGAGCACAAATCTTATGAGGAGGGGCTGGGGGAACTGGGGTTGTTTAGTCTGGAGACAAAGAGGCTGAGGGGAGACCTTATTGCTCCCTACAACTACCTGAAAGGAGGTTGGAGCGAGGTAGGGGTCAGTGTCTTCTCCCAAGTAACAAGTGATAAGACAAGAGAAAATGGCCTCAAGTTGCACCAGGGGAGGTTTATATTGGATATTAGGAAAAATTTCTTCACAGAAAGGGGCTGTCAAACATTGGAACAGGCTGCCCAGGGAAGTGGTGGAATCACCATCCCTGGAGGTATCTAAAAGACAGGTAGACATGGTGCTTAGAGACGTGGTTTAGTGGTGGTTTTAGCAGTGTTAGATTAATGGTTGGACTTGATGATCTTAAAGGTCCCTTCCAACCTAGATGATTCTATGATTCAATGTGTACTAGCAATAAAATAAGATGGTGGATCAACCACAGGAATGACATCAGAATTCGTGTCTCTAAATTGTAGCTGGAGCACATAAATAACCATGAAACATTTTCCTGAAATCTTTTGACAATATCTTCAGATTTGGAACACGGGCTTCCTTTCAGGAATCTCCATGTCTCAAGTCAAAATTCTGTACAGAATTAACTGCACATTCTGCATTTTCCTGAATATATAAGCAGCAGGTGAACATCCCTCTTAAAACTTCAATTGCTAGCAGCAAATTTCCCAAGAAATCTTTTAGATTTAACTGCAGTTTTCCATTCCAGGAATGCTTTTCAGCTTAAGGGTCATGGCCCATGTCCTTCTTCTAGTGCTCCATTTGTCATGAACACTAGACAAGAAAGGAAATGCTGTGTTGGATATGACCAAGAACTACTTTCTTCAGGCCATCATTTCAGCTATACAAGATTCATTGAGCCACTCTAGCCTCCACAGGTTCTGGGCTGCTATTTCACAATTCTGTTTGTTAAATCACACTGTTGCCATTGTCTTTGGAAATAAAACATAACTTTCTAAAAAAGAAACATCCATAATTCTTTTCAGCAGAAACACAATTAAAAATCCTGGTACCTAGTAACAGAATGGTGTTTCCAAAAATAATTACATAAACTACTGGAAAAAGGTGGAATGGGTACAGTCTGCTTCTGCTATGAGTTATTAAAAAAAAAAAATTTAGCCATTACCTTTTGGGATTTGAAAGTGTTTGTTTTTATACTCTACTGTTGATCCACACAAGAAAAAAAAAATACCCAGTAGTCACACTTTTAAAAATAGCAGATCATAATGAATACATGTAAGTAACAAGACGGTTTACATCAGACAGTTCTTAAACTGCACTGGTGAACTTAGCATTCCTGTAACAAACTAAACGGAATCCTGTTATATCATCACTTGTTGAGGCACGGGATGATTCAGTATACTGCCCATAGGACCTCAGTGTCTTTCACTTGCAGCTGTAAGTTTGAATTCGAGCCAGCTGGAATAATGAGAACAAGCTTCCACCCCTATAAAAAAAAAAATAATACCTGGCAGTCCTTCAAACATGCAAACCAATTCATTAAATAATCTGTCCAGCACTGCATGTGACATGTCATGCAAATTCAGTATACCTGCCACACCCTCATTTTCCCTTTTCATTGTGCATACTGGACATGCTGACTTCTGATCCTCCTTCCCTTCCTATCCATGTCCAAGCCAAGAATTTTTGGTGACTCACTTTCTCAAACATCAGAGACTAACTCTGATTCAAACAAATTCAGCTGGGTCAGTAAGGGTTACTTTTTTTTTTTTAATGTCTTGAGAAATTAAGAATTCAATACTTTAATTCAAATAAGAGTTGACTGAGTCATGCTGGGATAAGGGAAGGAGATTGAGACAGTTCAATCCTTAAATAACCCGCCATAAGTAGGAAAGGTTTGGCAGGGCAAACTGATCTTGCCCAACTGTCTTCCCATAATTCTGTTGAATCTACAGCTCAAACACAAAACACTCCACTAGTTTTCATTGCTCAAATCATGTGCAAAGACAGTTATCTAAGTAACATCCAGCAAGAAAAGCTAATTTACAGAAAATAAGGAAAGAAGAGGGGAAAAAAAAAAAAAGAAAAATAAAAACACTCCACCATGGGGTACCCTTGCAGCAGCATCCCCTTTGGCAGAGGGCTCAAGAATCCAGCTCATTCCTTTTTAAATATACACAAAACTTCAATTGTCAAAACACTGAGGTGAGAAGTGACACTTCGTGCCATGATGTTTTAACAAAATGCCTGAGTGATAGCTGTTTCAGCTTCTACTCCTCAACTTGATCACATGAGAGCCACTTCCCTTCTTAAACCTTGCCTCTTGAATCACATTATTTAGCCACTGTACTTCGGCATTTCTCAGACTGAGATGCTTGCTGGAACAGCTGTTTTTCCTTCTAACCACACTAGCAGTATTCTTTAAAAGTTTTCAGCATCCAAAATCCAGAATATTTGGGACAGAACCAGGAATGAGTGAAACAAAAATGGGACATGAAATGTTAACTAAAAAAGCTATTTCAGAGTTAACAAAACAGAAAATGTTAACACAAAAAAAAAAAAAAACCATCAGTGACACACCTAAGTCTACCTTGGAAAACAATATCCTCCTCTAACAACTAGCTACTAAAATTCATTGAAACCACCCCGATCATTTGTCACTGTTTATCTAAAACTGAATTCTAGCTTGGACAGAAAGAAATTTCAAGTTCACAGTGATATATCATTTTAACCCTATCACTTGAAAACAAAAAAAAACCCCAACCCACTAGCATTATATGAAAAAAACCCACCTTCTTTTAGTATTACATTATTTTTATACTAACTAATCATTTTCAAAACAAAAATTGTCTTGTCCAGAGCTTGCAGAGCAAAAAAAACCACCCCAAAAGCCTGTTGAAATAAACAGTCATTATTTTTATCTTTATTTCAACTTTTCAAAACATTGAACAGTATTAAAAAGAGAGAAAAAAAAAAGTAATCATCAGTTCAGATGGACTTTGATGCCGAAGAAAGAAAATACTGATGCAGAGTTTGGCTCCACTGGGAAAAAAAAAAAAAAACAGTTGAAAAAAGCATCCTAGCTTCAACTATTTAAAAAACAATACAAAATCCAATATTTATTGTAAGGACAATGCTGGACAACACACTCTTTTGCAGACAACAGTTCAGAAATGCATTTTGTTCTGAATAATGTTTCTGACATTTCACACATGCCAATATTCACTCATTTCTAACACTCTGCATTACTAAAATTTGAATGTTATTTAGAAATCAGATGTGCTTAGCCATTTTTAAAAGCAATGGAATATAACCTATTTTTCATTAAAGTAGTCTTAACTCATTGAAAGAAACTATACCTTATGAAGAACAAAGTTTTTCTACATTTAACATTTTCATAGTTAACAACCTTACTGGCGCTTTTGCAACGGTATCTACACTAGTGAAGATAAATGTATATTTTAGTTTCAAATTATTCCATCTGCTTGACAACAATCTACTAGGTCATAAGGCAGACAACAAGAGAAAATTAACATAGATCTCTAGCTTTTGAGTTTTACTAACTCTTATGGGGAAAGAGTATTGCTTTATGATGAGCTCATATATGGGAGAGCATTTAGTGACTGCATAAAAATGAATAATAAAAATACTGGCATATAAATAGGTCATGAAGATTAAGATGCTTTTCTTGTATTAATCTTACTTAGATTTCTGAGCTTTAAAGTAGAATATCACAGAACTGACATTGGAAAATGATGGTGGGCTGTTTACTACAACCATAAGTTAAAGTTAAATCACAAAATAAAAGGATTACAGACTCAACCGGGGAAAAGCACTAGGTCAGGACTGCAATCTCTATTAATTAGGTATCCCAGCTGGGCAGTGGGTATGCAGCTGTTAACTTGATCAATGACTTACCTAAATGTCATCTCTACTGATTCGCTTATAAATTACCAGCAAGTGAGACTAATGTACAGGTGCTAATTTATTTAAACTGTTCTCTGCAGTTCTACATAGCTTTACAAACTGCATCTGGCACCTAATGTTAGCTGTCAGTTGTACTTAGACATGCCTGTCCTAACGACTCTGTTCATTAGAAATGAGCACAAATTATGAAATATTGTGAAAAATGATACATCAAATGGAATGGGCAAAGCAAATCAATTAGAGAAACTTCATAGCACATATTCACACATAGGAGAATAAAACATCCTAGCTTCAGAGTGAGGTCTATAATACCAATTAAAAAGCAATTGGTAGACTTCTGCAGAGTTATATATCAATTTGCTGGATTTTTTTTTTCTTCTCCAGAAATACAGTTGTAATGCACAGCTTAACTTTTTATTCCTAAGTAAAGGTATCAGTAAAAGGCAATTCTGCTTCCACAACATTCAGAAGGATTAGCAAGTAAGTCAACTTATTTTCCTGTTTAAAACTTCACAAGGTTTAGCTTTTATTAAACTATACCTAAAACTCCAGTGAAGGACAAAATCCTATGATGTCTACTTTTGAAATACACTGCACAGACTGATTAACAGTAGAAGACATGGAGGTATATAAGCACTCAGAAAGAATTATTACTGTTCTAAAGGTAAAGCTTGATAATTCTTCTGCCACTGCTTAAGCAGCTTTTATATTTTTATAACAGAAATTTACTTATGCATAGCATACACTATTACACACTCTAAGTATTTTCCAACACCTGATGGAATATGAAGAAATCAAACGTACCAGAGATACTCGGTATCACGAAACAAAACACTACTCTTGGCTCCACTTCTCCACCTTTTCAGGAACAGAATCTGCAAAGCAGTCCCATACTTGTCACCTGTGCTGCATTTCTAAAATCTAATTTCCAGAATGAATCTGCTTTTATAATGATGGAGTTCAACTAATTTTGTGCAAACTACGACAGTGCTGTAGATTCATAAAGAAGAAACCACTACTTAGATGTGGTCATTTTCCATTTCTTGCAGTCTTGCTGTCTGCAAGCCTTCCCCCTAGGCCCTATCAAAAGAAGGAATCCAGACTGCAGATGAATGCATTCTCCAGCCATTGACATTTCGCCAAACAAACTGAACTATTAGCATCAACATCATACTGTACTAACACAGGAGGTATTCTGGTGGCAGGTCTGTGTACGAATACTTTACAGGAAAGTAACCCAAAAAGATAACTGTCATTAAAGGTAAGAAAAAACACCTGAAAAATACATGAAAATGAGATTCTATAGTCTGTACAGAAATAAGAAAGCCAATGTAAAGAAACAGGCTGCTATTACTACTGACCTACATCTGGCCTTGATGAATGCTTTTACTGTTGACAGGACCTTGTCCACTCTACACTGAGACTGGAAGGGTCTCTGCATTGGCACTTGTCTGTAGAAGAGCAAAGCGATATTTACAATTCAGAATGAAAGTAGTCGCGGTATCAGTGCATAGCTTTGTACTCATAAAGCTCAATTTCCTACGGATTTGTGACTTGAAGTCAAGCTTCCCTTATGGATTTTCTGGTACCTGATAAAACTCAAGTGTCATTTCAGCCTTTTTCTCAGCAGGCCATTAACTGTGTCTCTTCTCTACTTTGCTGTCTATTTTCAGAGAAGTTTTCAGAACTTAGTTTTGAAGCCTGTCAAACGTGTTTGAAATCAGCCTGTATCACCACCTACAGATGTAGCTCTTTCTTGGCATAAGCATACTGTCAAGACCCCTTATGTGGACACAGCTATGCTGACAGAATTTTGCCACTGCGAGAGGCAACAAACAATCTCCTCGCCCCGAAAAAACTAAACCATGCCCACCTCTCTTTTGGCATGTACCACATTACTAAGTCTACCCTATGGGCCCTGCTGATACACTGTGCTGCCACAGCTATAGTAATAGTGTTGCTGCTGCACAGGGAAAGCTTCAGCCATGAGACTTCATGCAGCTTCACCTAAGAGTGAATGTCACCAAATGACATTTCTCTTCCCTACCTCTGATGTGTGATAAGACAGAAATGACAGAAGTGAAGACCAGGTGGGGCATTAAAAAAAAAAAAAACACGCATGCAACAAAACATTCTTCTGCATGAAAGGGAGCGTATCTATACATGAGCCTAAATGACACAGAGAAAGAGGCCACCCATCTGTCAGTTGTCAGAGGGAATGGCAATAAAATAGTATGTTTCGAACTACTGATATGAGCTTAAATTCATGTCTATATTAAAATCCCGAAGCTAAACCAGAGTGTTAGTTGTAAAACATTCTATAAAATTTAATTTGCATTACCAGCAACCACAGTATCAGACAAGAAAACCTGACCTAAATATACACAGCAGGTCAAATTGCGGGTAAACGTTTTGAAGTGCTACATAAACCTTTACAGTGCCTCTTATAACCTCAGATCAAGGGGATTATCCATTAGTACTTTTAAAAAGAACCTACTGTGCTTTAGCAAGATATGGTATACAGCTCTATACTGTGATGTCTGACCTCACATGGTAGCAGGGGTAGAATCTCTATTCACAGTCACAGTTGCAATGTTTGCAATGTATAGTAGCATTCTTTCTTATTCTGACAGTTTGATTAAAATTCACAGAGAGCTGAGGGGCTCATGCTGAAGTAAAGTGCTTTCAATATCTGAAACTCTACAGTAAATTACTTCTCCAACAGAGCAACTGTACTTACATCAATATCCTCTTGGGTAAAAGTTTCTGGATCTTCTCCCATCATGTTGGCTAAATGTCTCTTTCCTAGGTTGAACTCTTCAATCTGTTTTTTAATAAATGCCTCCGTGTACTTTTCAGGTCCTGAGGCTCCTACATTTTTCCTCTCCACTGCTGTAGTGGTATAGATTAGCCTTAACGTCTAGCAAAAACAGAAAAGAAAAAAAGAGAAGTGAGAGATTTATTTCATATTTTTGGCACAGTGTGCTCTAAATAAAATGAATAGTATAACAAGCCATTCATACCTATAACAAGATTCAACACATTATTATATTAAATTAGAAAAGGCAGTATTACTCACGAAACCATTTTCTTCCAATCATTTAATGCCCATAAACAGATAAACACATTCTATAAGTTGAACATTTTCACATATTACAATTAATTAAGAAGATTTTTCTGATTAAAAAAAAGTAGTATCACGTGTCAGGAACATCCAGCAAAAGCAAAACACAGCACTGATCAACAGACACAATCTTAAAAGAAACTAAAAATCTATCAGCAAATAAGCGGTTTTGCCTTCGCCTAAAGGCATCCCATAACAGAGTATGAAAAGAATCTGCAGGGCAGCTCCCTAGCGGCTTTCAGAAGCATGTGGCTGCACAAATACTGCTAAAGGCTCTGGAAAGGCTATGGAGTGCTCCTTCCTTGTTCACAGAGACAGAATGGTTCCTAAGCTATTTCACTGTCTCAGGTACAATTAAACAACTAATAGGGCAGTTCTCACCAGCAAATACTACTCAGTGTTGTTCCAGCTAAGAAATTGTAACTCAGGGGACAATTATCTTTTGATCTTTGTGGGATACAGGTTTGGGGTTTTTTTCCTATCAAGACAAACAGTAGTGAAGATGACTAATTTCACTCAAGCTCTCTGCCAGACAAACAGGAGCTTCACTGACAGAGCTGTAATGTCCCAATTCTGGCC
This sequence comes from Pluvialis apricaria, assembly GCA_017639485.1. Lineage (NCBI taxonomy): Eukaryota > Metazoa > Chordata > Aves > Charadriiformes > Charadriidae > Pluvialis > Pluvialis apricaria. The sequence goes on from CM030007.1 coordinate 71,015,214, forward strand.
TAGTGCCAATATTGTGCACTATTTTGTCTCTCCAACATTAGTATTAAAGTCCTCTGCAGCTTAATTATTCCACACACTGAATGAGAACTGATTATTTGCGTGGTCTTCTGTGGGCAGGGGGAGGGAGGGAGGGAATGACAAGAAAAAAGGGTGTGTGGGACAGAAAAGCAAAGACAGAAAAAGAATCACTTTGGATCAGAAAAATGGCCGGTTCTGTTCACCAGATGGTACCCTGAAACACTTCTCTCCAGCCCCTTCAACGTGCCACGGCTCAGCTTTGTGAGCAGACAGTGCAGTTTCACAAGGCAGAGTAAGCCCATCTCACAGTCCACTCCTGCTAGCATTCTTTCCTTCACTCACTTCACTCACTCTGTGCCAGCTCTGGCACTCGGACTCTTCTGCAAGCCAGCTCAGCTCCCTAAATGTGGCAGAACACTAACTTCTGCTTCCTCCCAATGAGTGGCCAGTTCTCCACTGAGCTATTAAGTCCAAGCGATTCAGAGAAGGCTCTGAGATGAGCAAAAGCTGACGCGAGAAGGTGGCTGAACCACACACTGGAAGCAAGGTAGCAGAGGACGAGTCCTCTCTTTACCTTCATTTCTTTGAGCAAATTATTTAATTGCCTCTGTTGCTCCTGGAGCTTCAGCCTCAGTCTACCTTTAGGCAAATATTAAAACCCAAACACACATACCAAAGTGAACTAGTTAGGGTTCTTATTATGAGCAACAGAATAAAGCTACTTTGAAATAATTAAACGTTCTCCAAGTCACAGGAATTGTGTCCTCCAGATGACAATTTAGACAGGCTAACCATTTTGATGGATTTTACCAATCTGATTTAAGCTGACATGAATAGCATAAAATACTTGCTATCTTCCTGTAACTAATACAAATACAACAGTAATCTTCAAACCCAGTTATAACCACAATGATACAAACACACATCTCATCAAAACAACATGACATGGAAATATTTGCAAGACAAACACAAAAGCAGATTGAACTTCTGCCTTCTGTTAGTAACACGAGTTAGCTTACACAAACTCCTCCTGTGACTAGAAGCTTTGGGTGTTCTGTATTACATGGTCAACTCCTACGTGAACATGAAATGAAACGCAGCTTTTCTTGTACTGTCACACAGCCCACAGGTTGGTATTCTGAACACTGACAGCCCAGGATGGACTGATCCAACACATCCTATTTGCTACACATATGTAAAGCTGCTCATGATCAATTTACCTATCCATGACTGTCTCGGGCTTCAATATACAAAATCTCACAACCCCACTTAAAATTTCAATTTGGAATCAAGACTATAACGTCCTGCCTTAAACCTATGTATAGCACTTGCCTGTGCTGCAGGATAGGTCCTATGAATTCGTTTACCTTCTTTATCAAACCTAATCTTTGAATAACAAGGTCACACAAGATGCAAAGAAGTGACCCTCTATGCTTATACAACCTGACATAGATAAAGATATGCCCCCCAAGGTATGTACCTCAGAAAAGCAACCAATACCTCTGCCAGAAGAGATTTAAAAATAGCTCCAAGGCAGAATTTGGTGCTGAAGAGCCAGTTGTTACATTGTTTTCTCCGCAGTTTATATGTATCACATTCAATGCTAGTCCTGGTTTGCCCATTCCTTTTCTTTTTTTTTCATAATCATGTTTTCTGTGAGGTTACGTTGACATATACAGAATTAAAAGAAAAATAATCACAATTTTAAATGTACACATTTTCCACAAGCAAAGCTCTGGTGATTCCCTTAGAAAGCGGTAAGGAAAGCAGAAGTATCTCTGCACATTCCCTATTCTTCTTTCCTAGTCACTCCTCGGGAAAGAATTCAATTCATCTTCTGTCTTACTTGTCTTAATAGTAACTAATTATTTGTAATTCTTGTTAATGAACATATGATTCCTTATTACTTGGCCCAAAATTACTTTCTCTCTGCTATGCTTTAAACAGAATACTTTAAAAAAAGATTGCTTTCATCTTATTCCTGTCAATTTCTATTGTAATTTTCTCATTTTTGTCCTCCTTCCCTCAAGCTATTCATATTCTCCCCTAGTTTCAATTCGTCACTAATCAAAAGTCCCTGGACACATAAACTGTTCATAATTAGAAAACAGCCTCTTATGCAAATTAATATCTATTGTATTGGGTACCTCTTCTGGGATAAGAGTACTATTTCATGGGTGGTACAGGCAAGAACTGCAAAGCACAGCTAAATGCTTCTGGCATTTCAGTCAAACAAGAAAGCATGCTCCTCTACTTTCTAGAGGAAACCACAGAGGTTTGCATTCACTTCTTACACATTTCATAAAACATTATTGCAGACAGCAGCCTCACCATTTTTTAAATAATAATGGTTATTAACAGTACTCCTGAAATTACAGACTCTTCCACCAGGACAGGGGAGAAGAGAAAGCCTTTACTTCTTGACACAACTCCTTGGCATTAACCTTCCCCTCCTGACTCCTTCCTGAGCAACCCAGCATTAAAGCAGTTTGGTAAATCCTGTTTTTCCAGGAAGACCATAAACTTACAGAAAATCAGCTTATGTAAAATTTGCCTTAGAAAAAAAGAAATAAGCATTTCCAGACAATTTCAACTCCTCTGGCCTATTTTTTCCAAGAAGAGAAATAACTAGGACCTGTCTGTTTACTCCTCCCATGCATTTTGCTTCACTGGAGTTATATGGATATAAAATCAACATGTATCACTAACAGAGGAATTAAGCTTCCTATTCTTTTGTAACGGGAGGAACGGGGAATCAGGGACAGGAGGCTTGAATTCAAGAGAAAGTGTTGCTCATTCTAGAACATGACATAATTACAGAGATAGAAAACACCACCAAATGATGTGGCACACATGCAGTTGTGCCATCTTCGTGCTGCTTCCGTGCTCTAAGATGGCAGACTTCAACCATCTCCTTTTCCAAAATCATGCAGTGCACAAACAAATTTCTACTTAAAAGTTATCTTTGGGATAGAACTTCACTAAGAGATGCAGAGCTGGAGCTGTGTAACCACATCAGTCTGCAGGACTAAAGGTGCCCTGTGTCCATTGCTCCAATGACTGCCACAGCTAGTGCTACTGAATCCAGCAGACATACAAGATACCAACAGCAGTCCTCTAGTCACTTGTTGCACAAGAAAAAACATATATTATGTAGCAATCGTACAGAAAGTAAACACTTGGACCCATCCTGAGTTTCTAAAGAATTGCTTTTTGTTCAACAGGCAAGTTTTGGCTTTCTAGTTTGCTGTTTTACAAAAATGTGTTTTAATTGATTTACTTAAACAATATTTCCATAATCTCAGATTTCAGTGGGCCCACAAACTAGTTTGGTGAACTAGTATCAGGTTTATGTTGTAAGAAGTATTTTTAAAGCACATCAGAAAGTATCACAAGGTGTCAGCAAATATGCGTAAGTGATTTTATACTACTTTTAATACCTGATTTCACAAAGTATTTCACTAGAATAAACTTCTCAAAATGAAGTTTCTTGACAGGTAACTGTGAAACTGCATCTCCTCCACCCAGAAAAACTACTTTCCGTGCATATTTGACCAAATCTATGTATTGTTCTACTTATACTGTATACCACAGAAATAAGATAGCTCTAAATGTATAGATATAAGGCAAATGTCAGATGTGTATAATGGGGAACAGAATTTAGATCCAGTTGGTTTCAGGCACAAGTTATCAAATACTAAGAAGCTCTTCAATTCTAACTTAATTAACAACTGCAGAAAAAGCTACTCCATTCCAAGCGTGTAGTTCTGAAAGACTGTCATCGAAGTGCTGTGATCATTCTGATATCAGTACATGTAGCATCCACAGTGATTTAGATAAGGTACCCGACCCAATCAAATTAAATAGCACGTATGGTACTCTGAACTCCTCTGTTGAGAGCAGCTATTCAATCACATCAGAAGTGACTGACAGTAACTAAGCTAGAACTTTTTTTTTTTCTTTATAAATTGTGCTAAATCTCTGCATTTTGTTTATTAGAAGAATAGGAAACTAAACCTGTTGTTCAGTCAAAGCTAAGGGAAATGGAATTACAAAGTTTCTCTCCCATTACCTCTCTCAATGTGAGACACTTTCAAATACAAAAAAAAAACCCAAGAAATTAAACTGTTTCCCCCACTAAGATAGACAAGAAGTAATGAACTAAACTCAGCAAGGGATTTCTAGGATAGGCATCATAAAAAAGATCCCTAACAGTAACGACAGATAAGTACTCGATGGAAGAAATGGTTGTAGCAGGTCAGAACAAGGGTACATCAACTTATTACTCTGTCCTCAACAGCAGCTGGTATCAGAGGCACATGGAGAGGACGAACAAGTAGGGATCATTTTCCCAGGACACTTCCCCGGTTTCAGCAATCTGCAGTTCAAAGACATGCTGATATCTTGCTTGTAACAGTCCTCAGTGGAATTTTCTTCCGAGTTTCTTAAGTTGCTTTTTGTATTCACATAAGTGCTTAGTATCCTGAACACCCTCATCAAACAGTTCCACAGGTTAACTACAACTAATGGAAAGAAGAGTCGCCTAAGTTTCCTGGGCCATGTCTCTCATTAGTTCCCTTTGCATCCTTTGGTTCACAGACAGATGATTCGTACATGGCTATAGGCTTAGGTACTGATCTCACCTCTGGGGATGAGAGGAGCAGACAAATGATCTCTCAAGGCCCCTTCCAGCTTCACCTTGTACAGTGACTCCTCCTTTGAGATCATTTCCTCGTTTACAATACAAATACTTTTCAACTCAAGCAGGCGCCTAGCCAGGAAAACTTAGCTACTGTCATGATCGTACCTTTGATATAGGATAACCAAAGCAACACAAACTATTCCTACTGAGAACAAAATCAAGTGTTAGAAAATTTTCAGCCTTATTCTCTTTCTCACTCCTTGCGCAACTTCAGGGCATGTGTTTCTGACCGCTGTGTAAAGAACTATCCACCTGGGCACCAGGTCTTTATCCCTAACGGGTTAAGTTAACCTAGAAGTAACCAGTATAAACAGTTCAAATTGCTCCTTCCAGTATTCCCTTTCATTTCCTTACTGCATCTGTCTTGCATGGTTTGATTTAGTTCAGTCAGGGAACAGCTCTTCAGCCCTTACTATCTTAAATTACTTTGTAACTTGGAAGTGTTACCAGTATGCCTTTTCATCCACTTGCTGGTCACTGATTAAATATATATACAGGTGTATCAAATATCCCTACACAAACAGGGTGGCTGTCCTCCATCCTGAGAGCAGCTAAGCTTTTTAATTAAACTGCAATCAGCTGAACACTGGTATCTCTCAAAACAAACGGGCAATTCTGTTTAATCAGAAGTTACCGCACTTGTGAAGTGCGTTTCTCTCTCCGTTGCAGGAATTGGGAGGCTTCATTATCTGTTTACCTGCCGGTCAAACACAATTCAAGACCATCAACCTAAAAAACGACCATTTTAAAGTACTTCACTTCCGTGTTGGCTGTGGTCCGTGCACGGCTCCGTTCATTCTAGCGACATACACGATGAATCAGGGCTTAACTGCCCTTTTTCTTTACACTAAGAAAAGCGAACTCGGCTGACGGAAGGGCTGTCTCGGACGCGGCGCCGCCTCCTCTCGGCGCCAGCCCCGCGCACCCACCGCCGGCGCCCGGTAGGCCGCAGCCCCGCCGGCCGGGCCGCCCAAGGGACAGAAGCGAGCCCCACACCCCCCGCCCCAACCGGGGCTTCCGAAACCAGCGTGCTGCCACCCCGGGTGCAGGGACGCCCCCAGCCCGCCACCCGCTTCCCCCCCCCGCCGCCTTCCCGCCTTCACCTTCCCGCTCGCCCCCTGCCACCGCACGGAGCGCCCCCCCGCCCCCGAGCAGGGCCCGGGGCCCCAGAGGACGGAGCAGGCGGGGAAAGGGCCCGGCCCGCCTCTCACCTGGGCGCGCGCCCCGCTCCAACGGCCGCCCAGCCGCAGCACGCGCCCAACGGCCGCCGCCATGCCCGCGGCGCCCCGCCCCGAACCGCCGGGGGAGAGGAAGGCGCGGCGCGAGGCGGCGCGGCGGCTCCCCGCCGCAGGCCCCGGCGCCACCGATTGGCGGGAGCGGCCGGAGGGGCGGGGCCGCGCCTGCGCACTGCCCCCTCTTCCCCCCCCCCCTTCTGCTTCCCCAGTGCCGTGGGGCTTCGCGGCCTTGGGGGCCGTTGCGTGTCGGTGTTGCGGGCGGGTGAGCTGTCAGGAGGTATTTGAGGGGTAAAACGCGTCAGCATTGTTAAAATCCAGACTGACCTTTAAAACGGTGGTTCGTAGCTTGCGTGTGGTCGCAGTGGGGGCGAGGTCAGCGGCAGGCCCCGGGCTCGGGCCTGTCACCCGAGGTGGGGGCTGCCCCGGGTGATGTGGAAGAGGGTTAAAAATCCACAAAAAATGAGCAGCCGTGATGGGATGCCCTACTCGGAAACCAGAACAACGGGAATAGAAAGTCCCCAAACCAAAAAGCCCGTAAACGTAAATAATCCGATCTTGAAGTTAGTCATAGTTCCAAGTGGAACCCCAAGGGAATAGAAAGTTAAAACAGTAACCTAGGGGTAGCTGATAATTAGATAACTTTAATACTAAAAATCACACCTCTAGCAAGAGATTTTATATGTAAATATAAGACCACCTTAGTATAAAGAGCCAGACACAAGTTAGGACATGGCACAAGTGAGGTTTTTGATATAATTGCAAGTTACCAATCAGCTATTTTCATGTGACTTTCCTTCGTTACCTTTTTGTATAAAAGACTCTAGGTATTTCCTAGCAGGTGTGCTAGCTTTGCGAATTATCGCCTAGCACCCCTTTTCTGCGCAGAACTGGAATAAAGCAAGTATCTTGACTCAGTGTGTTGATTGAGTCTTGCACACCAGATGAAGAATCCAGATTCGGGACAACACAGAGAACCCCACCTCTGAAAGAAAAGGCTAAAATCGAGACTCCCATAAAAGCAGGCAGTGTTGGAAATTGCAGCATGTCTGGTGGAACCCAGCTACTCTGGAGAGTTGTAGAAAAAACATATTCCACCCTAGCACTGGGGGGTTTTTCCATGGAAAAAAATCCATTTTTTAGAGACGCAGCAGTTGTCTCTTGCTGAGGGGGGTTTGGTATCAATGCTGTCACCTCCCAAGGTGACGTTAATCTGGACGCTGAACCTTGAGGCCTTGAGAGTTTTCATCGTTTCCCTAAGTTACATAGTATATACCCTTAGAGGTGATTGGATTTTGGCAGTAGTGTTTTGTGTCACAGGAAAAGTGGGAATAAATTAAAAATTTGATGAAAAAGAGTTCTACTTTAGGCTTGTTGGGATCTTCTCTTTAGGAGCAGTTAACATTTGAGAGGAAATTCTGGAAGTGAATCTCTGCTTTTCCAGGTTTGTTTTTCTTATCACTTTTTCCCGGGTGGCTCTTGCTTCCCCCCATGCAGACAAGTATGATTTCCTCCCTTGGATATAAAAGAGACAGCATAAGAAAGATGGCTGTGGGCACGGGAAGTCACCCACGTGGGGAGGTCGAGAAGCCATCTGGAAAGGTGCATTTATGCTTGTGGTTACCAACTGTGAAAATGAAAATGTCAGTAGTTTTATTGACATGGATACATGCGAGTGAGTGCAATGAACCCTGCACCGAAGGAGAGCGGTGGAGTGTCTCTCTCCTGTGCACACCTGGCCATGCACTGGGAACTGCAGTCGCTCTTTCATTCACAGAGTGCGTAGGGATGGCATTTGGTTACCAGCTGTTTCTCCAAAAGAGAAAAAGGGGCTTGGGTTAGGGTCACAGTCTCACTGACCCACCTCCTGGAGCAGCCAGCAGACCTGAAGGGGTGGGGAAAGCCGGAGAGGGTACGGCCTCTTCAAGGCCTGTGGTGACTCTCATCTGCCATCTGTCGCCCTGCGGCTTGGCTTTGTTCAGCTGTGGAGGAGCTCCTCGGTCCTCACCATGCTGAGCAATTGTTACCCTGCACCCCTGTCAGCTTTACAGAAACAAAGCACTGCTGGAGTGAAGAGTTTTCATTCCCCACATATAATTAATTGTCAATTAAACTCGAGGAGCAGGGCCACCTATAAAATATCGTCCACTTATACTTGGAAACTGGTTGATGTAAATCCAGCTCCCTTGACTCCCAAAATCTTTTGACTCATATGCCCACTGTGAAAAAATCCTAAATGCTTTTGCAGTCTGGAGTATGTTTTCAATGATACGAGCGTTCATACAGCCCATGGTTTCAGTCTAAGGTTACAAAATTGTTCTCACAAATTGCTGAATGGCGACCTTGGTATATGTGGAGTCCAGCATTTAATGACAAGGGCCATGCTGTGGATCTTTAGAGTGGTCAGCCCTTAGAAATTGATGGCTGCCCCTTCGAGGTGGAAGGTTTTTGCACAAATGTCACGTGTATTTCCCAGCCATCCTGCTGCTGCCAACCTGGGCTTGCTTGTCACTGGAAGACACTTCTACAGAGATGCCTGGGTGACCGGTTTGTGCACTGATCATATAGCTAAATGTGAGTGCATGTAGTTATTGCTTGGGATGCTTTGAAGAAAATGGACTTCTGTGGTGGGCATGGCTAATGTGTCCCAGAAAGATTGCTCCTAGTGGAAGGATTGCCACTTCTGTTCGAACGGCAGGAGTCTGGGTTTGCCAGTTCAAAATCAGTTTTTAGCACAAGCCAAGGTACGAGGAAAATGAGTGGAAGTTATTTACATGCTCAACCTCCTGCATCCCCATCCCTCTGTCAAAAGTTTATTAAGATAGAGGTGGAGGGAAATGCAGGAAAACGATGTTTAATCTACTTATCGCAAGATTAAGTCTAAAAGGCTTCTATTTCTATCTCTGCATTTAGTTGACAAACTGTAGATGCTTACCTAATCCGTGCAAACTACCCTGATGCTTCGCTAAGCCCTCTGCAGATCTTTAGTCTCTTGTGTGGCAGGAATGTTGTTTTTGAGCCCAGCTGGGCAACGTTCAACACTGGGGACTTGTTCCAATTGTGAACCCGATTACCCATATACCCGTGTAACTTGCTGATGATGCTCTATGCAATCACAGAACTGGGGACTGTTGCCTGCAGCGCATTACCTGCTTTGTTTTGAGGCTTAGGCAATGAGGGTGAGCATGTAATTTAGGATGATAAAAGCTTTGGAGTGCTGTCTTTGAGGGATGGCCTGACATTAAGAAAATGGTGCTTCTTTATGGGGCTTGAGGTTTCTGAAATGAAAAAACACTGAATGCAAAATCAGGAAACCAGGCTGAGCCTGCCACGTGCATGGGTCAGGGGACAGCCTGAGGGGCACATCTGTAGTATATGCAAATTCCTGAGCACAAACCTAAGGCTGAACTTCAGTCCAAATTTGCTGATTGCTTACATTACCAGCCTACACGCAGGCAGTCTTGCAGTGAGATTTGGGGTGTCCTTTTGTAATCAGAGATGGGATCTGTAGATAGCATGAGTTCAGGTTGTTGGTATGGATAGGGTGAAAACCAGTTGCTTGAGGAACAGGTGTCCCAGAGGCAGTGATGGAGATGTATGGATCTCCAGCTCATTGCCTCTTAGAGGCAGATGACAGGATGGCAAGGATGGCAGTACTGGGTCAGACCAAAGGTCCATTGGGCCTGATGGCTTCACTCTAGCAGTGACCAATGATAGATGCTTACAGAAGAGTAGAAAGGCAGGGCAAATATACAGACATACTTTGATGATAAATTCTCCTGACTTGCAATGAGCTGAAGGCGGTGTCTTAGGTAGGCTTAGACATACAAGAAACTTATGCAGGAGAAGAGGGCAGGACTTCATGGAGGATGCAGCAGGATCTGCTGCCATGCAACAGAACAAGCTAAACTGCAGGAGAGAGGGTGGGACTCCATGAATCAGAAGACAAAGAAAATAGTTCTAGGAGAGTTAACACTTCTCAGGATGCCATAATCTACGTCCACTTCTGAAGAGATGCTTAAGTTTTTTAGAGTTTTCCCTAAACAGAAATAAAAGAGTAGATTTCGGTTTGAATTCTGAACTAAAGTTATTCTTCTCACAAACTGTTTTCTGTTCTCTTTCCCCTGTGCCTTTCTTCCTCTGGCTGTATTTTGGCTGAAATTCTGGGGCACCTGTGCCAAAAGGGACAGCAATCACCAGTACTCATCCAGGGACTGAGTGGTTGGGTGTCAGAGTCTGAGGATGCTAGACGAAGTATCTGCATGCTGAGAACATTCCTCAGAGCCTAACGAGGGGCACTTTGCGGTTTCTCTTTAGACCCAGGGAAGTATAGGAACACCCAGGTCCAGTGTTCAACAAAAAACTTGAATTTTTGGCTAGGGAGAGCACTGGAGAAGGGTGGCTTGACAGAAAGCATTGTGTTTCAGAAGCTGATCAGTATGTGTTTGGGAAAAAAAAAAGGCATGTTAAAAATGCAGAGAATTCAGCAATACTTTAACTCTGTTCCAGTTAAGTAATTTCTAGATATTTTATGGCATGTGTGTGCTTTTTGATGTAGAAATTGTGTTGCATTGATTTTTTTCCATTGCTATGGAAAGGCTTGAGGCTGATATATCCAGAATTCATGCTTTCTTAAATGCAAACACATAAATTTTATTTTAAAAAGCTAATAATAAGAACAAGTATTTCATTGCACCTACTTTTCTTCAAATGTGGAGCAAGCACACTCCATTTTGTAGGCTGCATACACTAGCTACCTAAGGGTTGTCAATTATGTTACGCTATAAAAGGCACAGCACTTTAGGGGGCTGTCAGTCAAATCTGTTGTGAGAGAGATTTCAAGAATCATTATTCCAACAGTATTTATCGAATATAAAAATAAAACAAATTTACATGACAACACCAAATACAGAGGTATCATATTTCATTTTATAGTGAAAGGGGTTTGGGCTGAGCATAGAATTAGTAAGGGTAAATCAAAAATAGCCAGAGATCTTTGCTTGTAAAGCAGTGCCCCCTGTTTTGTTCCTTCCTACAGCTGTCCTGCTCCATGAAAGAACGTGTTACCCAGATCTTCACTGCACTTTGGATCACAGCCCCGCATCTGTTTCGTCTTTTCTTCACAGTGCAAGGGTTGTTGGTTGGGTGTTTTTTTTCCACAGCTTATGGGTATCGTTGAGCACTGCAAGGCATTTTGGGGAGCATTCTTTTCTGCAGTATTGTGTTCCAGCCCTACCATAATTTATGTGCTTGAGTAGCCCCCATTGAATTTACAAACAGTTCTCAGAAAGAAAGAGAGCTTGTATGGATGTAATTTGGAGGCATCTGAAGATAGTTTTATTCCACATGGATGCCAGAGTCAGCCCAAAGAGATCCAAATGCAGTGTCTGGGCCTATTTTTAGTTGGCAAGTGCTTTTAGACTATGTAATGTGTCTTTGTCGTTTGTCTACCATACACTTTGCCTCCATATGTTTATCGCTGTTGCTATTGCTGATTCAGTATTTCAATAATAGAATCATTTGGAGCTGTTCTTTAGCCTAGGGTTTGCATCAGACTTTTTTGTCTCTGTATAATTAGACTAATGTCATTACTGATCCTAGCAGCAACTTTGAGTCAGAGCTGACATTATATCCAGAAGCTGTGCCTATACTGCTAAATAAAAGAGGCCTGAGGACTGGCCTAGAGACAAAGTGACCTTGATCAAGTCACATCAGCACTGATTAGGGCCACATTCCCTGTACAGCGGAGCTGCTTGGAACAGCCCAAAATAGAACCAGAAATACAAATAATCACCCCTACCCGTAGACACAGAGCAGTAGTAGTTTTATCTCTTCATCACACAGAAGGAAATTTATTGCTATTCCCATTACTGAACCTGTTCAGATTTATAAACTTTTCATTATTGATTTTTCTAAGTACTGGAGACATACATATATTTAGAATAAATAGAGGAAAACAGTAGTTTTTCAAATTGTGTATGCTTCTCAAGATTCATTTGTAGATAGAGAGTGGACACTGTAAAGTCCTGTCTACCTCACCAGATAACCAGAAAATACATCTCAGAGCGTGCCCTCCTAGGACACCGCAAGGGACTTGCTGATGTACAGTTTGTGGATGCTGCTGGAGGTTGTGAACTCCATCTGTATCTTTGTCAGACTGCGAGCTCCATTTTGGTTTTAAGGCTGGGATGCATCTTCCTGTGGCCTCACATCTTTCCTGCTCGATTAAAATTCATACAGGGCGCATGATGGTCAATGACCAAACACTATCCCATAGAGTGCGGTGGTCCCAAACACTTAAGTTACTCCTGCTGAGGGGAGCAGGTTGTTGAGGATGTGGTCACCTTGGCCAAAATCTAATCTGGCTCTAAAGAGGACAAAGTGGTTATTCAGAATTAAATTTCATCTCCCCTCAAAATGAAAATGATTGATAACCAAAATATCAGCCAATTCAGAGCTAAAAAGAAGCTTTAACTTTGTTTTAACAAGCTTTGGACCAATCTGTGGAGTATTGAAGCACAAGAAAGTATAACTTAAAAGATTTCAGGTTTTAAAACAGCCATAGCAGCAGAAGCTTCTGAGTCATCGGCGCTTCCACAGAAAGTCTAAAGAAATACATACGATGCATCTTTCACAGAAATAACAAGGAAAGAGAATGACAAATTGGATCTGGATTAAGAAAAAAAGTCACCAAATACTCCTGTTACTTTCTGATCATTATAGTCAAATAATAAAGAAAATAATCTGCATTTTTCTGCTGTAGAACTTTTTACAGAAACAAGCAGTTCATGTGCCTGTATTGAATCTATGTCAAGGCTATAAAGTGTCCAGCGAAACCAAGTATCTAACGTAACACAGATGTCTTCCCCAGATGTTCTGAGAGAAGAACTGGTCGTTCTTTTTGGCTTCTCTCATATTGCAGCAACGAGGCACTACCTACGGACTAACCCGTGGGTGCTAGTACTTGAAGACCCAGTCAGCACAACACCTAGAAAAGATCCCTTCCTGTTCTGCTGCACAAGTAGAAGATCTTAGTCCACAATAATCCTGTGTGGGTATGGTTGGAGGGGGAGGTAAGCATGGGAAGCTTCTTCAGAATTTGAACATCATTGCAAGAGCGAACCCGAATTCAGAAGTAGTACTCTGCTCTCCGAGAGCTAGGCTGGCGCCTGCAAAACAGTTTTGCCTCCAGGCATTTTATGTCAACCTGGAGAACCTGTCAGCCATTGACCGCTTTGGGCCAAGTTCCAACTGAAGAAAATAATCCTGAGGAGAAGAGTAGGAAGCGCTATTGAATGCTTTCTCTTCTCAGCCATCTGACCTGCAGTAAGAAAGGCAGTCTCTGTTTTGACATCTCTTGCTCTGCCGTCTTCAGCCATCAAAGGAAGCACTTATGAGGGCAAATGATGCAGTCTGGAGCTAACTCATGAAACGGCACACATAATTAAGATTATTATAAGTATCAGTAGAAACTGCCTGAATCATCACCTCCTTACATGTGAGAATTTAATACTGCATGTCAGCCTAAATCTGAACATCTGCAGCAAGCAACTGTATTTCTCAGATTATGATACTTCTGTTTCAAAATGGGAGGCGAAACAGGGGAGAGAAAGTTTGCAAATTTTGGGGGGGAAAAGACAAGGAATCTCTAACTCCTGTGAGCGTAGTCACAAACTGACTGATTTACTTACCTATTGATGACACAAGTCATGTATCATTTATAATGTGCTGCCACAATTCACCTGAACATGGTTGGCTGGCAGCAAATTACGCTGAACCTTGCGGAGGTAAGTAGGCTCCAGCTTATTTCAAAGGATGCCAGACATTTTGTCTCTTTGGCCAAGCCTTCTCAGTCATTTATAAAGTTACATGGAAAGGTCAATCTGTACTTTGATATACAATATGATTAAAACAGATCACATTAAATTATTTCAGTTTACTTAAATAAAAGTAAAGCAAAATGAAAAAGCTTGTTAAATATCTCTTGGGAGAGGACTTCACTGTTCCCTGTGATGTGATTTCTAGTTTTCCACACTACTGGATATATTAAAAAAAGAGAATCAAGCAGGAGTTTCATTAAGAGTTTCTGTTGGAATCCGAGCAAATATGGAAAGAATATACATTGTTTTTTATGCAAGGAACCTTCAGAAAAAAATCTTTTTTAGAATGGAGTTGTCAGGGAAAATGTGATACTATTCAAAATAAAAAACTACACTTTCAAACACTAAAAATAAAAGGGGAGAGGAGTCAACTACGTGTAACTCTTTTGTGGGATCAATAGGATAGACATTTTTTCTCTTTGCCTCTCTTCTATATTTCTGTGTGACTGTCCTATCAGCACTCTTCCTTCTACATTCCAATAAATCTAGCACTGAAACAGAACTTGAGGGCAAGTCTAACTTACTTGTCCACAATAGATGACATCATTTGGTATTTTGCTCTTTGGTATACTTCAGGGACAGCTCCGTACCTTACTGTTCCTACCTATACAGGCTTGACCTTACTGATCTGATTTGCCTGAGTCTGCGGAAGCTATGACACTGATCTTGTGGCTGCTGGATCAAATCCTGTCTAGATGGCTTTTATATGCTCATTTTCCTTGGATTTTCATTCTGCTAAAATAGGAGAACAAAAGATGACCATGTGTTTAACAGTTCTGGGACCAGCAACCGTTAAGTGCGGGACTTCAATCCCACTACAGGCAAATGTCATTCCATGTGTGAGAACTAAACAGTAGAATAATTAAGAAAGGTTACTTTGATTTTTAAAAGTGCTTTCCTGACAAACTGCCAGTGTTGTCGCTCTTTGGGAGAAAAATGTTGCTTTTTGATCCATTTGTCATAAAAGGTCTGATTCTGAAAATGCTCAAATAGATGAATAATTTTACTCCTGTGAATAATATTCAAGGAGTTCTCTCTTGGTTAGGCATTTGGTTATTTTTCCTGTATTAGAAGTTCTTTCTCTTGACATGTGAGTAAGTAAAGGATTGAGAGATATAGCTGGCAGAGATATTGCTTACATGTCTGGATCTATCCTTTTCCCACCACTTTTCTTGATAGGGCTATTATTCTTGCCTTGATATGGACATTTTACCTCCTATCTTGTCAGGCTATTCCTTCATCTTGACCTGATAATGATATCTCTTACTCAAGCTGATAGAGTGTTTTAAGAAATACAGATATGTAGTCTAGTTATAAATAAGAAAGCTTTCTGGTGCAGGGTTTGTCCCAGTGCCATTTTGTCCAATGGACAATACACTGAAGAACATGAAATTAAATGAGGAATTATTTGGTAAAGTACACTCAGGATAGCGCTCAGGTCAATTTTTAAACACCTTATTGAAGCTTGCAAACAGTTGGCCTCAAAATGAGGACCAGGCTTGGGGAAACAAAATTTGTTTCGCCTTTTTCAATTTTAAATTTTCTGCAAATGATATGTAGTTTAATTGTCACTTTAAATTGTTTATTTAGGTTTATTGAAATAGGTTTTTACACTCTGCCAGCATATTATAGTCAAGCCCCTTCTAATTATTTTGAGAATGTTCGCAAACACACATTGGTCTTCAGATTTTTTCTCAGATTAATGCAAATATTTGATGTACAAAATTGGAATTGTTTGAAATTTGTCAGAGAAAAATTTTTGTCTGCTCATCTTCATGCTGGAAATCAGATGATAAATGTTTTGTTCTTCACTCCTGTAGTAGAACAAATCTGGCAAAATGAATCAACGTATCTGAGTGAGTCTTCTCTTTTCAAATATTAGGTGACCATCACAGATTCTCAAATGTTCTTAGCAATATTCGGTAAATCTCTCAGTTAAGGTTTAATTCTAGATGATGGTAATGTATGTTTTAGCTGTTAGAATACATAGAACAGCTTGTCGTTATCACTAAGTAATTCCTACTAAGTAGGAAATATGGTATTCAGAAAAATGTAAAATTTAGGAACCTTTTGAAGTCAATTTTAAGGTCAGTGAAACAAATTAATGGAAATGTAGAGTGTTATAATCACAAAATTGAACATAAACAGCACTGCATTTTTTGAACTTGAAGAGTCTGAACCTGAATTGCGAACAGAAACTGAAGAATGCAGAGAGTAACTGAATATATTTGCAAAGATGGGAGGTTTCTGTCCCTTGAAATTCTTTTCAGAACTGAGCCAATGCCAAAACTCTGCTGCCATATTTGTTTAAAGAACTTCTTACCTGGTGAACAAAGCTATTACCATTAATGGCACACTATTAAAGGTCATTCACCCCAAGAAGGTATTTAAAAACCAAGTCCTAAGCATTTCCAGGATCGTTTAATGGAATTTTTTCATGCCAGGGACTTTCAGCTTGCGATGGAGGACGGCAGTTGTGGCGCGCTGAGGGACCATCCTCAGGAGCCCTGGAGGTCAGCCTTTCCCCATGCAACTGATGCCTGCCTGGCCAGCAGAGAGTCACCAGGTACCTTGTCAGGGTGGTGAGCACACTAATGCTTCAATGTTAAGTCCTGGCTATCTTTTGTGGCTGCTGGCCAATAAATAGTTTACACTATTGAAATAAAATTATTGAAATAAATTGAAAATTTACACTTTGAAATTACGTATATGCAACTTGCAGCCTCTTTGAACCCTACTAAAGATGTCTGAACAAGCTGACCCAAAAGAGAAGCTGTAAAAGGGAGCGGGCAGCGAAGCATCTTCTTTCTACTTAAAAATATGCTGTTTACACCGACATATATAGTGTTAGTTTATGCTAACACAAAGAAGATCATATCCATAAATCAAAGACAAGAATAAAAAGAGTAATTAATATTCTCTCTTTTGTACCTATTCTGTGCTTGTTTTATAATTTTTAGCAGATGGAAGCCAAATGTTTTCAAAGAATCAAAACCAATTTTATAAAAAGATGGTTCGTCTTCTCTAAATAACTTCTCCTTAGACTGCCTCTTATGATTTTAATCTGTAAAAGCATTACTGTTGGAATATGTTAATATTTTGGGTAGCTCCAGATGAATCCACATTTTTGAACCTTCCTCCATGTTCCATGGCTGAAGATTCTTCCTTTTAATACCACTGTCTCATTATTTTACTTGTCTTTGGAAAAATCTAGAAACTTTTGTGCCACAGCAATATTCTCAGTCTCTGCTAACAAGCTGTTATTATGGTCCTATTGGTGGTAGATTTTCTTGATTTAGATCAAAATCTTCTGAATTTCTTTTATTGCAATGGCATATATAGCATATTATGAGTAATTCTAACACAAACCAATAAAGATGTCTGTCTTTTTTCTTAGTTAAGATTTAAAGAATTTCTAAGTCAATATATTTAAAGAAATGAAGGTGAAGATATAGAAATAAAAGAAACAGATCTGAATGAAGTAGAACACAGAAGGACATTGACAAAATAGGTTTTCTCTTAAGTGACAATTCCAAATATACATTTAGGAGTAAAAACAAATGGATGATGGTGGGACAGAAGCATATAGGAGAAAGGAAGCTATAGTGCGCGTCCAAAATACCTAAATAAACAAAAGTGAGGGTAAAAGCTCTTGTTCTTAAATGCACAGAAACATTTTCTTAAATACATCCTTAGGTTGCTTAACCAGAGCTTCAAAGCATCTAATGTCAAAAGTGCAAAATACAGATTAATTATATTTAATTTAAAAATGCAATCCAATGTTTCAAGTGGCAAGATTATCTTTAAATTTCCAACAATTATCTATTCTGATCTTTCCTCAAGTAAACATCTAGAAAAACTTCTTGAAGAAAACCCAGGAGAATAAGTATATTCAGAAAGTGAATTTCCTGAATAATTCATTTGCCAAGTGGGCTACCATTTAGAAGCTGCAGAGACACTATTCTTTCTTGGAAAGCATCTAATAGATTATCATTGCTGGGAGCAGTCCCGGTATGTCAGTGCCATTGTAACACAGATAGCTCCTACCTGTTAAAAATAAATGAGAAGAAAGTCAGACAAGTTGAATGAATGTATCTATAGGCAGAAGACTTTTGTTTGTGAAGTTTTTATACATGTCAGCCCTCAAAGAAAAGTTCACAAACTAACCTGTTATGATGATTTCAGGAATTTCATTGGGCATTTCTCTAAAAATATATACAGTTTTTGAATGGTTACCATAATGGAGAAATGGTTTATGGCAAGTGTTTGTGAAGGAAACAAATGCTTTCTTTTACTTTGGTAACAGAGAATAATAGCTAGTGTTTGCGTAATTCCATGTCAGAAACACAAAAAGTGCTAGGAAAGCTGGGAAGTAAGTAATGCTACTGTTAAGTTGTGCAGGAAGGCACATCATGTGTACCTTCCACTTCACATTTTATGATGCCAAAAGTTAAATGCGTAATATAAAATTTGCAGAAGCTGGACTATATGATAATTATGATAATTGGGGATATTTCTCTCCAGGGAGTGAGCTCTAATAGTTAAGGAGTGATTTGATGTTAAAATAAAAATCTCCCTATGCATTGATTAATTAAATACAAGGAATCCAGGAGGTTTATTGCATAGTAGTAAGGCACATGATTTGTACTTTCTATGGGCCACAGTATATATTTATTAACAACCATATCTGTGTTTACTGGAAGTTAAGACTGCAGCAGGACATACCATCTCATCTGAAAATTACAGCTATGGAAATGAACATCTAAGTGGGAAGATGTATAATCCTTTTCATTTTCATATTGCCTATAACAGCAGCAATCCCATGCTCCGTGGTGCTTCCATTTCCATTTCTGGTTCCACCAAAAGCAATACTTACCTCACTTTCATCACCAAATGTACCTCAGGCTAACAGCAGCACACACAGACAAGGTATTGCTCTCCAGAGGCACGGCAGAGAGTGCCCTGGAGTTCTGAGGGTGAGTGAAGTGGTCTCGCTCATCATTCACCCTCTCAGTATCTCCAGACCTTTGGGAAACAACATTTCACATCTGGTCCTGAATTTCTGCAGAGGCTGAGTATGTCTTCAGTTGGCAGGCGCTTAGGCTACATTTGGTGATAGGCGAAGCGTCCTGGAGCCCTGTTCTGGCACTGAGGCCAACTGTCACAGAGTGGCTTGCAACTATATTAATAAAGCTCTTACCCTTCAGCAAAGGGCAGCCACATCCAAACCACCTGCTGGAAGTGGTGCCAGGGCTGTGCTAATTCTTCAACTATGCTTGGCAAAGTCATCTTTGGCACAGATCAAAACTGTGTCTGGAACTATTCTAACAGTACAGTACAGCTGATGGACTTCCCCTGCCCAGGAACTTTCCCTGACACTGTTTAATTTGTTAGTATATAGCCCTGGAGACTGGCTCAATAACAAGAGTCCCAAGAATCACTTGCATCATTGAAGCCAGTAGCAGCTTCCAGAACGGCGTAGCAGGTCCCAGGTGAACCCTTCTGTCAGGACTGCGGCAAGGCACCACGGCATAACCTGACGTTGCTTCAGCCCCAAGATGCAGCCGAGGTTTAAGTTGCCTGCTGCTCTGCTAGATGATGAGTACTAGCAGAACCGAACCCACCAAGTGCAGTCCTGCGGTATGCATGGCAGAGTGGTGCTTCCTTCTCTAGTTCCTTCAGGCACTCTCCTTTCTTCTCCGTCCCACTCCAGACCTTCCTTGCCTTCTGCCTGCTTCTCTCCTGCCCTCTGCTGAAGTAGACGTAGGCCAAGGAGTGTGGTCTTCTATGCCCTGGCTTCAGGCATATTTAGGAGAAAACCTCTACTGTCTTTCAGATTCCCTCTCATGATGACACTGAGGTTGCTGTGCACAGGTATTGCCTCTGCTGGGAGACATTCTCCTTATGCTGCAGGCTGGGTGGCCTGGGCTTAGAAGGGGAAGACCGTCTCCCTTGAGATGCAGAGGTGGTTAACGCTAGGTGAGGTGACATTCGCCCTGATCCGTGGGGAGCTGGGTGGCAGCACACGCTTCCAGAGCTCATCCTATTCAGATGAGATCTGAGTTATTTTCTCAGGATACAGCTACTCTTTGGCTCTTGGGCTCAATCCTTTCATTGGTATATTTAAGTGGAATATTATAGATTTAGAATTAGATTAATTAAGCCGTTTCTCCTGAGGAACTAATGGTGTTTTCATCAGTGCTGAGCTACCTTAGGTAGCAGGTCAGAGTGGTTTCCTCATGATTAGGTTCTGGATGTATTAGGTGACGTTTAGAGTTAAAAAGGGGCTTTTTCAGAGCCTTGTGGTCAGGCCTGGTAGAACAACTAGCTTCTGAAATCCCTAAGGACAGACTGAAACAAAAAAAAGTCTGGGTAAACCAGTCGGTACAGGGAATGCTTTCCAAACTTGGGGAAACTCCTCTGAAATTCACCCCCTGCCAGACTCCTCCTTTTTAAAGAAGAGATTTTGAGCACAAGTCCCTCTGCTTATTTTGGTTGATGCAGTGTGACACGAGGCAAGCAGTTTAAAGGCTGAGGCAGTTGATCCGATGTTCATAGACTGACACAGAAAAAGAAGACCCAAGTGTTTTTATTCTGAAATCGTGTTCTTAACTGACTCATCAAAGTTATTTTCATTATATTAGGTTAGAGGAATAGGATGATGGCATAGTGATAAAGCCTGTTTCTCCTAGGCAGCCTACCCGTGATATTTGTTTGTTGTCTTTGTAAGTACATTCTATTAATGGCATATATTTTTACTATGTAGATCATGCAATGTTAGAAGCCACTTTCCACACAGTTTATTCTGAAATTGTATGCCATAACATTGCTCATACTGATATGAATATTACTTGAGCTTACAGTGGCAGAGAGATAGCTATCTCAACAGGATAGTAAAACAGCTGATTACTTCCTGAAGCACCTCTTTAAATCAGGAATCCTCCCAATAAAATGCCATTTAAAAATCCTTTTAATATTAGAGCATACAACAGTTAATCACCTTCAAAAACTGTAGGTACGGCAGTAAAAGGAGGAAAATGTCCTTCCTCTTTCCACCGGTACTTCATCCTTGTTTGAGTTTAAAGTGCAGCTTTGGTTTAGTATTTTTAAATGCCTTCATTTAACAATGAATTCAAAGAGAATTTTTTGCAAAATTGAGAAGAAAACAGGGATGCTGAAAGCCTCCTCTCAGTCTAGACTGCAGTTTTTTGCTTTTGGAGGCAAAATGTTTGATGTCATTCCTGAATAATGTTGAACAATGTTTTATCCATCAGAGTTATCCAAATACAAGCAAAGGGCAACTCCATATTTCAGTGACCTGACTGATCCCGTTGTTGGATGGCCAGATCCACTTAGCTGCAGATGGTCATGTGATATAAAAGTATAAGACATCACAAAAAGAGGCGCTATAAGCTCTGGAATCTCTTTTTTGCAGTTAGTGCTCATATTTGCACTTGATCTTGTCCTCACTAGAAAAGTTCCAAAAGTTTACAGCAATTAGTTTTATTTGATCTATGTAAACTAGAAAAAACTCCCTGAGGCTGACACTTTGAATCCAGTTCAAACTTGTTTAGATTAACTTCTCTTAATTAGCGACCTAAGTGAAAACAAAGCAAGGGTAAAATCACTTCCTGTGCACCACTGATGGATGTGTCTTCAGTGAAGAGTTAACATGAATTATCCATGCTTGAATTACTTTGTTTGTATTAGCTCTGTTTGCATGAAAGCAACCACACTGTGAAATAACACTTGAGTTTGTTTTGTCCACGCTATGCTTGTATGTAATGCTAAGAGTTGTGGATGGGCATCCTATGGATTTCTTTACTGAAGCAAGCTGCAAAACAAAACAAAACAAAGCATCCCCAGTTAATTGCTTATAAGAAAAGGCTGACCTCTTTAGATGAGCAGAAGGCACTGAAGGACTGTATATCCTTGAAGTTTTCCCACGGAGCAAACATATGTCCCTGCTACAGGGAGATCAATTGTTAGACTGCATCCATTAGTGGGCCAGCCAGTTAGTGCTACAGGCTTCACCACGCTGAAGTTAGGATCCTATGTATGAGTTAAACTTGGGCAACATTTAGGCTAAAGTTAGCTTTGCAGAGATGTTCCTGCACTGGGGATTTGCACTGCTGCACAACAAGACGCCGATCTTCTAGTATAGGGAGACTCCTTGTATTGCTCAGATCTGCTTACTGACGCTAACGTGTCAGATTCGGGATGAGCTCGCCTGGGTGCCCCGTGTCTGTGCACGCTTTTGAGGTTGGGTGCCTGCTCAGAGTGGCAGTTTGCATATTTTCCTGAGCCTTGTTCTATGATACACCCCATTCTACCTATCCTCTATGCATAAAACTTAGTAATTACAGTAAAGACTTATCTTCCCTTCCCCAAAGTTAAAAAAAAACAGGAATGAAGGTAACAGCAGGACAGGTTAGTAAGCATGGCAGTTCATTGTTGAAGGAAATCGAAAATACTAGCCAGCCTTTCCAAATAGGAATCGATGTTTGGGAATCTAAATACAAATTTGCTCACTTAAATGAATGGCCCGAGTTTTGGAGGTGGTGAGTTGATGCAAACTCTGAATGTTTTCCATCCTCAAAAATCTGGCCGATTGCTTTCATGTCTCTATGTGGAATGTAGTCACCCAAGTTTGACAGTTTTGGCTCTAAGGTTTAGCTTGACTGAAAACAAACTGGCTTCAAAACTGTAGGGGAGGTTAGCAGCAGCTGCTCGAACCTATGTATCCAAGAAAGTAAATCTTAAAATGTCAGATGGATTTCTTCTCATGAAGTGAACCAGCAATAAACAGGAACAGACACATACCTGTAAGGGTAAAACCAGACCTCAGTCTTCTGCTTCTTGCTCAGATGATGTTTCTGAGCAACCCAGCCCTGGGTCAGGGGCTCAGGTGGACTGCCATACAGGAACCTGAGGCTTGTCATGTTCGTAACAACATCTATGATTTAGATATAGCTCTCTTCGGTTCTCAGTGGAAGAGCTGTGAGCTTGCACAATTATAACCTCTGTATCATCCCTCTTCAAAATAAATGAATAATCCTGCAGGAAACAAGAGCTGCCTCGGATGTGGCAGACTGGTAGAGAACTGCTGTAAGATATTTGCAATGCTTTGTGCATCTGCAGATAAAGCAAGGTTCAAGGTAGAAGGATAAAGGTAGTTAGCAAGCTTTCCAATTGAATTTGGTACTGCTGAAACTCAAAAGCTGAGAGCAGAATTAGTGAACCTTTTGGATTTAAGTATTTGAAATTCTAGCATAAAATTATCTTTCAGTAATGGAAAAAATAGAAATTAATATTGGAATGATTCTGCATTCAAGAAGTGCAAATCTGTCTTCAAGTTCATTTAGCAAAGTGACATTTAAATTACTATGAAGAATTGTGTGCACTATATGTTATTTGTAATTTTATAAAATGTTGGGATGAGATTGTCCTGGGATCAGCATGTGATTAAACTGATTATATACCTTATATACATGGTATGTTTCTTATTCAGTCACAATCAAAATACAATCTACTTTTATTAATATAATAATTTAGATGTCATAAATGAAATCTCAGTTAAATATTTTTTAATTTCTATTCACAGCCTTTTATTCTCTATTAACAAACTCATTCCTCTCACCTAAAAAAAGATTCTACTTTTCCCATCACCACGATGGCTGACATCTGCTAGGATGACCCTTGCCCCTAGCAGCAAAGCACTGCTATGTAGAAATGGATGACAGGCAGATGCTCTTCTCCTGATTCTAAAGAACTTTAAAAATATGGATGGGTGCAGAAGAGGGCACCAAATACTAACCGTCAAAGCAGACACTGTTTTTCTCTCCTTAACACCCATGCTGAGTATTTTTTTTCTCCTCACAACCAACCCCCGTGTATGCATACGTGTCTTAATACTCAAAATAAGTCTTATTATTTTGAGTCCAGGAACACTCGCATCCAATTTCCTTCAGGCCTGTTGATCTTCCTTTTCTGCTGTGAAAATAGGGGTGTGAGTAGCAGACAACGAAAGAATATGCTGCCATAGCCCACGCTCGCACTCTGTGCCTCTCCTGACTGGCATCTTTAAGCTCAGGCAGCAGAGGTTAAAGTCACTAAGCCCAGAAGCCCACGTTTCAGTTCCTGCTATACTTCCTGACCCCACCCTGGGTGTTATACAAAGAGGACTTTTAATGTAATGTGAAGACTCTATGGTTAAAATTACCTCAGGAAATTGAAGAATTAGGATTCCTGGTGTGATATGTTAATGGGACTATATTGCACAACTAGCGCCTTCTGCATTTTTCATTGCTTTTATAGTTATGGCTTATTATCTGTCACACGTGCGATCTGAGCCAGTTCTTCAAAGTCAATTGAAGACAAAATAGTCAAGGTTTCATTCAACAACCCAGGGATAACTGAAGAATTACACGCTGATGATAAGGTGCAGGGGCAGGGCAGAAGACAGAAATGATGACTTTACACACTCATGGGATCCCTGTTGTCCCTGGACCACAGAATCAGACTGCTCCATCATTGTTCTCTTTTCCTGGCTCTGTATATGTTGGTTGCACTTTTTGTCTATGTTGTGACTGAATATCTATGGTCTGGTCCATACATAATTCCCATGGAAAAAAGGAGTCCCAAATTAGAATCCCTTTGGACTTGGACAAGTGCAGTTTTCTTCTGGATTAGCAGAGCACGGAGCTATGTGGAAACTAACTGCCTAGCTTGTGATGTATGAGAAGAAGGCTTTGTTTTGGTGTCTAGGAGACTTCATGGCTGAAAGCAAAGGCATTGGTAGACGTTGGACATATGAAAGGCAGTTATACTGTGCTTGCTCAGAGACTCAAGAAACAAGCAGTGTTGGTGTGAAAGAACTGAAAAAGTTATGAATCAGCAAATAAAAAAAATGCTATTATGGGAATACAGATAACTACTGACAGTTGAATATTCTGGACATACAATATGTGGAATGGTTTGTTTTTATCTATTTGTCTGTCAGTCTATCTGTCTAATAATATATGTGCCCAAAGAGACGTGGAAAAATGTATTCGCACTTCTCCATACATGGGGTAGAAATGTGTACAGTGCCCTTTCATCAGATCTGTGTGTTGTTATGGCTGTGTGTACTCATAACTCAAGCTGTGGAAAAGCTTGGGAAACAACATGGGTGGCTAGTAGCTCAAAGCCAGGGTCTCTCAAAATCTAGAAAAGGTACATAACATAGACTCCTCTGTAGACCAATGGTGATGCTCAGAGACCACCGATGCTAAAAACTTCAATAAGAAGTAGCTGTCTTTGCATATTAATTCTAGGTACTCCTTTATCAGGTCACTGAGGGATTTCTTAGGGTCTCTTCCAGGTTTGAGAAGGGGAAGATGTCTTGAATAATAGTTGTGCAAGCATCACTGTCAAATCATGGAAAGCTGAGTGCCACTGAAATATATTTTGGCTTCTACTGAAAAAATAATCCTTTTCGACTGCAGCTTGACTGTATCTTTTTGCTTCTCTCTTCCGGTTCCTGTACTGGAACTGATATAAACTGCTTGTTTCCGTTTTCCTGGATCTTCGCTGTCTATTCCTACTTGACCTATCAGCACTGCCATTATTTTGACTCTTGCATCTAATTGTCCAGTGAAACCACAGTTACTGCCCACTTACCACACTTCCAAATAAGCACTTTCACCCTTTTGCTCAATCTTTCTCTTGGGAGGAACTCATTCCTCATTACCTCCTTCCCTGCTTTGAAAGCATCAGGATGATGCCTGCAACACACATAACAGCAAGCAGGCAACGGGCTCCTGACCACGCTGCTGAACAACGTCAGCTCACTCTTTCTTTGTGTTTCCCTATCAATGTCCGTGTTCCCACTGATGTCTCCAGTTTCATGCTTAGACTGTCTCCTCTTTTAGGCAAGAGCATCTATTGTGATTTGCTGGTGCAGCACCTCATCTTGCAGTATGATGCGGGCTCCAGGTGAGAGTATAAGACGACCGGGGGCTGGATGGTATTAGGCAGTCGCTGTACTTACCTGTGCGGGAAGACTGTCTGCCAGTTCCTGTACTGGATCTCCAGGAGCAGAGGGACGGTTCAGCCGACCCTTCTGACACAAACTGCTGCGCGAAGAATTCCCGGGAGCAGATGGAAGTGCAGGCTGAGTAGGGTCAGGTCCCACTTTCTCACTATTATAATCGCCCTTTGGTTTGCGAGAAAAGTTAAAGCTGCCCTCTGCATCTTTTATTTGGAAGCTGCTGCCTGGCGGTCTGCCCCATCTGCTTCATCCAGGCAGTGAATCAAGCCTGTTGTACTTAAACCATTGACCCCTACTCTGAGAAATACCAGAGAAGAATAGACTTTAACTAAATCTTTCAGTAGCACCCTCGCCCCTTATTTTTCTCCCTCCCTCCCATTGTTTTGAAGCCAAGTCACTTTTTGTTTGCTGGAGGAAGATTAAACAAAGGAACCCACCAGCGGCGCCGGGGGTTTTTTGACGCACGTGTTGGTTGTATCACTCAGGCAGCCTTCCAGCAGGTATGCCCGTACAGCTGCAGAGCCATTCACTGCCGAGCCGTAAAACTGCTGGTAGGTCTCACCATCTGTGAGGAAGACTGTGTGAGAACTTCCCTCCTTACTGGATGGCTTTCAAGACAAATGTCACCGCTGACCCCATTAAGATAGCCAATGTTCAAGAGACAGCATAAGGCATTGCAAGGCTGTTCTCTTTTCTGTCCTGCTTGAGTGAGTCATGCAGTTTTGTAGATGTTCCCGCATCAGAAATACTTAAATGCTTGTGACATTTTAACATCGCAAAACACTGAGTAATTGTGAGACTCTTCCCGTTGAATGTCTGAGACACTGTGGCAAAGATTAGGGTGGGAAATTGTGGGATTTTTAAGCTACACTGCTACCATTACAGGAAAGAAAATGGGAGGGGAAAGGAAAGCAAAGCCAACCCAAGAGCTAGCACTCAGAATCTTGTTTGGTAGCCTGTCACAGTCTCTGGAGAGAAATAAGTGTCCTCTGTACCTAGTCCGTCAGCCACAGATTTTGGTCTTGCTGTTCACAAAATCAAAATTCTTTCTTCCTCAAAGCCCTTGCCAACAACTCTCCCATCCAACAGTGTATGAATTTCATTTCTAGCTGATTCTGAAAGATATTGAATTAAAAGTCATTTGAAACGATATCTGACTGTTGCAATGCAAGCATCTGTAGCTAAGCCCAGGGCCTCCCTACAAATTATTGTTTCGGGTATCTCATAATCATATAGAGAGAAAAGGCAGGCAAAATTTCTTCTCCGTCTGTTCAATATTCAGGTTACGTAGCTAGCCAAACATTGTTACCCAAACATCTTTCCTTTCATGGGAAAAAGTCTGTTTAAGTATGAAAAGCCAAGTCATTTTATCGAAAGAGACGAGTTGTCTTCTTTGTTCTTTTCCTTAACCAGTATAAGTTTCATCTGCAGCCTTAATAGATGAGGACAAGGGGTAATAACCACTAGGCTCCTAGTTCAAAGGCCACAGAAATCAGTGAGACATCTTCCCTTGCCTTCAGTGAATCTTGGATCATATCCCGAAAGCTGACCTTTGACTTGACAAAGATAGTTACTAGCCTTTCGTTCAGTTTAATGATGCTTAATGAACATGTCTGAGGCATGTTTGAGCAGTGCTAGGGTGGCGTGAGCAGGAAATACACTGAGCAGTAACATGATTTAAAAAGATAAAAGTTATCTGGCATTTTTTAAAGATTAGCTCACACCATCCAAACTTTTTAATCCAGATGCAGCTAGCTGTTACGGTTGTGTTAGCCATCTGGTACTATAGTCTTTGGCTGAAAACAGAAGCAATATGTATCACCACTGGTTTTTGTTTCCAGGAAAAAGGAACGCTGTTTTTATGATCATCCATTCATTTGGTATCAAGCACATTTCACACATGAGTTAACTGGAGACCTGCAGTTGATATATTCTGTGGTAAGAAGAAGGGCTTTGTATGGCTGATGTTAGAAGCAGAGATGCAGAGGGAAAGGTTGCGGTTTCAGTGTAACTGAATATAGCATCATTGGGGTTTTTTAGCTTTCCCTTCATAAAAAGATTCTTTATTCAGTGATGCATTGTCTCACATAACAAAAGGCTTTGCAGTACTTTCTGGTTTTGCAGTTCAAAGCAGATAACGTCTTCAGCCGTATTTTGCTAAGCATAAAAACATTTGTAATTGCTTTCCACTGACCTGCCCAGAAAACTACCAGTAACTTCTTTTTGTGTGTTTACACACTTGAAAACAACGTTTTATTTTGTTCAAGTAACAGATGCATGCAAAGAAATTACCAACAATAGAGAGCAGAAAGGAAACTGTGAAGGCAAAGGACATGGTGGCAGCTTAAAGATGGTATTTGTGGTACACAGCAGCACCAAATGACATCACCCACGGGAACTTTCTGGCTTCTCATTGCAGGGGGGTTGGACTAGATGATCTTTAAAGGTCCCTTTCAACCCAAACCATTCTATGATTCTGTGATTCTCTCCAGGGAGACACAAAGTCTTTTTGAGAAGAAAAGGAGTGCTGCTGCCACACCATGCAGTAAGGGACAGCAAGGTCTCCTGTATCTTCTGTGTCCTGGAGATAGAGTAGAGTTGGGGTGGGTATGTGACCTCAGGTTTCTCTATATCTCCTGAAAAAAAAAGCTAGCACCCAAAAGGATGGAAGAAGCTAACAAATCCTGGGTTCATAGTTTGTGGCTTTCTTTGACCGATGAAGAGAGTCAGGAGGTGATACAGCCCGACAAGGATGCTCAGCTATTGCCTGCCTGGCAGTAGTTGCATCAGCTGTTTGGAGGACAGAGGCCAGCGCCCTCAGGTTGCTGTCAAAAATGCCCCCACTTTCTATTTCAATGAAACAAACCAGTATTTCTGTTAGGTTGACATGTGGGTCCCTTTTCTGCTCCCAGTTATGTCCAAGCTGACCTGCGGTGCGCTCTGTGGAGAGGCTCGCTGCTATGGCTCGTCTCCCAAAAAGCTGACTAGCGTGAAGATTTTCCCTGTGCCATGCTTTCCGCATCAGCATAAGAAATTTCATGCCTTCAAGAGCCCTTGTCAACACTTACCGCCTGACAATTTTGCTCCAGGGCTATTAGTGGCCAGGAGATGCCGAGGAGGGCCACATGGCCTTTTCCTGAGCTGTCACTCAGCTAAGGATGATCCTGCATCCCACAGTGTTTGAACATCCATCTTTACCTTATGCATGTCATCCAGCTATTGTGTATCTTAGGTACCTGTCACCTCAGTATCTAAATCCCAAAGGAACAACTTAAGCAACCAAGGGGAAGCTGAAACTGGGGGCAGATTTCAGGGGATGCTACTCATCTAACCCGCCGAGGTGTCTGAAACACTTCCACTGAGGTATATATATCTAATTACTTGAATAGCTTAAAGGATCTGGGTTTAAGTGCTGATGTGACTGTTGAAAATGGCTCCTACGTCACTTACGCTTTATTGAAAAAAATTAAGTGTTAAATACAGAGAAGCTTCAGAAATGCTGCAAATATATATATAGCTGCACAGGCTTCTCTGAGCAACAGCAAGTTATACCAGCTAGTATAGCTGCTCACGTCTGCAAGAACAAACAGATCAAGAGGCCCAATAATCCAGATTCCTAAAACCCCACTGGAAAAATATTCTAAGCAATAGGAGCTAACATTATGACAACGGGAATTTATTCTTGGGATTAGAAGAGTCCACCACATTGCAGGTAGATTAGCAGGTGACTGGATTCACCCTGTCCATTAAGATGTAATAGGGCATTCTGTTTCTTAATAGTTCAGACTTTATAAATCTGGTCTTCAAAATGGTCTTGGGAAGTGTTCTGCATGGGCAAGCTCTGCTGCGGTTGAAACGCAGGGCTATGCCTGTACTTCTCAGCAACAGCGCGCTGCAGCACGGAGAAGGGTAAACTCTGCTTTTTGCCATTTGCCTGCTGCCCGCCTGCGGTCCAGCTGACTGCCATGCAGGCGGGCTCTCCAGCACGCCCGGGCATCCCCAGGAATATGGTTTTCCATATGATCCGAAGTGCTGTGCGGCAGCCATGCCTGCAAGCCTGCAGTTGGCGCAGCGGGCAAGGCTGATCTTGAGGACAGACTTTGGCAGGCAGGAGAGACATCCCCTCGAGGGAAACTCCATGTGTTTCATTGAGAAGGGAGCTGGCAAACGCGCCTGCTACACGGTTCCGCTATTGCCATTTACAGTTTGTGAGCAGTGAGGGTCAGGCTGCCTGCCTGTGGTGTACCTGCAGTTGCAAAACATCGCATCTTCTTTGTCATTTTTCTGTGTCTGTATTTGTGCTGCGAGAATCCACTGTTCGTGCCTGAAGAAGAACCCTTGCTAGCGGTATCAGGATTGAAAGGAGTCCCCAGCCTGTCCTCTGGCTGACGGAGCTGGAAACCTCCATTCGCAACTGCCTCCTCTGTTTTGCACTCAAGTGAAGCAGCAGCTCAATCTTGTGCCTCGTCCTCAAAGTGCCTGGCAGTTTTGCTAGCTCTGAGAACGGCGTCACTGATAATTAAAAAGGGAAGGAAGCAGGGAAGAAAAGAATGAGCGAATGAAATGAGCAACGTCCAAAGCAAATACAGAAAGCGATGGCATAAGGGGAGGCAGCGGGTGAGCTCCCCTGCGCTGCTCTGCTCAGGGCCTCGGCCATCCTCCCACCGCCATGGATCGGTGTGGTGACATGATGGGGAGACAGCCACGTTTCGGGGCTAATATGCATCCTCCATCCTCCCCATCACAGCTGCATCTGGCCCTGCGGTGGGTTATCCTCTCTCTCCAAATGTTCAAGTCATTATCAGTTTGACAAATCCAATATATATAGAAAGATCTCCAGGCAAAATCTGTATTTCCAGAAAACAAGATTCCTATACCATCTGCAGCTAATTGTTTCATACCATATTCGTCTCGGTCCTGCTGAGCCTACTCTGGGCCTGCTGAGCCCATCACTTACCCTGGTTTTACACTGGAGGAGCTCCACTGTCTTCAGCGGATTAATGCGATTAACACTTTTGTGTGCGAGAGCGGAATCCAGGGATGAAGGAGCATCCGCCACCGCCGCAGATCATCCTCGTCATCACCTTAACGGGGACGCACTTCGGCGGCGAGCGATGAGTCTGGTTTTCAGGGAAGAGGGAGGGGAGGCAGCCAGCCAAAACTCAGGTTGTGGTGAGGAGGGGAGAGCGGTGTTGCTGCCTCTGAAATCAGATCCAAACCACAGGGCAGGGAGATGGCCGCTGCCGAGGGCCGCGGCAGTGGCCCTCTGCTCCCCTCTGGCCTAGGGTGATTGGCAGCATTTCCCCTCAGTCAAAATTAGAGAAAACAACAGAGCTCAGCAGTAATCTTGATTCTAGAGCCTTGTTGAAACTCTAGACACACATATCTGACAGATACAACAGAGATTAATGAGCCATGACCAGAAGTTTGATTTTTCTGTCAAGTGCTCCCATCCGTTTTTAATAAACAGAGGAAAAACATAAACTCCAGCGCCTGCTCTTCGTTGTTTAAACCGGGCAGGTTGCTTTTGGTACCATGTGTGTCTGAACTGAGTTATGACTCCAAACCACTGAAAAATGCTGGGGTTTTGTTGGGTACTTTTTTCTCCCGTCGGCCCTTTTGTGGATCCTCTTGTGATGAGCCTTGCTCCTTATATATTGTTCCTTTTCTCCTCAGCGTGGACTGTCTGGTGTTTTACCACTGGAAACTGTCAAGTGTAATATCATGTTTACAGCTAAATGAGTTCAATTTAGTGTCATTGGTGTATTACATGGAGCACATAAGTGCCTAAAAAGCCCACTGCTTTGTTTTAAACAGCGCTCTGCTTTATTTTTTATGGGGTTTTGGAACAGGGCTTCCTCATCCCTTCCAAGTACAACCGGCTGAGCCAGCTAGAGCCGAGCCTGAGGAACGTGTTGTAGTCTCTTCCATGCTTCTGGTTACTTACACTACAATCAGGCATTGCTCTCATAAAATAATAATCAGTACATAGAAATCTGAATTTGTCGGGAATTCGTGGTAAAGCAGTCCCTAAGGATTTTAGGCCACAGAAACGTGTTTGAGAATTCCTCTATTTTTATTTCTCGCAAAGCATGATAGAAGCCACAAACAAAACAAAAGACTATCAGAGGATGGTTTATACCCTGAAGTATTTATGGGAGGGGAAAAAAGAGAGCGAGAGAATGCTGCCATAAATCTAACTGGCCACAGAATGTCACTCTTGCTCCATGCAAATAAAGCTGAAAGGAAATTTACCTGGTAATATAAAACCTGAGTCTTAAGGAAGGCAGCTCAGGGAAGCTCTTGCCTGTAGACAGATGAAGTACGTCTATGCAGGCATGTACGAGTGGGTATGCACACCCACTCCCACAGGGAACTAAATGACATGCCTGAACAAAATACCTTTGCAGACCACCAGAGCTCTGATCCGGGTCTGTATCCGAAGCTGAATCCTGCAGATGACTTCTTCTCCCACAGGGTCTCGCCAATGGGTCTGTGTTGGGGGGCTTTGAGGGAGAAAACTCCTGGATCCCAATAACCCTCCCCACACCGAGACAGGCACACACACAAAATCCCAGCCTGTGCTTAGGGCGCTTCGGTCTCCCTGCTGAAAACACCTGATTTTCAGTAGGATTCTGGCTGTGAGCGAGGTCCTTTCTGAGATGCAGGATCAGGGCCACGGAGAAACAGGCTAGGCTATATTATTTCAAACAAAAGCTGTTCTTGAACAGAAAGCACTCTCAGTTTCAAAACATGAAATAAAAGCTGCCCTGAAATTGAAATTGTCCTTGACTTGATGCTGCCTACAACTGAAATTGCCACTAAATTTAACAGACCGATGCTTTAGCATTTAATTGCCCCTGAAAAGAAGTCACCGTCAGGAAGGCACAGTATCAAAAACCAAATCTTTTGGTTTTTAGCCAGGGCTTCCTTTCAAGTAGCAGGTACCTGCTTCTCCACGCTGTGACCTTCACCAGACTAGGACCCCCCGTGCAAGGGAGGGACCCCACCACGATGCCATCTCTATGTAGGCATATGAAGGCACCAGCTGCAGGGTACCTCTGCGTTTCTCCTTTGGGAAAAAAAGCTTTCCCTGGGGTCCAAAATAAGACCAGGGAAGCAGAGCAGGTATTATCTGCTAGCCCCCAGGGGTGGAGAGGTCTGGGGCTGAAGGCCTGAGACCTCCCCCTTTCCAGCTTGGTGAAGCCTCTCTGGAAAAGATACTAGAGCTTGTGTGACCTGCCTGTGGTCTGCTAAAAACCCATTTTTACAGATTAGTAAAGGTGAAGGAAAATGGTTTTCAGCTCTTATCGTATTTTCCATAACTGCAAGAATTTTTCCTTGGTCCCAAAAGTGCAAATCATGAAAAACAATTTGAATATAAAGAATAAAATACAAAAATCTAGATCGCATCAAAAAGATGTTAGTTCTGAAATATTGGTCTTTGATAAGCTTTGAAGTGTTTTGACTTAAGTATTTTTTTCGATGTTTTTGGTGTAATTTACTTAGATTTCAAAACAGAAGCTTGCTTTCCATCTAAAAATTACATCTTTACTTTGGAAAGTATAGAAAGAGGATATTTTGATCATTTTTTAAAACGTTTTCCAATTGTATTTGAATATGGCATATTCATTAAAAAATCCCCTCTCCTCCCTAAGGCTTTGATTTTGACAAATCCACATTTTCCAGTGAAAAAACATTTCCCAGAACACTTCCCAATTTTCTCTAATATTTACATCTGTTCTTCTCTGAGAACATGTCACAGCTGTAGATCAACAGGAATCACACAGAACACGGTTGATTTATGGTCAAAGTAATATTTCTAAATCAACTTGCATTTAAGAGTAGTGAATAGTACATGTCCACATACCGGCAATGTATCATAAGGTTTTTGTACTGCTTTGATATTTTTTACATTTCTTTTGCATAATTATACACGATTCATGTGTAATTGTCATTTTTACAATTATTTTACATAATTACATGTTATTAGAGCTGAAATTTGGGCAGAGTTAAAGACTGCGAGCCAGATCCTCAGTGTTTCAGGCACCCACCCTGATGGCATCATCTGTCTCCGGAACTGGGCAAATTGAACCAAAAGGGACTACTGTCCTCCGAAATTAGGACAACCCCATGGTGATACACGCCTGCAAAAGGAGCTTTCCTTTTCTGCAAGGTAAAGGAAAACTGTTCATCTCTGCCACTTTTATCCTCAGCCACAGCTTTGGCGTTGTATCGCGTGATCCCGGTTAGACATGGAGCTCCCAGGGAATCAAAACGAAATTCGTGGGAAGCTCTCCTGTGCCTGTCCCCACTCTGCCTTCCTCCTCAGCCCCCAAACCACAGGCACTCGGATGCAAGGCAAGTCTACCAAGGGGCTCCTGTTTAGTCCCGGAATATTGATTCCTCTGGCAAAAATATCAAATTTTCCATGCGCTTTGTAAGTAAAGGGAGGAAGGGTCCCACACGCAGCAACCACGGGGTGTTTTCTTCACCTTCACCGGGCGGCTCAGGCATTTTCTTCCTAAGAGTCGTTGCTTAGTGGGACACACTACTCTGTGTGAAGGTGAATATTAAGAACAAGTTTAGCTCCTGGGCTTCACCAGGGCCTGGTTTTTGGCTGGCTTTCTGCTCCTCAGAGCCCAGGAAGGCCTCTGTCGGCTGAGGCGAGCGGGGTGGGTGCATGCCTTGCTTCCCCCGGCTGGATTATCCCTCATCCCCTCTGCATTTTAAGAGATTTGGTGGGCCCGTTAACAGCTTCTACCTGTTTTAAGACCTGTGACAGGAGGCTGAATGGCTCGCTTCATGCGGCCCCGTTCGCCCGCCGCTCCTGCTAGCGGTGTTGACATGATTTATGTAAATCATAAAATGTGGCGGGGTGACCTCACGAGTGTCCAGCTCTCCTCACGCACGTCTCCGGGCAGAAGGGCTAGTATTTATAAACAGTGGTATATTCACGTCTCAGTAACCTGCTTTATTTACACTGCTCGCGCAGGGCCGCTACCGCACAAATGAAATATTATTCCCCGCCATGTGCGTTTCGTTTTTCTGT
The DNA here is from genome assembly GCA_017639485.1 of Pluvialis apricaria. Classification (NCBI taxonomy): domain Eukaryota; kingdom Metazoa; phylum Chordata; class Aves; order Charadriiformes; family Charadriidae; genus Pluvialis; species Pluvialis apricaria. Next base: position 71,050,129 of record CM030007.1, read on the forward strand.
TGGCTGTGTGTTTTCTTTCATGCGTTGCCCTCGCTGTCGGTGAGCTCGTCGGCAGCTCTCCCCGGCACAGGGCGGGAGAGAGGGGAAGGGGGAGAGAGTTACGTTCACTGCCAGTTCCAGGGCAGCGTGGTGACAAACAAGCGTGGGACCCCTGGCCGGCAGACTAGCGATGCCTGCGTTGGGGCTGCAAATGGCACCCCGCTTTCCGCAGGTTGGAGGGGAGCGAGCCGGTCCCCTTGCATTAACAACCCGTCGGGCTGTCACAACACAGCCCTTCGTCACAGCCGAAACCCCCCGACCTTTGCTCATGGCGCCCCAGCCCATCACATCCTCCGCTTGTTGTGCCACTGCTTGGGGGATGCTGGCTCCTGGGAGATCCCGGTCTTGGCCGTGCTTTGATGAGGGCGGTCGAGAGTTAGTCGAGCCATAATCAAGCTTCTCAGGCATCTGGATATGGCTGAACCAGCTGGAATTTTCTAGCAAAGTCATCTTTTCGCAGTCATTTTTAAGGAGATCTTTTTACAACAGCCTCCAAAGAGCTCGTTTCTGGCTCATGAATTAAGAGAAAAACATCTTCTCTCCCAAAATAATCACAGTAATGAACTCAACAATAAAAGCTGCTTATCACCCTTCTGGTTTTTGGGTTTTCTTTTTTCATATTTTCTTTTTATCACTAATTAAAAAAAGGGAAGGAAGGTTTAATGCTTTTTAAAATATCTTGTTTAAAGTTGTGTCTGGTTCATTATCTCTCCAGCTTCTGCTGTTTTGAAAATGTCGTGGGCTTTTTTTTAATTTTCTCATCGAGATGTTTATGGTAAATATTAACTTATGAACAAGTCAAGAAAATCAATAGCTGGAACTCTGTCAATCTCGAAAGACTGTGCGCATTTCAAAATGAACTCCACGGCCTGAAGCTCCAGAGGAGAAAGAGCTCTCTATTGCCTTTACTGATGGAAAGGGAAAAGTATCTCATAAAAAAGCTCCGTTTCTGTAAACTGCATACGAATGACTCCTCTAGCAGCAATTGAACGACATCTAAATCATGGGGCCCCAGAGTGCTCGACGGCTTCTGGATTCGGATGCATGTTCTGGCCACCTCCTGGCTCTGTGCAGGGATGGGACCTGTGTCGAAAATGGATCCTCGTTCTCCTGTCCCATACCATGGTTTCCACAGGAAGAAAATGCCTGTGTCTGGACAGGGCGGAGACAGCCAGCGCTGTGAAATGTGATGGAGGCAGGGAACATCTCTCCGGTGTTTGTCAGAAATCTGAGCAAGGGCAGAGCCAAGGAAGGATCAGGATTTGGGCAGTCGCTTATTTGCTGGGTACCCCAGGAAAGTTTAGCTGCCAGCCTGGGGTCGCGGGCTGTGGGATGGGGGAGCAGCTCCGCTGGGGCCGGCAGGCACATCTGGAAGCAGACATTTGGCTCGCGGCTGCAGCCCATGTGTCAGGTTTGGTGAGCGTCTGCAAAAGTGTGCTGCAAGGACCGTCGCCCCCAGGACTGGGGCGGGGAGAGCGGGAAGAGCCAGATGACTGAAAAAAACTTGCTAAGGGAAAGCACTTTGCTCTTTATGTGCTTGCATATCCTTTTACCTGGCCTCCCAGGTTCACAGCTGCACTGGCTTTCCCCTCATAAAGGTTTCCTTTTTGTTGTTGTTGTTATTCCCAGAATGAGATGGAGGAATTTCTGTTTGTTAAAGGCATTCGGCAAGGCTGTGGTAAGTCTCCCTGGTTTGCTGGCTGGGATCACAAGGCGGTTTAGTTATTTGTCAAAATGTACTTGTTGAAACTTGGGCCCTTTTGAGTTTCCCCGTCTTTCAGAAGGTTTTAGGAAGGGTCTGATTCTTCCCACCCTCCCTCATAAAGTGCAGATAGCACTTTTTTCCTAGCAGCAGTAGGATTGCCTATGCACAGCCTGCATAAATAGAGGTAGCAGAATCTGGCTTCAGGAAATTTTCAATATTCTTGAAGTATATAATAAATTATTTCAGAAATCTAAATGACACTGAAATGAAAAATTGCTCCATTGAACCAAAGGGAAATTTGGCTGGGGAACCCCCACATTTAGTATTTGATATTTTGAAAAATATCAATATCCTCTTCAGTTTCTAGTTGAGGAACTGAGGCCACATTGTAATTCTTACAAGATGGATTTCCTGCTCTCACTCAAGAGGTTTTCCCCATAAAGTTTGGTAGGAAGTGTGTTGAGCCTCATTAACTCTCATCTTGTTGCTAAAACAGTGCTGGAAACTGTTAGAGCTGTGTATTAGGCAAAGTTACCTTGGCTGCGTGGACAGCAGAGAGGAGTTGCTGCGAGGTGAACCAAGGTATGGTAAAAAGCAAAAGAAAATCAAATACGATTGCAGGAGGAAGTTTGTCTCCGGTAACACATACTGTAGCCCATCATTCTTGTGTGTCAGTACCTGATGTCAGATTTCCTTTCCAAAATCAGACAGGACTGAGTTGGGAACTAGGGAGGTCATTTCAGAGCCCTATCCTGTAAGACAGGTCCATCTTTATTCCTGTTATGTTAATTGGCTGTCCACAAAATCTCCATAATGTCTCTGTAGATCTCAGAAAAAAATATTTTGTTTTTGCTCTCTCCATCATCCATTTTACCCTGGCACTGCTCTGTCGACTTCTGTAGAGCTGCTTCTCATTTACAGAGGGGTGCAGGAGAGGACAGCTAGAGACTTTGCGTCTAACTTTTTACGCGCTGTGCATAGTGTATCCCTACCCCAGTTTAGCTCTCAGTGAAACAATTAGAAAGTCGCCTTGAGGATCTGGCTCTGAAAACACTTCAGCACCTCCTAAAGAGAAGACAACAGGAGCCAGCAGTGCTCAGGGTACTGCATCTCACAGGCCTAGGCTGCAATCTTGCGCGCATTCTGTCTATTTTATTCCCTGGCTCAGGGTGGGGATAGCCCATGTCCATGACTCCAGATGCTAGCAATAAAGAGTTACATTGAAAGCAGAGTTGGGCCAAAATGTTCTCTTTGGATTTCTGTGGGAGTATGGGAAAATACAGATTGAGATTCAGGATGTAAACTTTCCCAATGGAAAGACTGATCCAGTCAGTGCGATTTCTAGGGCAAAGGGGGAGGCTGAGGAAAATCTGTTCCCCTCCAGCGTATGCATGAAGTGAGCAGCGATGCTTTCTAACCTGGCATCAGAAATTCTGCCTAGGATGCTGTGTACCTTATATTGCTGAAAGGAGAATAACACAGTATTGATGTCCAGCTATGCGGGCCTTAACCTTTTAGCCCCCAGGGACCGCTGAGAGTTTTGTCTGAAGAGTGCCCGTAGGGTCAGGGCACAAATTTGCAGGTGCAAAATAGCATTTGCAACTACAGATCACAAAGGTGCAAATGTCACGTTCTGGTCTTTTGCTCTGCCATCCGCCAGGCTGCAGGCAGAAAGCTGGGCGCCACACAGAGCTCTGGGACAACCTGTGAACCTAATTGTTTAATAGTGTTCTGGTCAAAGGATATATGTCCTCCTGCTTCTCTAATGTGCATTTTCATTTTCTGGCTGGGCTCGGACACCGCCTCTTTCTGACAGTTCCTTGAGTCGCGACCTTCAGAGTCTGCGTGTGGCTTCTCTTTCTTTCTGCATCCAGCCTAAAGATTTTACAAACCTCCCACCAAGGGGGGCGGATTATTTTAGATCACACTGACACCTGCATTCTTTTACCTTTCTGTGTTCCCAAAGAGCTGTAATATTTACCAACAAGAATCTCTTCTCAATCTAATCCAGTTCACATGAATATCACATGAGGCTACCTCCTGCAAGAGGCAGCCTTAAGATGTAATGCATGTTTTTGTGCTTACTATCTTCCTTCCCTTGTCCTTATTTTGCCTTCAAAGGGGCCGTCTGTGCGAGAAGGGCGAAAAGACATGGGCCTTGGAGTGCAGACGAATTAACTTAACGGCGAGTGCAGCTGAATATTTGCTATCCGGAGAGCATGCAGTACAGTGATTGCATTTATTAAACATGTCAGGGTAATTTCCAAACCCCGGCACTGCCACAGCGCTGTGAGAGAAGGCTTGTATTGCTGTACGAGTCCAGCTTGTCTGCCAACATGTCTACCCGTTCTGCAGGTGTATGAGTTACAGCCCAAGGCAAAAATATCCATGCCTTCCCCAAAGATCTCATGGTGCTTCTGCAGGCCAGATGGTTCCAATTTGAGGCCTACGCTCGGTGATGTAGCTGTATTGAGTTTCTTCCCTGAAACCAACAAAACCTGCTTTCGCATTTTGCTTGGATTAAAATATTTGTCCCTTTTTTCACAGGGCAGAAGAGGGACTCCTGAAGCCACTGAAGGAAGGAAATCATTACAGGGTTCTACAGAAGTAGGTCATGTGCTACAGCTGCTCATAGTTTAAGAGGAAGAAACATGGGACCTCAAACATGGAACATGACTCCTTCAAAATGCTTGAGAGCAACCCAAGAAAAACATCCTCAGAGGCTTATTTAATAAACATTATCTATAATAGTCTCAATGTGTGCTCATGTTTCCTTAGGAGTTTGCACCTACTTCCCAGAGCTAACAAGATTACAAAATAGAGTGCGGAATAATTTAATGAAAAGGATTTAATAGTTTGTGTTAAAGCTAATATGGTCCATTAGGAGCTGTCATTTTATAAACAATGAAGATATGTTACCCCCTCTATTGCCGTAAAGCCATTCCAAACAAGGTTTGTAAACAGTCAGTAATGATCTATAGAACATGCACAAAAGACAATTAGAGCCACATTTGAAAAATGTGCTTTCCCTCCCGTTTGATTTCTTTTTAAGTAAACCTAAGAGGAGCATACATGTATGTAGATGGATAAATGCATAGCATAACTACCGCAGATATATATATCTCTCTCTCTCTTGATGCGTGTGTGTATATATATGTATGCATATGTGGATTTCATTAGCAATCATACAATGTTCATTATCTTAAAAGCACTGCTATTTCCACAGCTCAAAAAATGCCTAAAGTGAACTGTTAAATCAACTGAAAAGTTTTTAATTATAATCAAAGTGTCACTTCACTGCGGCTTTTTTTTTCCCAGCAAACTAACATTTTTGTGAAGATTCAACCTGCTTTCTTTAACAACTGTGAACACAAAAGATTATGGACCGAAATAGCACCAATTTCAATGTACAGAGCTTTCTTCTTCACAATGAGACTTAATGTAACCGTAAAACATGGGCATAACTTTAAAAAGGGGCTCTCCAAGGCTTGAGGCCCCTTACCCTTGGTGCTCTTTTCCACCGGTGTGATCCCAGAGGATGGCAACGCTGTTGTAAGCCACAGTTTAAAGCAGCCTGAGAAGGAGAGGGACAGAAGAGCTGCCCAGCCCAGATCCCCCCCTCCCCACGCCCCTGTTTTTTGGAAGCCAGGCAAGAATGAAGCATGAGAGAAATCAGACCTAACGACTACAGGGGAGTTACTTCTGGTGTACAGTGAGGTAAGTGTTTGGAAAATTAGGTCCATAAAGTGCCTTTATTCCTTATTACTACATGATCTAGAAGCAGATGAAATAGTCAAAAGATGACTAACTTGGTAAAAGAAAATGGATAAAACCTTATTATTTATAAAGTGAACTCCTTATTAAAAAGGGGCAGCTTTTTCAAACAGCATTTAGATTCTCACTCAAGAAAACAGGCAAGAAGGAAACTTCAGACTGAGGTCACTCTGTTACACATTCACCTTATAAAGATTTATCTGAGATACTTCTGCAAGGTTTGAGCAGTGTCTTAGGACTGGCAGGTGCTTGAAAGCCAGGTATATGGAAATCCTACTAAAAAGCTGAGCAGAGACACATAAAGAAATAGAATCAAATCTAGGTAAGCAATTGCAGCATGTTAAACAATCTTTTTGGAAGGTTGGATTATTCAGTATATTTTGCTGCCTCTTTTTATAAATGGTCCATCATTATTTGATTGTAGGGTTGGGCTGAGATTGAACATTGAACAAGACAAGAGATCCTGCTTGAAATCCCATATAAATAGTAAGGAAAATGAGGCCATATTATCTGTTTCTTCACATGACAGCAACACAAAAAAATTACAGGAGAAAAAACCCACAAATGTGCTGTTTGGGTATTCCCTTCTTTCCTATAGCATGTTTAATTTCTCAGGTGAATAAGAAAGGAAACGATTTTACATCTGCATTCTCAACTACTGTCAATGGATTTCATTGAAATTAGTATTACTGATTTACAGTGCTGCCTTGGCTGGCTTCATGATAGCACACTTAAGAGACTCAACCCAGTTTCCTTGTTGGTCAATGGACATTTTTTAGATATTTTTAATGGGAACTGCACTGAGTCTGATCTAGCATTAAATCCATGTCTAAGATTATTCCAATCTGCTGCTCAAGTGCTAGGGAAAACTGAAAAGAATTCACAAACCACCCTGAACACAAGAGACATTCTTGGCATGAAAGTACTTTTTCAGCTTACACTATCATTGTCACAGGGATAAAAGCACAAATCAGTTGTTTTCTGATAGGAGACATCCAAATAAATCTAATGCCAGTGGATGAAGGTAGAGCCTAGCAGAAGTTGAGTGGACATGTGAAGTCTGCGGATGCATCTGAGCACCCAGCATCCTGGGACTCATCTAACTAAACGCAGAAGTTCCCATCCAAGATGTTTACATCACTTACAGCTCCTTTTGAAGTCAATACAGAGATACAGGCATTTCTAGGAGGTACCTATTAATTATCTCCCAGGGCTGACGTCTACATTTGACCAGATGAGTTGAGTCTTCAAAACACCTATTTCCCTCTATTGACATTGAAGTGATCCAGGGAATCTACCTTAAGGTATACAAGGTATAGAAGGTGTCAAGGTATATCAAGGTGTCAATGTATACAGGACAAATGTCTGAAGCTAAGGACTGAAGGAGCCCATCCCACAGTCTACAGAACTACTCTTGCCTTTCAAACAAAGGGTACAGAAGCATATCGCGCCACTGCCCATCCTTTGAGGTGGGGAACATCTAGATTTTACCAGTCCTGAGCTTCTATTGTACCATTGTTACTGGTCTTGACCCAGACAGATAACAGGTATGACAGACTTGTTTTAAGACTGCTGATATTTGCAGTATATTTGCAGTATATTGCAGTATTTATGTCTTTGACTTGGTGAGCACAGAGCCAGTCTCATAGTTTCAAACGTAATTAAAAAATTTCCTGCTACCTGATGGTTTTTAAATGAAAATTATTAAGAAAGAGGTAATTTTTGGTTTTTACCCAAATGGTTATGTTTCTAATGTTTACTTACTTTTGAAAATTTCCCTGCGGCTGGAGAGGATTGAAAGAGGGGATGCAGGATGGGAAAAGAGATTCCTGTGATTGCATTTGCTTTGCTTTGAAGGAAAATTTCAGTGCTTCAGATTTCTTCCTTCCCATGTAAAAGAAGAGAAAACAAAATATTGGTGCCAGGGACAGGTGCCTCTAATGTATTCTTGTCAGACATGCTGGGAACAGGAGAGCTCTATTTTTGAAATACTACTGTTAGCTACATTACGTGGAGGTCTTGTTAGTGGTAAGCAGCAAATTGGTGTTTAGCGATGCAGGTGACAGCACTTATTAATTTGGGGAAAAAGGAAAGAAATCTCCAAATTCTCAGGGAGACAGGTATAGTCTTGTGTGTCAATATGAGGAATTTGTGCAAGCATCCTCTCATTCTAATGAGGTAGAAAAAGCACTGCTGCAGAGACAGAAGTAAAATAACAGCTTATGCCCCGATCAGGAAACAAGTACTTAAGCCATCTTTACGCAGGACAGCACTTAATCCTCTGCTTAACTTTGATTTACATGGGTGCTTATGTGGTATCTCGGGTAGGGATGACTAAAGACTGGGATGAGCAGCGCCTCAATTAATAACAAACTCAGCTCTGCATTCATCTACTACTAATAATAACAGTAATAGTAATGACAATAAATTGTGGTTAGGTAGCTACTTGCATTTCACTAGGTCAAGTATTAAACTGTACAAACACTAATGGTTTAAGGCTCCCTGCATTCCCAAATTGGGAGGAGGATTGGGCATTCTTTTGTGGTGGCAGAGCACCTAAAGGCAGCTGGTGTGAGCATCCCACCACTGTGGTGTCTAAGATGAAGAGAGCAATGAGCTGGTCAGCCTGCTTGGTCTTCAGCAGCTGATTCCCAGTATGCTCACCAGGCAGGCTGAACAAACTGCAAAAAGTGAAAACTCCTGTCCACAAAGACAGTCTGTGGCAGAAAGCAGAAATATTGGGGGGTCCTGGGTCCCCCAGGCCATTGTGCAGTCACAAGAACATCCTTTCCATTATCATCATCTAGTAACATACAAAGGGGAATTTAATTTAATTTACTGTCTTCATTTGAAACAAAAGCATTGAAATTTGCATCACCAGTGCAAATTTTTTCTTTTAAAACAAACCGATTTGGAAAGAATAGAAGCATGAGATATGTCTGGTTTCTTGTCTGGGTTACACTCCAAAGTTTGATGATCACACCCAGATGACTAAAATAATGAAGGTGATAGATTAGCGTATTGATGCATAATCACTGTCTAGCCTGCAAAACTTATGAGCTGCGTGATTTTGAGAACAATTACTTGTAATTAAAGCAACGCCGCTTCCCCCCCCCCCCCAAAGAAATATTTTGTGGATAACACCAATTAATTACATTTTTCAATGAGAATAGCTCTTAAATGCCTGTGCTGCTATTTATTTCTGACCACATTCAGAATTCTGAAGAGATATGAATTATGTATTGTTTAGCAGTATTATTTTGGGTTTGGGATTGTAAAAAATACCTCCCTCTTTTTTGATAGCATCTCTTGAATGAATTAAAAGCTAACCACTTCCACAGGGTGAGGATATGAACTGACTCTCATAATGATGAAAGGGAGTTTTTAGCCAGACAAACATTGTCTGATGAAGTCAATATATCTATCCAGCTTAACTATCTGCTTATTCGTCTCTTTTTGTTTTTCCACACCCTTCAAAGATAGATTTGGTGAAACTAAAAGGCAACCTCATGCCCTGGAAAGAAGAAATCTACTATTCTGCTAACTAAATGTTTCTACATTTGCTTTTAAAAAGCCAGAACATGTCTCTTTTCAGACTAAAACACAATGCAGGTTTTCCTTCCACTGAAGTTGCAGTATAGGGTTATAGCTGATCTCAATATTAGAATATTGCTGTGAAAAAGGTTCTTGCAGTAGTCTAGGCTCTACATCTTTAAGCTATTACTTTAAACATGAATTAAAAACTGAGCTTGGCATCGGAATCCTGGCACAGTGTTTGAAACCTCATATAGACTTGAAAGAGTTGTATGAAACAAAAGAGGATAGGAACCATCCACGGTTTGGTTTTTCTAAAACTGCAGCTTTACCTCACTGATTCTGCAAAAGTAAACTCTACAGTTCATCTCTAAGTGAAATAAAATGCAAAGCCTGAGCTTTATTCTAAGAGATGCTGCACGTATGCAATTCCCATTAAATCTTTTCTGCTGCTTCTCCCCTTCCCTAGTTACCTCTGAAGCCTCTAAAAAATTGGGTTTGGTAACCACATCTATCTGACACCTTTCCTTCTGGCAGCTGTGGCTCCCTGGAGAGATAGATAGGTCTCGCTCTCTTTTCTGCTTCAAAATAGTGAGTTCTCACTTCCTAAAAATGGCCAGGCTTCTCCTGATAAATCTCTTCCCAGGTTTGTATCACTGGCAGCCACAGAAAGTGGTGTTTTCTCCCCAGAACCTTCTGTGTGAATTGCCACCCTCATCTTGGTAAGTGCTCCACAAAACACAGCCACGGCAGCTGCCAAGAAAGGAGCAAGGACTGGACTCCTCCTGCCTTCCCAGCTTGCTCCTGCCACCCTGAAATTCTGGCTCCATCGACACGTGGAAAAGAGAAGCATCCTCTAAAAATGCCCATGTACCCAACAGGCATATGAGCAGCTGCACCCAGAGAAAAGCACGTTTAATACATCATATATGTCACACATGCCCCGGGAGCAAAAAGCAAGACAAAATTTCCTTTAAAATCAGTCAGGACTCTCAGCAGAGAAACCTGTCCATATAACCACACGCTCGCTTGTGAGTAGTAAAGACTGAAATCACGGCCTTGATTCGCTTGTGTTTTTCTGATCTGTCACACCGAGGTCTCTGCAGCAGCTCAGCCACCCAAGGAACGGCATGCTTTGGCGCTCAGGCTTTTCCATGACCCACAGAAACATTCTCCGTGTCTGTTTTGGCAGCTGGGTGTAACTCAATCTGCTACGGTATCCACGCTTAGACAATTCTACCAGTAAGCAAAACAGCTACTGTTTTCATCTTACCATGTTTTTCATAGTATCTGGATGTTGAAATAACACTGCCAAAAAATTGACATCTCGTGCTTTGACAATGGTTGCTCCTGATCGTACACAGTAATACATGATCTCAGGCACAGCAAGGGGCCCAAGCCGCGGCTTTCTGACGCGTCAATCAATCCTCAGCACCTATCAGGCACACACACACGCTGCTGCTAGCCAGCAAGTTCAAGCACCTCCGCTTGAAAATAGCTGCAGCGACACTGGAAAAGGAGGCATGTTTTCCAGAATGTTGCGAACTTGTGAAAACAATTCTGCAACTGAAACTGAGAATAGCCTTCGCAATCGCTACCCCTCTCAGGCAGCCAGCTCACTCTTGGGTGCTATAAATACACAGTAATAAACCCTACCAAGAAACCATGATACAGTAATGCTACAGTAAATTCTGGTGGAATTGCTTTTGAGGTGCACCAGCCTGTGAAAGAGGAAGAGAAATGGGAGACACTCGCATGTTCGAGGGAATGAAGAGGAAATACCTTCGCAACCTCATTTCCCTACCTCCGAACACAGCTCTCCTGTACTTTGTCTGTAGCCTATGGTGCCCTGGCAGCCCATTCATGCATAGAAAGACTTGGCAGAACACATGGTTACCCTTACACTGAATTCTTTCGCCATGTGTGTTTAATATATCTCTGTGATCTGATTCAAGTAGAGCAGATTTGAATATCTCATTATATGGAGACCAATATGTCTTCATACACACAGTAATTATATTGTTTATTCTGATGTTAGAACACTGGATCTCTTGCTGAAAGTCAGAGGACTCGCATACATTTTTCAGTCACTTAGACATAAGTGACTACGCTGACATTCAAATTCTAAACAAATTGCTAATGAGCTTCCCCACTTCTCTTTTTTTTTTTCTCCCCAAAAGCAGATTTCTCAGCCTCTCAGAGAAACAGAATGGAAGAGCTTAAATGAGAAGACGCACGCACATGACTGCAGTCTAAGGAATAGAAGCCCATTTCTCAGCCAGTGTGAACTGCCAGAGCTGTGTTGGCTCCTTGGCGAGAGGGGAAAAAGCAGGAGAAGCAAGGGGATGGAAATACTTTAACCACACTTCAGCTGTCTACCTTTGTACTTGGATTTCGTAACGAAGAATTATCTAAATCTTAGCAAGTGAGTGTTTTCCCCTAATGGAAACGGGCTGCAGTCAGTCTTTTCTTTCCTTTCTGTGCTCCACTATTTTATTTTGTAGTAGCATTTTTTTGATAATACAAGTTGTACTTGTGATGCTACTCAATGTGTACTCTTTGGGGTTTCCAAACAATATCTGGAGGTGCTTTGGGACTGCAGGGTACACTCTGGACATAGGCATACATAGGACAGACCGTCAAGATTGACAACAGCTTATGTGACCAGTAGTGAATTCTGCAGTTTAAAGGATGTGCCTGTGACCGTCACAGTGACAATCACGGGAGCACCCTTTGAGCAACGTCCCTTGGATATAACCTGTGGTGCCCCACACAAGAGCACCCTTGTTTAAGCGCGTGATGCTGCAGGCAGGCTGCAGGCGTTCAGGGTGCTCACCGCCCGGGCTCCACTCCCTCCATCACCACCTACGGGTATAACTCCCCATTTTAGCATTACCCTACAAAGATCTGTAGCCTTTGGGTCCTAATTGCTTGGCAGTTATCTTTTCTTCCCTTCCAGTACCTTGATAGTTGAGGTCAAGTGTTGAAATGCCACTTGGGTGTCTGGGACCTGAGTGTTAGCAGCTGGCTTTCACTCCAGTTCCCAAACCACTTACGGTGGGGGTCTGTATTCACTCAGAGTTCACTGTGACATTCATACCCTTATTATTATCCTGTGTTAATTAAATTTCATATTGTTCTTAATTGTGTGTGTGGCCCCTGAGACAATGTGAAGGATTCATTATTAAAAAGATAGAGTTTTATTTAGTGCAGAATTCAGCGCTAAGAGAGACCTCACTTCACCTACCCGGGGAAAAAGCAGCAATAGAAGGGAAATAGCTGCTGGCGTATTGATCAAGAACAAAACCAGCAGCAAAGGCTAAAAGAGACAAGACCAGAAGGGTAAGAATAAGAAAATGTAAGCACATGAGTTTAAATTTAACCTAAGAGTAAAATGCACTCATAATATTAGGTGGCATCCCACTTGTCTTTCGCCAATGTTGTGTTTTATGAGAATGTTTCTAATGTAGGATTTACTCCATTTTCACTCACAAAACGATTCAGCCGAGGGAAGGAAAGGCATGCAACAGGGTGACTGACTGCACCCATGTGGCTCGGAGCACGTGTATGGAGCCAGGCAGCGATAACATGCCCCCTTTCCCTCTCCTGCCTCGGGGGCCGCAGGGGCAATCTGCAGGCATAACTGCGGGTCCTTTGCTTGCTGATCCGCTCCTCCGCTACACTGAATTTCTTTCCACTTTTTGCAGAGAAAAAAAAAAAAAAATGATACCACTGTGTAGCAAAGCACATAACTTTTTCAAGGGGTGGTGAACATTTGGTAACAAAATGCCTTGTCAATCTATGTGGCTCACTCCATGTATTCAGACTAACAATTAGCTGGTCTCTAGTGAAAACTGGAAGTACGCGTACTTTCTCTGCAGTAATATAATATGATGCCCCAATGATATTGTCCTAGATAAGCATGGATTTCACAGGCTACGTCCTCTTGTCTATCTCCCTGTTTGTGGGAAAATAAATGAACACACAGTGTGTGTGTGCTTGTTCTCAGAAACTTCCAGATGTGTTTACTGGTTTCCATGTTTTTTGTCAAACCGCTGTGGATGCTCTTTCATTGCTTCCCATACAAAAAGGAGTCCTGGTCGAACACAGTACATACCAGCTGGCAAAGAGATGGGTTCCCAGCAGGCTTTTGGCATTTGGTACGCTAATGTATGCGAACAGGTTGATATGATTAAGGTTAACGAATGAGAGACAATTCCAGACTTTTCTAATTATTGTATAGCATTAAATATTTGCTGGCGCTTTTTATTTTGAAGCAGCCGGGAAGCCATTTAATGTTCATAATGGCAGCCTGATGGTTAATAGATAAGGGACATTCTATCCTTCTCCTACCATTGCTATGACCATAAACCACACTTGCAAGCAGAAAACATTACATCAAAAAAATAGAACTGTATTTCTGGATGCCCAAGTTTTAAAAGCTTCACTATCAACAAGAGAAAAACTACATGGGTTTTGTTTTCATAGCATTCAGTAGAAAGTTATTAGGAAGTGATTCAGGGACCTCTACAGCTGTAAAACCAAGGGGACCAAGGGGACAGAAATCAGTGTAGCCAGCACACTGCAGTTTGCTGGTTGGCTTGGGTCTCCTTCCAGCCCCACAGTATTCCCAGTTCTCTTTGTGCTGTACTCAGGAAGAGCACAAAGCTGTTTGCTTTCCAGACAATTTTACCGATGGGCCTGACTGCTTAATTGGTTTGGCATAGGATACCAGAGCTCCACCATTTGTCTACGCTTCCTGTTTGCTTCTGGTCTGTAATGCAGGCTGTAGAACTGCTCTTGAAAGTTTAGTGTGGTATGGTGTGGCAGATTGTGTAGCAGATTGTGTGGCTTCGTATTTGGTGACAAATTTGGTGTTATTTAGATGGCCTTAGGTAGCTCTTGACCCTCCAGCCCCTCCGCTACTCATTTCCAGCTCCACGTCACTGCAATGCTTTGCGTAACCAGGTGTTTATGTGGCCATGAAGTACAGCAGCTTAGGGAATCGATCAGGTGGGAAAAGCAGATTGTGCTTCCCCCACCTTGTTCGCTGTTTGGCTACGCATGCAGATGTGCCAGCCCTACCCAGGACACCAGCCCTGAAGGCGCATAAGGACCACTTGAGAAGCCGTTGGTCTGCACCAGTCACCACCCCGTGGAAGCGTGAGCCCCTGCAGAGTGCTCACAGCAACAGCCCGGAGTTTGGACTGCTTTTTCAGCTGTTGCTTGCAGGGGTTGGAGGAGTTTTAATATCTGTGTGATGTATTTAGCTCAGTTATATTCCACTTCCACTTTTTCAATACAATGCTCTTGGGGATGAGCACACCCTAAAAAATGGAAAAAGCGGATGTGCCCAGTAAAACTTTTCCAACAAAAGCCTGTCAAGCAATACAGGGCATGTGACTGCACGTGCTGTCCTATGTGTGTTAGCCTGAATGACACCAGAGAAATTATGCCAGAAGGAGATTAATCCTTTAGCATTGTCTTGTTCTTCCTTCAAAGTTAGGAAGAGGTGGTGCTGTGTATAGTATAAGACATGTACTTTATCAAGGTTTCACAACTTGATTAAAAAAAAGTGATTTGTTAAAGATTTGCCTTACTCCTAAAATTGTTAAAACAGAGAAATTGGGAGATCTCTTACAAAAGAAACATCAGGTTCTAATGAGAAATGGCAAGGGCTTAAGACAGATGTTTGGTGGACGAAAAGGTGGGCATGAGTTGGCAATGTGTGTTCACAGCCCAGAAAGCCAACTGTATCCTGGGCTGCATCAAAAGAAGTGAGGCCAGCAGGTCGAGGGAGGGGATTCTGCCCCTCCACTCCACTCTGGTGAGACCCCACCTGGAGTATTGTGTCCAGCTCTGGGGTCCCCATTACAAAACACACATGGACCTGTCAGAGAGGGTCCAGAGGAGGGCCACAAAAATGATCAGAAGGCTGGAACACCTCTCCTGTGAGGACAGGCTGAAGAGAAGGCTCCAGGGAGACCTTATTGCAGTCTTTCAATACTTAAAGGGGGCCTATAAGAAAGATGGCAACAGACTTTTTAGCAGGGTCTGCTGCAACAAGACAAGGGATAATGGTTTTAAACTAAAAGCGGGTAGATTCAAGCTAGATATAAGGAAGAAATTTTTTACAATGAGGGTCGTGAAACACCGGAACAGTTTTCCCAGAGAGGTGGTGGGTGCCTCATCCCTGGAAACGTTCAAGGTCAGGTTGGACAGGGCTTTGAGCAACCTGATCCAGTTGAAGATGTCCCTGCTTACTGCAGGGGGGTTGGACTAGATGACCTTTAAAGGTCCCTTCCAACCTAAACCATTCTATGATTTTTTTCTGTGATTCTACGTTAACTGAAAAATCATTTTTCACTTGTTGTTTAGGGAAAAAAATTATAAAGCAATTGAGGGTCAGATTCTCATCTTACCTATCTTAGCAGAGCTCCATTGAAATCAGTGGAGCTTTGCTGATTTACGTCAGTTGAAGATCTAGCCATGACTTTTTATAACTTAAATTAATTCCTGCAATAGGTTTATTTTTGACTTGAAGGAAGGATTTGCAGATCAGGATTGATAAGCTCTTTTTTCTGAATTATTAGAGCATCTTTAGTTTTATTTTAAATTTGCTTTTGCTAGCGATGGTAGCTTTTGTCTCTTGTCCTCATAAATTATCTGTTAAAAGTTCTTCAGAGTGTCAAATACTTAGAGTATCTTTCAGATTCTCAGGTGACTCAGATAGGATTCTTTCTTTAATTAAAAAGAAGAAGATTGAGTTTCAGGGCAATCATGTTTTGATATTCCCATATGTATCTAAAGTCACTCAGATTAGGAGAACTGGGCTTCAGTTTTTGAAATTAGACTTCGTTAAATTGGACTCCGAGAGTGCATTTCCCTATCTGACTAAAATACCAGTGGTTTTAAATATTACAAGGTAAGCCCTCATCAACTCTGATAGATGCTAAATGGCATCTTGCTTTACGACTTGATTCTGACCTAATTTCTCCCCCTGTAAATCTGGTGTAACTCCTTCAAACTCAGTAGAATTACTCTAGGTTTAGACTGCCATAATGAAGGTTAAAGTCTGTCTCTAAACTTTTACTCCCCTAAAGATAAAATGGTTTGCCATGATAACTAGGGTATCCAAAACCAGTATGTCAGAGAATAGAAATTAATACAGTAATAGTGAACTTAGGCTAATTTATACCACATAAAATATGACCTTCTGTTTTCCTGAATTAAAATGCCATCTTTGGGGTATTTTACTGAACTTGACTAATTATTACAACCATTTGGAATTCAGAATGTCCACTTCTGAGGCACCATATCAATAACATCACTGTTATTGCTAGTGCAGGGCTAGGCTTCCTTTGTTAAGCAAAAAAGAGTTTTTGTTGGCCAGGTGTGATGGGTCAGTGTGCCACCATTCAATGTGGTTGCCTACGCAGACCAGATATGGTCAGAGTACATGGTCAGCATCACTTCCGAGGTCCCCCCGTGCACACAGGCCCTGGGGCACCTGCACTGTTTCTGGGATACTTCTGCTCCTCCCTCCTTGCTTGTTTCCCTACCCCTGTTAGAGATGTCCTGCTCCCCTCCCTTCCAGCCTCAGGAGTCTGCATGTCATCATCAGCCAGCAGACATCCCTAGCTTGCCAAGTAAAAGTGTGCAAATCAAACCAGGTGCAGGAAGAAGTGAAGATAGAGGTACTGCAGGTGAGCAGCAGAGCCCACCAGTGTCTCCAGCTTCAGATTCCACAGCTGGACTCTGAGGTCCTCTCTCCTGTCGCCCAGCAGCAAAGGCCCTGTGCACATCTCTTCCTGCCAGTGAAGGAAGCATTTTAGAGCTCACCACAAGAGTTCCTGCCAAGATTCAAGTCCTTACAATGAGCCTGGCTTTTAATGACATACATACAGCTACCTCTGTGGTTTCAAACCTCCACACAGTGACACCCACAAACCCTTCTGCCTAATCAATCCCTTTAAATGGATTCTTGCCTCCCCTCCCCTCCCCTTCCCTCCCCTTCCCTTCCCTTCCCTTCCCTTCCCTTCCCTTCCCTTCCCTTCCCTTCCCTTCCCTTCCCTTCCCTTCCCTTCCCTTCCCTTCCCTTCCCTTCCCTTCCCTTCCCTTCCCTTCCCTTCCCTTCCCTTCCCTTCCCTTCCCTTCCCTTCCCTTCCCTTCCCTTCCCTTCCCTCCTTTTCCCTTTCCTTTCTCTTTTTTTAGTGGTCACTTCTCACAACAAAGCCCCACACTTTTCTCTCTTCAGCATTTCCTCTCCCATTGCCTTTTTAGGATAATAGCGTAGTGATGGCTGCTCAGTGCAGGTGCAGGTGAGGGGGAGCTGGCAAGGACAAGGTGAAGAAAGTAGACATTGGGACCAAGACTTGCACACAATGAAGGTTTATGACTTTCAAAGCAACAAGCATATGGTGCCACAGCATCTCCAGCTGTGGTCAGGGCCTCTGCGCAGAACAGGTGGGCAGAACATCGATCACAATTTGACTTACTTGGCGCTGATGGGTAAATGAATGTGATTTTGCAGTGTGTGACTCCACCTCGATCTCCTCCTCCAAATTTCTCCCATGTATTCCCCCTTGGTCTTGCTGGCATTGTACAGAATGTGGTCTCAACCCTGACACAGAAATTCCACCATCTTGCTCTTAAAAAAATGGGGGGGGGGGGGGGGGGGGGGGTTGAGTGGGGATTGAAAAGAAACCCACCCTTCTGTTTCCACTCCACAGTTTTTTCCTGGTGAAAACATAAGTACTCTAGATAGTGGCTGAAATTGGCAGTGAAGGGTCACTAAGATAAGATGGATAGCATGATGGCTCTGTTGCCCTTAATAAGTTTAGCTGCCAGGACAAACTGAGATAACTGCAGAGCCTTGGATAAGCAAGGGCTGTGGAAAAACCTGGTGTGGTGTGTCCTATTGGCTGGTGGCAATGGCGGTGAAACAATGCGGCTAAACCACTAAAAGCACAGCAGAAAAATACACCTTTCAGCTGATGTGTAACTGTGAGATCAAGAATACAGAAAATGGTGACATAGGGCCTCTAATGGCCCTGACAGAGTCCAAGCTTTGTGCATCCAATACCTACAGGCAGCACAGCACAAGAGTCTTCCAAATGGCACATGCCACCTTGTGAGAAGTCCTTCTGTTTTTCATTACTCCCACGTAAAATTGTCTAGCAAACATAATTTGTCAGTTTCCAAATAACCTTTACAACCCCTTCCTCAGCATTTCCTGAGAATCATGATAGTCATCTTCCTCACCAGCTGAGATGCAGCTCAGATGTCTACAAATGCTATCTTTCTTCTTCTTTCCATGGCTGATCATCCTTCATTTACAGCATGCTCCTCTGTTGCTATCATGGGTCCTTAAGCAGCCTGGATCGTGTCCGCACCACTCCTGCCACCAGGTAAAATGGCAGTCTGCAACTCCTTATAGCAAGCAACATGTGCAGTTGCAAATTCTAACTCTGCTTGGAGCCTGGGTCACAGAGCAGTACGCAGTGGGAACCTGCATGCCTCCAAATTGGCAGTTGTAGGACAGCTGTCATGACCAAGAACATCCTACTTTTCAGTGCTGCTTCCAAAAGGCATGGAAGCAGCGGTGACATACGCTGGTATCCTACTGCTGAAATAGCATCCTAGATGTAGTGTGAGCTTCTTTATTTCGAAGAGAGGAGAACCAACCCGCCCCAAAGAACTCTCCGGAAGGATCCTCAGAACTAATTCAGCAGGGCTATATTTCTACCCTTCTGATGAGCCAAGGCCAGCCAAAGTGCAGAGTGAGACAGCAGGCAGTGGGGCTGCAACATACAAGTATCACATGGGTAATTCAACTAAAACATACATGTGCCACGTACGAAGGGGGCAAAATGATTCTGACAGATAATGCATAAACCCAGCACTAATGACTGCACAACAGGTGTTACAGACAGGCTAAAAATACTTCCACCGGCCACAGGCTGCTCTGTAACGTCATGGATGCAGTACTCACCTCTCAGGTAGAAGAGCTTTGGCCACATCCTTGCTCTTGATTGGGAAGAAGATGGAACTTAAGACTGCTTGCTTATGTGAACGTCCAAAATGGACCAGCAGGTGATCTTACCCACGCTGCTGGTTTTGCCTGGAGTCCCATTCAGAGATAGCGGAGCCTGTGCACGTGCTGCAGAGGAGTTGTTGGCACCCAGCTAGAGCTGCGAAAAGCAGCGGGCACCTGAGACAAGCTGCCATCAGCGGAAGCCATCAGCACGGAAGTGTTCTGTGTGGCTCAGTTTGTGATTTACACTGGACCTGTATTTAAATATACTGAAGACAACTTGGGGCGGGGGCGTCATTTCAACCCCATACCCCTCTCCTGCTCAGCACTGCGCAATACTTTTGCTTCCATCCTCTGACTGATCTCATGTGATTTAAAGTGGCTGAAATAGGTAAAGATGGTAGTTGTTATTGTGTCATGTTTACATGCATTGATGTGCAGTAGAAACAGGGGAGAAAAAGTGATTGTGGTCAATTGAACTACTGTAGGATAAAGAGAGATAAATAATTCAGATTCTCATTATAACAGAAGAGTGCAGCTCCCATAGAGAGGAGGGAGACTGTCTTTGTGTGAATTGGTATGCAGTGGCTGTTTAGTAGCCATAGCATGTAATCTAGCATTAGTATTAACATAAATCAGTGGCAGGAATTAACAATATTTCTAAAGTCTTATATGATAACTGGATCCACACTATATTGTTTAGTCCTCCTGGGCATTTTAATAATCATGTAATAGAAATGTTGGAGTAGCTGAGATATTCTTTATATTGCTCTATGAAAGGTCTTTAACGCAATGTCTTTAGCAGACAGTTTTGATAGAATGTGTTGTACAAAAAGAAATATGCCTATTTTGGTAATATGGGTATGTTTCATTAGCTCAGCCCGCAGCGATATGACATTACATTTAAAAAGGAATACAATTAATAACAATGAGAGGGGTTTTTTTTAGCTCTCAGAATATAGCTGGAGGAACTGAGCAAGGTGTCAGGGCAATTAAATAGAGGCACTGTATTACCTTTGTCTGAACACTCATAACATCATCCTGTCTCAATATGTTGAATAGGGGATTTCTTTGCAGTAGGATTCCTAATTTATTTTGATGTTTCCTATAACTCAGATAATAATGAGATGGACTTTTTTATTAATCTTTAAAAATGTACAAATCTTGGGAATTAGCATGTCTGTGGATCCGTATATTTTCCATTTTCCATAGAGTATGGAACGATTGTATGAGAGATACACACAATAGCTTCTCAGCACTGAACTTAATGGAACCATCATATCAGCGCTGTGGAAAAGTAAAAAATACTGCCGGTGCATGTACAGCACATGGATTAGATAACTGCAGTCCAGGGAAAAAGTTATACTTTGAGACTATTAAAATAATCAACATGGGTATTATTTTATTCAGCATTAACCTTTATGTTCTACGTTAAATGACAATGAAACTGGTGGAACACAATCCTTCCCTAGAGTAACGGTATCCGGCATTTCTTTCATCTCTAAAGAGGCTTCTTAATATCCTGCAATCCTAAAAATGCTATTTTTCCCCCACTGCAGGTCAGATTTAATAACAGTAACAGGAGATAAATGGATTGGGCTCAGCTGAGCCTTCGGCAGCCCTGCAGATGGGAGGCAGGGATCTCTGCCCTCCCGGGAGAGGCGGCGGCAGAAGGCAGCAGAGGCACTGCAGGGATGGCCTCGGGGGACCAAGTCCTTCTCCCCGCTGGGGACACAGCCCTTCCCATTGCGCTCACTTCTCTGCCAGAGGCTCTTCTGCTCGTCCCAGTCTGCCCAGCACGTCTGGGTGGGAAGGCTGGGTGTGCGCCCCAGCCCGGGGGATGAGGGCGGCAAGGACATAAGCCGAGGCCTCGCCGCAACCAACGCCCAAACGCATATGAATGCTTTGAAAAAGGAAGGCCGAAAGCGTCGCTTCTGCAGGGGTGGCTCTCTTGTACTGCCCGTACTCGCAGGGCAGCGACAGTTACGTCTGAAAAAGCGTCAGGCAGCTGCCAAAGCAGAAGCGACCTTCCCCTCTCCCCACACCTCCACGTGCCCCAGGCGCGCCGGCGCCATTTTATGGGTGCCCAGCAGCAGCACACCAGAGGCCGCGGGAAAACACACACCCCTCGGGGCCCCGGGGGGATTAATGAACAACTCCACAGCCGTTCATGAGTAACGTATTACAGCTTGGCAGAGAACAGTTTCCCTACCCGGCTTACTCCTCCCGCAGCAGCGCCCGGGTTAATGGCACAGGGATGGCGGCTGCCCCGTCCCGTCCCCGGGCAGCAGCTGCCCCCGGCCCTGTTTAGCCCCACATGTATGCAGCGGCACATGGCGCCTCGAGCGATTAAATCGCCCCAACGCACCGGGGAGGGCCCCCCCCCGCCTTCCCCTGCTAAGTGTTATTGACAGACCCATCAAAGGCAGTGATGCATCGGCGCCCGCCTCGGCCCCAGCAGGCCCGGGCTGGGGATGGAGGGGGAATGAAGCGGGGGGGAGGACGGGGAGGGGGGACGGGGGGGGGCGACATGTGGTCGCCATGGCAACGGTGGGGCGCGGGGCCTGCTGGGAGGGGCGTGGCAGCCGCCCGGCGGCCATGTTGGCGGGGCCCAGTGGAGAGGCCTCGCGCCCTCCCATCGATCCGCCGGGCCCCGGCGCTATCGACCGCTCCAATTTGCAGGAATTTATGGTATCGATGTGGGGCTGATTAACATTTTGCGCCAGAGCGGTTCAATACGGGCTGGTAACAGCTTTTAATGATTAATTGACTTTTATGATTCCGCCTCGGCGCTGTCAGCGAGCTGTGGACGGCGGGCACGCTCCTCCCCGCGCCGCTCTCCGGTGGCACAGGGCAGTGATTGAGTACCTGGGAAATTAGTGTCCTTGCTGTCTCGTTTTATGAAAGATAAATGCTATGACATTTAATGCAGACCTTAATTTAGAACAGAACTAAGCAGATCATTTCGCAATTTAATCGTAAACAGGTAAATATCAAAACCTGTTTAGCATTTCACGAGTTAGGTGGACAGGCGGCAAAGGTAAAGCAAAGTAGGCAGCAGGGGAATGACAGAGGTAAGGTAAGGTAAGGTAATGAGACTCGGAGCCAGCAGTGTTCTAATAATAATAACGGCCGTATGAGTGTAGACAGTATCACATCCACAATTCAGGTACGTTCTTCCCACATGGCCATCTCACGCTCTCCTTCTCGTTCCTCCTATAATCTCATTCACTGTTCCCACACTAGCTGTAAAATGAGGGCTTCTGACACATGACATGATACATGAAAAAAAAATGTCACCTACAGTTAATCTGTTACCTAAAACAAACATAAACATTATGGAAAAATTGCAAAGGAAAACAAAATTTTATTATACTCCATAACAACTGAAAAAAGATTGTCTGGAAGGCTGCATGCTGTCAACTCCTACCTTCCTGTGTTCACATTTATAGCCTATTCCTTTGCATTCATTTTAATTAAAAAGATTGTAAGTTTCTTTTTAAATAACTGTCTAAACAAAATGTCATATTATGCGTGTTTATACATACAAAAGCTAAAATGGCATATTTTGATCCTCTTTGAAATTTTATTCTCTGCCTTCTCACCACTCCATCATTCCCTGTATTTGAGCCGGCTTGCAGAGGAAATGAGGCCACAAAGGGCCAGATTCTTAAATCATTTTGACCCACTTTGGAAGAGCTGGAGAGCTGCCGAGTCTTCCCATTCGAGGATTCCCTTGGCACGAGGGAGTTCCTAGCTCGTACAAAGCTGACAGAGCCAATTCCTATGCCATCTGTTCCCACAGAACCCGTTTAGAGGAGCCTACTGGGGGCAAAGTAGGGGTGCAATTGAGGCATTTCTGCATTTTCCCTCTTCCTTTCCAAGACCCCTATGGGGGCAGTAGCTAACCTGTTGAAGTGAAGCATGAGTCCCAGAAACAGAAAGCTGCAACAGGCTGCCTTGCTCTTCATGTCCCTCAGAGCTGCACTCTGTGCTCCTTTTACAAATTGGCTGGGGTACTCCAAGAAGCTGTGCAGACGAGGCCAGCTCCAAAGGCTCTCCTCTTTTAACCTGCATCACTTTATGGAAATCGTTGTCAAGGACCAATCAGACAAAGAGTTAAACTGGAAAACTGATTGGGCAGTAACCTCCAGGGAAAGGGAGAAAGGGGACAAACTTCTGGACACGGCTGAGTGCATCCACATCTTAACCCTGATCAGCAGAAGTCAGAAGAGCTCGTCTAATAACAGCCCTCAGTTCTATCACGCCAGCTATGTGATACCTGGAAGGGGGTGCTTAACTCTTGAATCAAAATTCACAGTGCTGAGTAAGACACCTGAAGCTCTGTGTACACTGGATGTTTGCCTATGGATTTGTCCTGATGAGCTTTGTGACCCCCCCCCGCCAGTGTGATCAAAATGGCACGTACTCAGGCATGTATCTCCACAGGAAAGCACCAACGATTAGCTGAGAGGTAGTAAGGGATGGCTTTTTAAACCACTTCTCAACTTGTGCCACTCGTTACACTGTCGCCTGACAGTAGGAGCACGTCCCCTTCTCGGCACGCGGTCAGGCAGGCTGGCGGGGAAGCGGCGTGCATGGTCCCCGGAGTGAAGCAGGGACAGAGAGGCCACACAGTCAACCTATCTCAGCAATGAGGTGGTGACTACGTGCTGAGGGGGAGCCTTGACATGATGTTTCTTTGTATTTTAACACCACCGTTCAGATATTTGCTTCTGTCTCTCAGCCCGAGCTTCTGTGCGACTGGCACAGACGGAGCGTGACAGCGCACCACACTGTGCATGGGACAGACCGAGAGATGCCTTGCAGCGTCCCAGAATTCAGCTTTGTTGCCCCAAGGAAGAGAGAGCAGAGCAGGTCCCCAGGGCTACTCCAGCTATGAGAGGGGAGGGGAAGCAGTGAAACATGTCAGAGAGCCATACTGGGACGCCGCTGTCACTGGGTAACTTCGGGAATGACTGCTGATCCTGGGAGGAGCAACAGGTTCCCTGACGCATACTCTGACCTCTCACTTCGTGTCATCAGACAGCCTGGCTTTCAAGGACACAGGACACCAGTTAAATGGCTATTATAATAGCCTATTATAACCCGGGCAAAGGTCAGTCTAAGCCACCGCTCTCACTTGTATGCACTTGTTAGCACCACTTGTGCTAACAGCTGGCCCTTGATAGATCTCGAATGTGTCCACACAGACTGCCTCTCCACTGACCCAGCAGTTTGAAGATCCAGGCTAGAGAGTATGCATATTATGGCTTTAGAGATCAGCATTGAGTAAATTCCTGAGTTAGGTCACAAGCTTGGGCTAAGGTATAGGCAACATGCGGGTAGATAAAGTTTACATTCCCTTGGCATTGACTGAGGAAAGCTAACACTTAGAAAGTAATTATGTGTAGACGGGTACAGTGAGACATATGCCTGCTCCTGTCCTGTATGGTAACCCAGCTCCAGTCCCACAGCTGTGTGTACCCATACAGCTACAGCACTGGACCTAAGCTCACAAGCCTTATCTGCTGAACCAGAATGCCATATATCCATTTGGCCTGGATCACAGACAGAGCAGTCATATCTGTCCATACTTGCCAATGTAAACACACCCTAAGAACGGGCACAGCAAGCTAAATGTTCCAGGGAAGCTAATAGGAAATCCCAGTGAGGAGAGCTTTGCTCCCCATCAGAGCTGCAGTTAAGTGTGTCTTTGAATGTCAGCTTCTGAACTGGGCTGTCCTGTGTTTAGCTACCTTAGTCACGTTTTGAGACAGGTGGCTTGTCTCTGTTCTCCTTTGGGATGGGGCTCAGGGTGATACCACTTTTAGCTAGTAATCTGTTGAACATGTGCCCCAGAAGTGGGACTCCAGCCCTCTCTCAGCAGAGAGAAGTAATGTAGAGAAGGGGATCTCATCAGTATGATTTAGGTGAGAGTGGGAACAGTGATGAGAGAGTGCTGCTGTTTTCTCTGCATTAGCTGGGTCACTATGCAGCCCAGAAGGCACAGCTCACAGAGCCAGACGGAGTAGAAAGAAGTGCTGTGAGTGGCGCAGGCAATGAGCACTCCCACTGAGAATGGGAAGCTCTGAACCCTGGTTTACGGTCTGTGCCTGTCTACACGCAATGCAAAAGCAGTGCCTTGCCTTTGCTCTAGCTCTGCGACTCCTGACTTCTCGGCTGCATCGTGGCTCACTTCAGTGTGAAGTACGATGTTGTCCTCTCCCCTGCTACCTCTTCTCTCTCAATGAGAGTCTCCTTAAGAGACCTTCAAACCCACACCTTAGGCTAAAGACAACTGAAAATTTTTATTTCCCAAAGTGTTCCAGCTGTCAGGCAGTTGCACAGAAGCAGTTGTTGCATTTGAAAGGAAGTGGCTGAGAATGCTGAAACCAAGAGCGTATGAGACTATGCTGACATGGTCTTTTGCAGACGGAGGTGAGCCTGTTTTGTCCTTTTTCCAAGCCAGCTGGGGAACTGCTTTACTGAAAGCTGATCCTGAGCTAATGCAACTACACAGCTTCATGTTCAAAAGCTTCTAGTTAGCACCATGTGCCCCAGAAGACAAGCAGGGGGACTCCTAATTCCTGTCAAAATCCAGAGTAGTCCCACATTTTGGTTCCGTTCACCTTCTGGGGAAACCTTGTTGGTTCCGACCCAACCGAGTATAAGGCAGGGAAGGCCCAGCTTGTGAAACAGGAATGGCCCTAGCTGTAGCAGGGCCAGTTCAAGATGTCAGACAAGCAGGCTGTTTCTTTTTCTGCCTCCTGTTGCAAAAAAAAAAAAAAAAACAAAACCAAACCAAACCAACCAAACAGAAAGCAATAGCACTTCTTTGCTTCAGATGGAACCCAGAAAAATGAGGCAGAAGTCTGCATCTGGGGGCAGTAATTGGTGCCTCTGCTTCTTTATTTCCCTGGCAGGACCAAGAGCCTTGTTGTCCTGAATCCTCCTGTCCTGCCCCAGACTCTGTCCTGGCCTTCACTGTACCTTAGCACTTTCTGCTTCAGGGGAAAACAGGCTCCAGCTCTTCCCCTGCAGGAAAGCTGCACTCCTTTTCACTTGAGCTGGCTGTGGGTAGGAGTGGCTGGACAAGTACAGTAGGACTGTACTGGGTACCTAAGGATGTCCCACCCAGCAACATACCTGCCTGGGAGAAGCTTCATCAAGATTGGTAGTATTTTTTGTGTGACCCTCATTCTGCACTTACACTCTGCCTAAGTTGCATTTTAGGCACATAGAAGACAGTTTGGGATCATGCCCAGGTTCATCTCATAGTGCCTTGAAGAAATTCTGCCAGCTTACCTGCAGAAATGAGCCTTTATGCTTCCTGCTGCCTTGGTGGGGGAGACGAGGAAGCAGGAAGCATCCTGGGTTGTCTGAATAGGACAGTAGAACAAGAGCCACAGAAAGAGAAGGCAAACTGTGTGGGCAAAATCTCAGCCCCACTGAAGTCCCTGGCAAAAATTCCACTGACTTCAACAGCTTTCCGTTCTTTGGCTGCTGTCCTTGTGTCTGACCACAGACCCCTTTCAATGGCACAGTGTTAATAAGTTGTATGACTGCTGCAACGGGCAGAATGCAGCCTTCTCCATTTTTATTACGGCGCCATACATGCACTCTGAGTAGCAAGCAGCATCTCTTTACATCAGGCCTTGTGCATCAGGTGATACAAGAAGAGTATTGTATTATTAAGAAAGTGTTTCTCTCACAATGTAGAATGACTGGCATTGAATCTTTTCCCTCTCTATTGTATCACGTTTCTCTCTATTCTGTTTCATTTTGGGCCATACATTTGCTGCATTCACTGAATATTCCCATATTCAGCCTCACTGACTTTTGTTTAGGTGCATGACTAGGGATGTGGACTGTATTTGTAATTATGTCTCTGATATTTATCCATTCAAAAATAACACAATACATTTTTGAGCAAAAATAATATTCGGCATTTTGCCAAGAGAGACCATTGTTTTTCTGCAGCCACGTGCCAGTCGTTCCTCGACAAAATTCCACACATTATCTTTTTTCATAGGTTCAGAGGGCAGTTACCAAGTGTAATTTCCACCTGTAGGCACTGATTTAGTTTTGGTTTTACGATTCCTCTTCCAGACTTAGAAGAGAATTTAATTAGGCTTCTTATAGATTTCTTTGGCAATTTTTGAAGAAAAAAAAAAAAAAGTATATATCTATTTCTCCTTCTTGGTTACGATCCCCTTTAACTCACTGGTTGTCCCAAATTACAAGCTTTGCATGGAATCAGTTGCCTTTGGCTATGTTTGGTATTATGTTACCTTCTGTTCAGTTAACGGTGTGGAGATAGGCCATAAGCACTGGAAAAACCTCAAAGCTCTTTTCTGCTGTTTTGAAATTGAGAAAGCAGAAACATAATTGCTTTTGTTGGATCACAATCCTGAATAGCAAAAGACTTTTTAAACATCTGCCCTTCCTTTGATTGGCTTTACATCTTCTCTCTTTTTTGTCTACTGTTCATTATTCTGCATTTTATTCACTAATGAAAAATTCTATCCATGACAATATTTTCATATGCTGTAAGATGACTGGGATTCAATGCATTTAATCTGATCTAGCCCTACAGAAAACCTTAATAGAATGTGACAATATATGTTAATTCTGTGAGGTTTGTATTTCCTTCTTGCTCGTGTAATATCTGATCTGTCCTGCCTACAATCTCAGCACAATCTCCTGCAACCCTGACTTTTAACAGAGCCAGAGTCTAACTCCCAGGATGTATTTGCAACACCTATTGAAGCCAAGCAACACTGCGTAGCTATATGGGAAATAAATTTTGCTTTCTTTGTCGCTTGGGCCCTGCTCCCATTCAGATCTGTGGCAAATCCAGCACCGACTTAAATTCCACCAAGATCAGGCGTCAGAATTGTTCCATTTTACATGGGATTCTCTCTGACGGGAGAACTCACATGTGTCTCCATGTGCTGATCTGCCTCCCCTCTTTATCACTAATCAAATGACTTGATATGTCTCTCTTCTTTTTTTTTTTTTAATACCACTGTCAAATACCTGTCATGATATTAGCATTCATTCCCAGGGAAATGTAGCAGCCAGAAATAATGCTGATCCCCGAGTGGACTGGAATAATCTGTTCATTCTGCAGGGAATAGCTATCCCTATTCAATAATAATATTGAAATTAAGAAATAACACTCTGTCTTTTAACATGGGAAGACAATACAAATAATCGGGGAATTTCCTAATGAGTCTGTTATTAAAACAGTATCTAGAGGAAACCTGAGCATTCAGCCAACTGAAATGTGTCCTTTTATTTTTTTTCCTGGTTTGAGCATAATGCTTGACATCAATACCACAAGTATTTTCAGAGCTACCTGGGAATAAGAGGGAATGAAGGCAGGAGGCTTTTGAAAAGTCACTTCTGATTTTGCTCATTTAAAAGCTTAGTATTTCAAAAGCAATGAGGGCCAAATTTTCAAGTGCCGATAGTCCCCAGTTGGATCCAGATTTTGAGAAAGATTCCATTCTCATTTACACTTCTCAATAGAGCATTTTTCCACAAGTGCTCAGCAGCCAGCAATTCTTTCTGGCCAGGAAGCCATTGAGAAAGCTGGCCTTTTTTTTTTTTTTTTTTTTTTTTTGGTGCCTAAAAGGGAACGGGGAGCTCTTTTGTGAATCAGGTTCTTCAGACAAGTTATGCCTGATGAGCCTGGCTCTGAGAAAAGAAGTGAAATATAACTTTCCTCTCGGAAACCTCTAGAGGCAGTGGGCGCTAGAAAGACCCAGTGTACTGCTGGGCAGAGATAGCTCCGAGAGAGCTAGCCTGGAGACTGGAAGCAATGGAGAAACACCCATAATTCCTCCTGGAGCTTTGCAGTGTATGAGGGAAAAAGTATTTCCATGAATACCAGAATTATTCCGGAAGCCTAGTTTCCAATGGAGTTAGTGTTTCATGGCTGACTGACATTTTAAATGAATTATACTATTGCTGCGATGTGAGTTCTGCCCTTATCAGACACTGGAGAATCCATAGGGGAGAGAAGCCTTGGCTGTGGAGTGGATTCCCTTATATCTAATAAGGTATAAGCTCTGACTGAAGCTTTCCTTCACATACATCCAGTCTCTCTCCCAGGTGGATTCTCTCCATGTCAAACGAGAACCGAGCGTGGGCTGTAGCCTTTCCGTCAGTGGGAAAACTCTTCAGCTTTCTATGTTCACAAAAACTTATGAACTTGATTATCTCTGAAACCTCTACCTTTCAGCCAGGCTCAGCTACGACGGGCCAATGGGTTCTAAAGTTATTAGACAACCATGCACACAAGCACACACACACACACGCTGCAATTATACGAGCTGTGCTTCCTTGTGGAGCCAGGCTAAAAACACCCACTGCTAAACTCAAAATGACTGCAGCCTGCTGTGTCTATGAGCGAGTTGGGGAGGTTGTAATAAAGGACTGAGTGGAAAGAGAAATAAATTATTCTGTATCTCCTGTCCCAAATAGCTATCAGTCACATGTCTCCCTCCACCCCTAGCCATAGGTACTCCCCATCAGACGCGACCGCTCCAGAGCCCCTTTGGCGTGGAGTGCGCTGGGGGGGGGGCAGTCAGGGAAACTGGAAGCGTTCCTGGCCAGTCTGCCAGTGTGAAGGATTGGCAGTGCTTCTTGCAGTTTCCTTTCCCATGAGCAACTAGCAGCAATCAAATACAATCTAGCCCTCATTATTTGCCGTTAGTTTCTTTGATTGTGATTTGGAAATACGTTGCTAAGGAAAGCAAAAACCGTGGTTAACTGATTGATAGAAAATAAGAGTCATAGAAAACATCTGGAGAGCCAGATGAGTACAAGCCATTGTTTAGTTTAATACCCTTATAATATTTGCTGCAAACAGCCAAGCTGAAGGGTGGATTCTTCATCATTTTTATTATGTGCTTATTCCAAAATATTAGTGAATGGGCTTTGACAGCAATGTTTGATCCGTGCCCTTTTGCCCAGACATTACCATGTCTTGGCCTCCTGAGGCTGTGTAAGGCCAAATTATCAGAACATAATATCAAAATGTAAGAATGGTCATACTGGATCATACCAACGTCCCTCTAGACTCTTGCCTCTGATGGTGACTAACAGCAGATGTTTAGGGAAAAATACAAAGCCAAAAAATGCAGCCGTCGTTCTCTGATACACCCTCCTAGCTTCTAGTGATTAGCAGCTAGAGAACAAGCTGAGCCAGAGGTGGTATCTTTGTATTTAATATGGCTAGATGGATTTTTTTTCTTCTTGGATTCTTCCCCTCAGCCTTTAAAGGTAAAAATAATGAAGAGCTTATGTTTCGTCTAGGAAAAAATGCTGAAGAGGGAAATCCTACAGCTGGAAACTTTCGGAGTCACCCCTAGGAAGTGGGCTCCATCAAGCTGCAGGGGCACGTCTAATGGTAAGTTGAAGAAAGAGAGGCTCTGCCTCTAGTTTGAACTTTTGGTGTTTACTCTTCAGCTAACTGTACAGTTGTGGCAGAAAGCAGGGGAAGAAACAGGGTGAAAGCACACTTGCAGCTGCCCAGACCCTCCCTTCAGGCAGGCAGGAGGAGAGAAGACCAGCACATCGCCTGGCTGACCATACAGCCCACCAGCTGCAGCCCTGGGAGCCAACACCCTGGTTGAAACATGCTCCTCAGACACCTTTAAGCAGGGTGGTCTCTGAGTACATATAGGTAGTTGACAGAAATGTGGTTAATGGCCAACTTTCTTCAAGTCTTTCCAGGTCCATTCCTATGCTGATCATAGTTATTCAACAACTGTGCTTTACACCTACGTCAGTATGTTGTGGATTTGTTAAGGAACCCTCTGCAGGCCCATGACAACAGATAAGTGTTAGCATATTTCCAATTTTACAGATACTGAAAATGAGTTGAGATCACTTGCCTGAAGTCCACAGAGTGACTTGGGAACTGAACCAGGTGTAGAAACTATACACTCCTAATTCTCTGTTCTCAATGGCTAGCCAGCACTTCCTTTCACCTAATTTACTGTTAAATCTAGAGACGTAATCCAGAGATATATATACCAAGGGGCCTGTTTTCTCCCAGAACTTTATTCAATATTTATAGTATGTGCTTATGATGGTGATCATCTACAAAATTACATTGTTTTGACTCTATAAGTGATATTTTAACTAACAAGAATTGTTGCATTAAAAAAAAAAAATGGGCTGGCATTTCCAGAAATACCACGTTTCTTTCCTAATTCACACATCAGTTCTGAATTCATTACAATACAAAGCTGTTTGTAGTGCCAATGCATTTTTGCACTTCATTCAATCAAATTTTACTGTGAGTTTAGATCAGCCATGTCATCTCACATTCTACAGGAATATGAGCCTTTTAAGGAAGAGGAGAGGAGAGGAGAGGAGAGGAGAGGAGAGGAGAGGAGAGGAGAGGAGAGGAGAGGAGAGGAGAGGAGAGGAGAGGAGAGGAGAGGAGAGGAGAGGAGAGGAGAGGAGAGGAGAGGAGAGGAGAGGAGAGGAGAGGAGAGGAGAGGAGAGGAGAGGAGAGGAGAGGAGAGGAGAGGAGAGGAGAGGAGAGGAGAGGAGAGGAGAGGAGAAGAGAGGAGAGGAGAGGAGAGGAGAGGAGAGGAGAGGAGAGGAGAGGAGAGGAGAGGAGAGGAGAGGAGAGGAGAGGAGAGGAGAGGAGAGGAGAGGAGAGGAGAGGAGAGGAGAGGAGAAGAGAAGAGAGGAGAAGAGAAGAGAGGAGAAGAGAAGAGAAGAGAAGAGAAGAGAAGAGAAGAGAAGAGAAGAGAAGAGAAGAGAAGAGAAGAGAAGAGAAGAGAAGAGAAGAGAAGAGAAGAGAAGAGAAGAGAAGAGAAGAGAAGAGAAGAGAAGAGAAGAGAAGAGAAGGGAGAAAGGGAGGATGCATTTTGTCTGCCCAAGTCACTGCCATACTTCGGTTCTGGTTCACTTACAATTAAGTCTGTTGTTTTCTTACATTTGCCATTGTTATGAAGTTACTCATATTCTAGGTGGGTTTTTATAGCTTAACATGATGAAAATGTTAGTGTGCTAGAAGCAGCTGCTGAGCTTGTGTTGAGCCCATGGCTCAGAAACGCTGACTCCTGAGGAAGTTCTGTGAGCAAAGGACTTTCACCGGGGCATCCACTGTAGCCTTTTTTAGTTCTATATGGGCTGTTCCTGCCCCTTCTCACATCACATTCCTTTCTACCCAAAACTGGTGTGGTCCTAAAACCATCCCCCGCTGAATCACCCACCAAAGCAGAACGGACACGGTGTAGTCCCTGCTCTCTACTATTCCATTAGATCTTGTTCACTACATGTGAAAGGACTTGCCAGCAAAGCTACACTAATATAATACCAACAGAGCCACCTCAGTGGAACCGTTTTGATGAACAAAATAATAAACCAGCAAAAAGACTTTTTTTTTTTTGTTCCCTGATATTGTTCTGTCTACCTCAGGCAATTGTTTTCATGCTTCTGACTGACACAGCAAGGATGGCGAAACTCTCTGCGTAGACAAGAAATCCTGAGGGGGGGAGCAGAATATTCACTGCTGGTTCCGGTTGCATCTCAGTTGTCTCTCTGGGCTGGCTACTCGCATGAGGGAGTTTGCTTTTAGAACTGTATTATCGGAGATTTGGGGCAAATGTCATTATTATTTTTTAATTCTCCTTTTTTAATATTGCTTATTTTAAAACAGCGCTAGAATCTAGCATTTCCTGATGCTGTAGGAAATAAAAACTAGGCCAAAAAAAAAGATGCTTTGAAGAAGATCCGCAGATAGCCAAAGGACTGGCAATGTTTGACCGTTGGGATGTATTTACTGAAAGAAGACCCTTTTTGAAGGACAGACTCCGTCTGAGCAACTGTGGAAAAAGCCTTCTGGAAGCAAGTCTGGCAGAACTGATAAGCAGAGCTTTGAACTGAGAAATGAAGGGTACAGAGTCAAAGACTTGAATAAACTCCACATGCCCGTAGAACACCAGAGGAGAAAGCCTAGGTACACGAGGGTACGCCAAAGGATAAAGACATTTCAGTGATCAGAATGGCGGGGAATAAGAAGAAAGAAAGTGCAAACTGTGATGAGAACCGCTTCCAAGTTGGCAATACAGTGAGTGTCAGGAGCAGGTCTTAACAAAGCTGTGGTATGGGGTACAGAAATATTTAACAACAATATGTGTACCGAAAAAGGGAAGAGCGTGAACTAAGCTGGCAGGGCATTAGGCAGAACAGGTATACGCTGGTAACACAACAGAATAGCAATCACGGCTGGAATACTGGTCTCGAAGCATATGCATTATTCAGAAAGGCAGAGATAAAGGTGAAGGTGGTGGCAGAGAACTGTGCATTAATGATATGAAACACTGCAAAGGATGTGCAGAAGGGATAGCATGTGAAAAGCAGATTTTGTTCCAGGGAAAATCACTTTGGGGAAAGCCAGTAAAAGAAAGTACTTGGAAAGTGCAAGCCCCCTGATTTGGTTCTGGCTATGGGTAAAGTCAGCAGTAATGCCATTAGAAAGACAAGTTCTGTTGGGATTGTATCATGCAGGGAAATTTTTACCGTCCCAAATACAGATCAAAGAACAAATGCCACTAATGGTGATAGAATCCAGATACTTCTGGATGTAGTAGTCAGCAAATTTCTTAATAAAATTCTCACAGAATCAGTAAAAAGTGATGCTGATTGAGATTTGGTTTCCGTAACTGATGACTGCAGCAAAAAATGGCCTTGGCTCAACTGGTAAGGGACTGACACTTCCTAATTAAATGGAATAGATAAACGAGTCTGTTAATAAGGTTTTAGATTTCAAAAGGGGGAAGTTTGGTAAACTCATGGAATTGATTAGTAAAGTCAGATGGATTGCAGAGTCCGGGCACTAAAATGTGAAAGAGGCCTGGACCTTCTACAGGTCTGAGAGAATAAAAGTTTCAGGAATTTGCGTAACAGGAAAAAGAGAAAGCCTGGTTGTATAATCACTTCAAGAGAGGTACTAGTGCATTAGCTTACATCTTTTAAAAGTAAGACCGGGTGCTAAACAGGGAATGGACTAAAATATGACAGGAAAGATCACACCAAAGTCCTCCTAAGCTTTCTTGGACAAGATGATATCCCACACAGAGAGAACAAGGTAAATACTGTCTGTTTGCATTTTACTGCATCATTTGATACAGTAGCACAGAAGACGTTATTTGTTAGCTGGAGCTCTGCAGAAAAGCTGTCTGTATAATAAGGGTCTGGTTCATAGCATACAGACACCACAGGAAAAAAAAGCGTTACAAGGCTGGAGAGAAGCAATTAGGAGAGTTCTTCAAACTAAGTATTGGGACTAATCTTGTTTAATATTTTCATGAATGATGACATAAGTACAGGCTTTTAAATTTTTGATGATGCAACATCGAGAGGTGTCATTAATGCAACGAAAAGCATATCAAGACTCCGAAAACAGGTAAAGATTAAAAACAAAAACAAAAATTAAATGCAAAGTTGGAACTAACAGTACACTTTCCCCGAGTTACTCCAAGCTTATAAATGAGCAGAAATACCTGGCCACACTATCGAAGGTGACTCTCATGCTACAGTATGACCAAGCCTTCAAAACAGGTAACTAAAATCCAGTGAGACAGAGATCAGAACATGTTAATGCTTTAGCACAAAACCTGATGAGACCTCGTGTGCAGCTTTGAGCACCTATGGGCAGGAAAGCACAATTCCAGCTGGAAGCACTGTGCGGAAACACGGCTAACTTGAGCAAGAGGAAACAAGAGGCTTGAATAATTTGGCTTGTTGAGGTGGAGGAAAAAAAAAAAAGAGGACTGAGAAGATACAAGCTAGCCACAAGAAATCGGCAAAATCAGAAAATATTTCCTAGCTCTTAGAGTCATCAGTCTTGCTGTGGGGGAGAGTGAGCACCAAGATTCTAATGGCGTTTAGGACTGAACCTGACACATCGTTGAAAGCAAATCTATGTGTTTGTGGTAAGAGGAGGTCTTGCTAGTCCAAGAATTCTCTTCCAGTCTGGTGGGCCTAACAGTGGCTGAGTATCTGAGGGAGAGATTATGAGGAGACATTTGTGTGATGAGAGAAGACTGCAGGTCTCCTTCAGTGTTTGATAAATCTTTTAGCTGCTTTTCAATTCCAAATTTTTGCTGGTTTGTCAAACATGAACTGAAACAGAAAGACCCAAATCTTGCAAAAAATCTTTTCAAGTTTGAGCAATATTCAGTAGCTTGAATGGTGAAAGAGGAAGAACGTGGATTTTCATGTAAAATTTAAAACATTTTTCTCAGACTTGTCTGGCTACTCAGCTGAACTTTACCATCTGAAATATTCAGGCTAGCTATGTCCTACATAAAGAACAAACCCCGTTCACTACCTGCCTGCCAGACAAGCATCGGAAGTGCAAACAAAGTGGCCTAGGACATTTGTTTAATACCATCTAATATGTATGCAGTGTTGCCGTTTGCCAGTTTGAAGCTAAACCTGCTTGCAGAGCTAAGGGCTTGGGCTTCCTCTTGCAAGAGGCCGTAGGAAATTACCCATTGGCTTCACTGGGGTAATACATGTGGAGTTCTTATAGCTGAGTGGGTGGATACTTTCTCCTCTGTCCACGGGGTCCATCTGCTTCTGCTGCTTCTCCAGAAAGGTCCTTGGAGTGAAATTTTCAATAAAGGTGACAGGGTCTCCTGAGCTATATTTTTCCGAAGAAACTGGTGCCGCTGTTAGTCAGCCATTGCCTGTGTCGTGCTCTACTCTTGAGACTCACCTGTCCATCTTGCACCGTGGCTCTGGCAACATGTTTGTTTTCAGCCCAGTGCAGCTGCTGTCTCAGGCTGGTGACCTCCCAGGTTAGGTGTGACTGATCCCCCCACCACCTGGCTCCAGCTGACACAAAAACCCTCGGAGCGAAACACGCAGAAAAAGGCTTTGGGGTATGTACGGCTTTGGGGTATGTACGTCTCTTCCACCACAGCCCAGCAGAGTGACTCCCTTGCCTTCATACCTCCCAGTTCGTGGGTCTCACTAACCAGATAGAGAGAGAAAAGCTTGAGTTTATTATTTTGTAAATCTAACTCTGTACAAGCTGCAACCCCAGCGCAACCACATGAGAAGGTATTCCTATATTCATTTCTGCGAGGTTTTGAGTTGGTGTTTGGAGGTCTTTGTTTTGTTTTTTATGACCAGTTTCATGCTGCTTGGCATTTCCTTTAATGCCTGGCTCCTAGACTCATATGGTTATGCAGAAAATATTTGAACCAAAGGGAGGGTCCAGCTCACCCTGTCATGAAGGAAAAGTAAAAGACCTCATGCTTCGGTGCAGCACCACAGCCTGGATGGCAAGTAAAGGGGCGCCAAAGTGAAACGGTATTTCAGTCAGCATGACTGTAAATTGATCTGTAGTTGAGCTGAGGGCTGGGGTCATGTTTTCTGAGCATTTTGCCACTGGCTACAGTGTAAGTCAGGCCACTTTTTTAAAAGTGAGCCCATCCAAGATATTTTGCTTGATATGGGCAAAATGCATTCACACTCAGTAGTAACAGCTCATCTTGACTAGTCCTGAGTCCTGAGACAGTGCTGAATGCAGCTTGCCTTTGTCTGCACTGCCTACAGAGAGGTAGGACAGGATCCATCGACCCTAACTTGAGCCATCTGGTCAGGTACGCTATAACTAAGCTGGCTGTCTGGCCTCCTGCTATAATCAACTGAGCGATGCAGGCAACTTCAAAAGGTGACTCATCCCTCCCTTTAATAGGTGCCTAAGCTAGCTGGCATGAGTCGCCCTCAATCTTTCTCCGCTGGATACAGAGGGAGCCCAGACTTGGCCTACACATTAACCAGTATATGGCTAAAGTTAGCAAAGATAAATCCCATCTGCCGTCAGTGCTGGATCTGATAACTCAACTGCTAAAGCCACATTTGAAATGCAGGCATTGCTTTTAGAAATAGGTATCATAAACTTATTGGTATCAGATGTTCTCCATAAATGGGCAGTCCTAAAGGGGGGACAGGAGGGAGAGGAGGGATGGTAACCCCTTGATTGTGAAATTACATGATTACTAAATGAATATGATTCTTTAGCAGGCTGTTTTTAATGTCTAGGTTGTGTTTCTAATGAAGGAAAACATGTTGTATCACTGATCCATATCACAGTGCTCATGCTGTCTGCTATCAAGAGAAGGCAAGCTCTAAACACAGGATCTCTCAGATTTTTATTCATACCTGCAGAAATAAAACCAGAAGGTTGTTCTTTTGTAAAATCAAAATAGTCTCTGTGCAGTGTATCTGATTCAAACCATATTGCTAGCAAGGTGGAACCTTGAAAACATTAAGTTTTTCTATGGTAAAAGTTAAAGATTAGAGGGCCCTGAGGAAACAGAACACATGGGCCAAAAGTTTTAAACCCAAATATTAAAGATAGTCAGCCAAGTCAAAACATTGGCATCTACATGAAGGGGTCGGGAATTACAGAGGGACTGAGAACCCACTGAGTCTACTTATTCCCTAGCACTTCTGAAAACTACTCCATTTTTAATTAAATACCTTCATGTGGATAAAGCTGCTTCAATTTTGTACAAAGGAATTCATGTGCTCCTTGCTGTACTAGAAAAAAACCAAAAGGGTTTGGTCCCTTGTCTTTCTGCACAGGAAAGGGAAGAAGGATGAGAGAAGCCTTTGGGGCTGACAGACAGTTCTTCAATGGAATCAGAACTAACCTACCCCCCAAAAAAACCAAAGGAACCCATCACATAATTCACCAACGGCTCAGCAAAAGGACTTTGGAGGAATAGAAACCTCTCCCACCACAACTTCAGCAGGTTCAGGATCAAAAGCTTAGGATGGGCTAACCCCCCTGAGTTGCACAGCGAAAGGTACCTTTGGCTTGCCACAGCTGATCCTGCCTCTGGCCCTCCTGGGGCTGACCTGGGAAATGCATTGCCTCGAGTTGGCTCAAGGAGCTGTTCTCATCTTTCAAGTATGGGAAAACTCACAATGCTGAAATAATTCCAAAGCCAAAGCTTAACTTCTTTGAATGATAAAGAAAACTCCAAGGTACTCTATACTATATAGTAAAAAAAAATAGGTGTCATATTTTAGGTCGAATTACAATCTTTGTGTCCCACCTGATAGAAACAAATGAATATCTGCTACTGTAAAGCTAAAAGTAGTTCTCCCTCACCGATGTAAGGAGGACTTTTCCTAATCTGGAAGTTGTGACAGCAAAATGTGCCATCTGCCATCCTTCTGGACTCGCACTCCTTGTGGGGTGACTGAAGAACAAGCATGGGGAATCCTCCATCTGAAAGACATCGGGCAGCTGTCCTTCCATCACTCTTCACATAAAAGTGGAGGAAAAACTTTTCCTTTCTTAATTCAAAAGATTCTCTCAGCTAAAACCAATAAATCGCATT
The DNA here is from genome assembly GCA_017639485.1 of Pluvialis apricaria. Classification (NCBI taxonomy): domain Eukaryota; kingdom Metazoa; phylum Chordata; class Aves; order Charadriiformes; family Charadriidae; genus Pluvialis; species Pluvialis apricaria. Next base: position 71,088,620 of record CM030007.1, read on the forward strand.
TCCCAATGTACCCGCAAGCCTGGGCTTCTCTGCTGTTCCTGTCCTTTGCTGGACAGTATGGCTTTGGACAAGGCACAAAAGATTTGTCTGTACGCAACCACTCCATGCACGGTACAGTGAGCCCTGGTGCCAAACACAACATCAGGGGGTGCCAGTCTCAGGGCAAGGCACTTGGAAGTTAAGTACTGAGGCAACCAACTTTTTAGACATGTAAATCCTTCACTGGCTCTAGTCATAAACCTCTCCAGCCTAACTCTTCATAGGTGGGTAGTGAGCTGGAGTGTGTTTGATTTTTCGTGCCTACTCTGAGACATCCTAGCCTGACTATGAGAGGTTGTCTATTGCCCATACACCCAAAAATGCATTCTTATTTCAGTGTAGACAGAAATTGTCCTTCCTCCCAATCATTGAAGAAGATGAGCGTTCCCAGACTCAGGAATGAAAATCTATTCCTGTCTGAGGATATACAGGTTAAAATTCTATAAAACCAGTTTAGTGACGGTATTCTATTTCATTTTTGCCACGCAAAGTTTAGTTTATATTTACAAGCCTTACTTTGATTCTGGAATAAATGTGTGTTATTTTTAATTATTAGTGCTCATAAGGTGTCAGAAGATTACATGGGACAGGGATTATGAATCACACTTTCACCTCTGAAAATGCAAAGCCCGATAAAATTTTACCAAGCAGCAGAGAATTGATCAGGCAGTCGTTACCGACGCTTAATTGTCTGGTTTATGTAGTGGCCTGTGGTGCAACACAATCAGAAAGGATAAAGTCCCGGTAACCTTGCACTTCAGATTCCTTCTGGTGTGTAGGAAGTTTTTGCCCCACATGATAAAGCGGGGAAAAGCACCTAAAAACCCTGCTTCCAGCTGTCAGGGGACTTCAGAGTTGAGTTTCAAGGTGTCGGGTTTTCGACACTTTTAGTTGTTCTTCTGTTCAGAAGGCATAGGCAACCTGGGTGGATAAGTCCCGTTTCCGAACGGTGTGGGTGCTGTCAAAGATATTTCAGATGTTACATCAAAATAAAAGGGGATTTAGAACCTAAATATTTTAGTATGGGCTTTAAGACTAAGGTCCACATGCAGCAAAGGATTTAGACTTGTAACTCTTGTTTAGGCTGTTACCTCCCTATCGGTGTCTGGAGGAAGTCAGGACCTCACACAGGAGTTGGTAGCCTAAACCCTCTGTTTGGGCTGGGCCTTAAACGCTTTAGTAACTGTAAACTTCAGAGTCAATGGATGTCAGTGGCACTCAGGTACCTAATCCGCCAAAATCACTTTGGCAAATGTAACCTGGCCGTCAAAGTCACATAGCATTTGCCACACGCAGAGGTGATATCCAAGGGCATTGGACAACCTGGGCTGAAAAATAAATAGCTTGAGCGGCTGATGCAAATACAGTTGTCGCTAGCCAAAGGCTACACTACCATTTTATGACTTGAGGCACAGACAGAAAGAGTTCTGTGCTTCTCTGGGACTCCCTGCCAACATGCAGGTACAGAAGACCTAGGTAAACACAGCAAAATTGCTATGTGTAATTGAAGACGTAGCTCGTATTCTGTACCTGTAACAGCAACACAGAAGCAGAATGAAGGTAAGCTTCAAACCTAAAGAAAAACCTCACCCTGGTTTGGCAGAAATGGCTTTATTCTTGAATTCTAACTTGAGGCACTTAGAGGCGGCAAGAGCCTTAGGGAGGCGGGCACCTGTAGAGATGGCCTGTGATCGTATGTGAGCTCAGACACGTCCTGGAGAGTCTCTGTTTCATTTCGCTGCCTATGCCACGGGCCTGGGGTGAGCAGGCTCCTAATCTGGGCCACTCACTTGGTGCCTTAGGCTCAGCGGGGTGACCAGGTCAGCCACCTCCCAAAATAAGTGTGGCTCTGGCTGTGAATACATGCGTGGTTGCAGTGCCCTGGCAAAAGGGCAGCGTCATAATTTAACCTTAAAAATTAGCATATGCTCAAAAGTTTGGGGAACAGACAGCTTCCTGGGAGACCAAAGGAGCAGCAGAAATGGGGGCCCTATTCCCTTGTAAGATGCAGCAGCTGGCCGGGGCCCTCCCTGACCTCCCAGAAAAAGGAAAAAAGTCAAACATGCTGGGCTGGAACGATTCCCCCCATCCACCCTCAACTCTGTCTGGCTTTGCTGGGATTTATTCATTCCTCCCCCTTTCCCCCCCAAAAAAAAATTAATAAAAAAATAAAAGAGTAGCTCTACCAGGTCTTCACAGTTACAACGACTTAAAAGATAAAAATAAAAATATAAATAAAAATAAAAATAAAAACGCAGAGGCTGAGGGAAGCTCGGGGCTGGGGGGGGGGGGGGGGGGGAAGGGGAAGGGGGGGAAGCGGCGGACAATCTCCCGGCCGGGTTACACAAAGCCCGGTTTTGGCAGGTTCTGTGCAGAGGATCAGCGCCCTTCCTCTTGCCACGGCCACCTCCTCGCTCCCGAGAGCAAAGCCCACCCCAGCCCCTCTCCCCACCACCCCGCTCCCGTGGGCCAGGGGGTCCCCCGCCGCCCCTCCGCGCCCCTCCGCGGGGTGTCAGGGCAGCAGCCTGGGACATGCCATTAAAGGAAGGAGCGCGCCGTGCAATCGGCGCCGGCTTTGCCTGGGACGGGGGTGCTTATAAAAAAAAAAAATTTAAAAAAAAAAAAAAAAAGGAGCAAGTAAAAAAAGGAGAGGGTAAAAAAAAAAGGGGGGGGAGCAAATAAAAAAGGAGCAAATAAATCCCCCGCCCTGAGCGCCTCCCGTTAGATGGCGCTACAGACTTGACAACCACGTGTATAGAGGGGGAAAATAAACAAAAAAAAAAAAAAAAAAAAAGAATAATTAAAAAAAATAACCTTCTTATTGTCCGAAACGTGGAAGGTCGGGGGGCGAGAGGCGCCCAGCGGCGGGATGCCCCTTCTCCGCGGGGAGCGCCCGGGGCCACCCGCGGCTGCGGCCGGGGCTCTGCCCCTGCGGGCCCCCAGGGCAAGGCGGGGGGCAAGGGGGCGAGCGGGGACCCGGCGCTCCTCCCGGGGCATGGCCCTGCCGGGGGAGCGGGAGGAGAGGGGCGGGGGGCCGCCGGCCGGTTCCCAACCGGGGAGCTCGGCAAAACCGGCGCGCAGGTTCCCCTCCCTCCCCCGCCTTAATCTATTTTTCCTTTCCAAAAAGCTGCTCGGGCAATCCGCACGGCCGGCCTGGGCTCTGCGGGCTGATTGTTACATCAATATCCCCCCCAAAAAAAAAAAAAAAAACCTTTTTAAATTTTTTTTTTTATTTTTTCAAGTCCCGCGTTTTCCCCCAGTTTAAGACCCCGCAAGTTTTCGGGCAGCCGGTCGGCGGCTGTGGCGGGGACCCGCCGGAGCGGGACGGTCCCCGGTGCCCGCCGCTGCCCCTCACCCGTCCCGGCCGGGGAAGGCGGGGGGGACACGGGGACGGTGCTGCGGCGTGAAAGCGCTGATCCGCCGAAGCGCAACTTCTGAAGGCGGTGACGGACCCGCCGTCCCCCCCTCCGGCCGGTGCCGGGCAGAGAGGCGGCCGGGCGTCCCCAGCCCTGTCGCTGAGCGCGTAGGCGAGCACCTTGGGGAAGGGGTTAGGGCTGTCCCGACGTAAAGGCCACCCCCGCATCCACCACCACCACCACCACCACCACCACCACCACCACCACCACCACCACCACCACCACCACCACCACCACCACCCCCCCTCCCGTCGGGCTGTGAACTTTCCGGTGGGGTAAGTTCTCCTTTAAGAAAGCGAACTGTTCCTTATGCATATTTAAGGGTGTTTGCCTGCAGTGCCCAGCTGACGCGGGGCCGGAGGCTCACACGCGGGACCTGAATTGTAGGGGAGTAAATCATCCACACTTTAAGCGCACCCTCTGCCAGGGCTCCGCTTGGGAGCCCGTTGCCATTGCTCTAAACACATGTAAGTCAGAACCGGGGGAGGGAAAGGGAGGGGGGAGGCTGGGGGGGGGAGGGGGAGGCTGAGTCTAGTTAGGGAGATGAGTAGGCTTATTTTATTCATTCCCATCACAAAAAAAAAAAAAAAAAAAAAAAAAAAAAGAAAAAACAACCCTGATAATACAGCTTAGGTAAGAAATCTTGTCCTTAGAATTTTGGGTTTACTTTTCTTTCTTTTTTTTTTTTTTTGGTATTATTTTCCGCCCAGCCCAGGGGCTCCTGACCCCCTCAGCGTGCGTGTGCCCCTAAAGTAACCGAGCGGTGGGGGTTTCGGGGCTCCCTCACTCCTTTTTTTTTTTTGCCCTCCGCGACAGCGCTTTGCTGGGCGCGCAAATGCGCGTGTGAGGAGCGGAGCGGAGCGCCGGGAGGGTGAGTGAACCCCCTTGCTTCAGCCGGGGGAGGGGGAGGGAGAGGGGACAGGAGGGGACCACCGAGCATCAGAGGGCTCCTCCACCGCCCTGGGGGGGTGGGATCCCGAGCAGCCTCTTCAGTCTGCAGCGAGCCGGGGGGGCGGGGGGAGCCTCCCGGGGATGGGAGAGCCTCGGAAAAGTCCCCCCCCCTGCACGGCCATGCGTGTATACCTCTTCCCGTACGTGGGACGGAGCGGCAAAGTGTGTGCGAAGGTCAGGCGGGCGATCTTCCACTGCCGCTCGAAAGTGGGAAGGAGCAAGTTTTCAGTGCTGTGCTCTTAGCGGTTTCCTGCCTTTTAAAGTGAACTTGTTCGAGTGTGTTATTCAAAATGTGGTTCAGTAGTTATGCCTTCAAATTAAGTTGCTTCTCGGTCCTCATTGGGAAAAGCAGACATGTGTCCTCAATTGTATAGTATATAAAAAAAAAAAAAAAAAAAAACTACTAGGTACTTTATGATTCCATCTGGAGAAATTAAAAGCCCAGAGCTGTAATGTTTATTCTTACATAGTTTACAAAAAAAGGGGGAAATGTGTGAGACACATGTCTCCAAATATAACCAAAGTGCTTTCCCTTCTGGTTAAAAAGTTGCATGCAAATGTTTTCATTTTAACACTCCCTGCCACCTGTACTTCGCAGGGAAACTTTTCTCGGCGTTAGTGATGAAGCACCAATAGTACTTATTAATGAATTAATTATTATTATGGCTGCTGAATTGACTTAAAGTGCTTTGGAGGCCAAACTAATCCATGTTAATCAGTTACAATTAATTGTTTCAGCTGCTGTTTTAAACACAGTTTCAAAGACAGAGGCGAGAGGCTGTGCACTGGGTTTGGGGGGGTGCTCCGGGGGCCCTCCCCGGCCCCCAGCACCGAGCCCCGTGCCCAGAGGTTTACTTTTGGGTTGCGGAAACCTGCGCGACTTTATCCCGGTGCCCACATCACATCACGTCACATCACATCAAAGGTGCGAGGGGCAACCTGGGTGACAAACTCCTCTTTCCCTCGCCGAAAACTGCGAAGATTAAGGGGCTCCCGGGTTTAGGAGAGCCGAGTCCCGGAGGGAGATTTCCCTCTGGAGTTCGCATTGTGGAGAAGGCAGCGGGCGTGGGCTTCGCTGTGCCGTCTGTGCTCGGCCGCTTTGGTCCGGGGCTTTTCTTTTGTCGGCGGAGAGAAGGAGGCACCGGTGGGGCAGCGGGGCTGAAGGGCGCTCTGCGGGGCGCTGAGCCCTCCCCAGGGGGTTTGGGGAGAGAGAAGGAGGGGGAGAGAGAAGGAAAGAAAAAAAAGCCCCCCCCCCCCACCCCGAGGGGACAAGCGGCAGCTGTGCCGGGCTCTGTGCGTGCCGGGGAGCACAGAGGGGCGGCCGAGGGCAGGGAAAGCCGGGGCGGGCAGGCAGCCGAGACACCAAGGGGATGGTCGCCCCCTTCCCTGCCGCTCCCCGGGCCGCCCCACCGCCGGTGCTGGGGGAGCGGGGCTCAGCGGGGGCGGCGGCGGGGGGAAGAGGCGGGGAAGGGCAAGGCCGGGCGGAGGAGTTGGGCAAAGCCTGGAGAAGCCCCCCGGGGGTGATGGGCCGGGAGGTGGAGGGATAAGGGGGGGGGTGGGGGGGGGCGAGGGCCGCCGTTTGGCCAGCTGCTCGCAGGGCGGCCCGTTTGTGCCCGGCACGGCGGCTGCGGGGAAGAATCCCCTCCCCAGGGGGGTGAAACGTGAAAGCAGAGCGGGCCCCGGCTCAGGTGGACCGAGCGATGGTTGGGGTCGGCCCGGCGGGGCCGGGGGCCGCGCACCCCCGGGGGGAGCTGGCGGCGGGGGGGGGGGGGGGGGGGGGGTAGGCGACCAGCTGCCCCTCTTCTGCTGGAGAAACGGGCTTGTCCATAAGAATAACGACCCCCCCCCGCGTTCCCTCCCAAAGTTAGGGGCGGGTGGGAGGGAGAGCGGCGGGTTTCCCTGTGGGGAGACGGCAGTGTGTCCCCCCGCCCCGGGCCGGGCGCCGCGGCGGGCAGGGGCACCCGCGCCCTGCCGGCTCCGGGCCTCCGGTGGCCCCCGGGGGAGGGGGGGAAGCCTGCCCGGGGGGGGCACCAGGTGTCCCGAAGGGTTGCTTGTCGTTAAAGACTTACTCTTTGCAAAAGTAAAACTCTCCCCCTCTCCAGCCTTCAATCTGATTTTTTTTTTTTTTCTTTTATGGCAGTCCGCAGAATGGCAATTGGGAAACTGTACTCCTTCCCATCCTCTCTGGAATTAGGCTGCTGGGATTTTTTTGCTGTTTGATTTTTTTTTTTTTCTTCTCCCACTCCTGCTCTTTCTCAGATTGACCTTTTTTTCTTTTTTCTTCTTCTTCATCCCATTGACTCTGCTCAGCTTTTGCTTAAGACGGGCAAGCAAAAAAAAAACCCAAACCACCCTCCCCCCTGTACGTGCAAACAGACCTTTCTTGGAAAGCAGTAAAACAAATAAACAAAAAAACTTTTACCTGCAAGAGAAGATAGTGTACAAAATTATCCCGCCCCCCTCCCCGTCCCGCATCGAATACAGCTGTAATTCAATGGAAATTGAGGGAAGAGATGCATTTTCCACGTGGGAACGGAACAAATAATGTGGCAGCGGGCGGCCGGGTAGGTAGGACACCTCGTTCCTGCTCATCACGCGTGGAATCGTTTTTTCCAGCTGGGGCGGGTGGTGTTGGTGTTCTCGCAGAGGTGCGGGAAACAAATCCTCGGCTCTCGTATGTCACAAAAGCAGGCTGCGTTTGATGAAACGTGCGTATTAACCAACTTTCTCCCCTTCCCTCCCTATTTTCATTTGTTTCCCCGGGTTGCGGGACTTAGGTGGTCAAAAAAAAAAAAAAAAAAAAAGAAGCGCTTGCGTTTGTGGCGGCGGCACTTTGTCGTCGGGGCAGCTCACCCGCATTAGATTATTGCCGGGGATTTATTTGCATGCAGCTGCAAACCCACAACCCGGCTGCTGACCGCTGCGCATAAAGGGCTGCCGGGGCCGGCCCCTGCCCGGCCGCCGCGGCTCCCAGCGGGGGCGGGCGGAGGAGGAGGAGGAGGAGGTGGGGGGAGAGGAGGATTTGGGGGTGGGTTTGCTCCCGACACAGCCCGAGGGGGGGGTCACAGAGCGGCCGGGGCCCGAGAGCTGCTAGAGGCTGCAGGTGCGGGGGGGCGGCAGCCCCGCAGCCCCCCTCCCCGCCGCCCGCTCGGCCCCCGCAGGCAGCCGCAGCTCCCGCTGGCCTTGCTCGCAACCGCCGCCGAGAAAAGCTTCCCCTAATGCCTGTGTCCCGGGAAAAAAGAACCGGTGGCCGATCCTCGGGATTTCTTAGAGTTATTTTCAGTGCTTTGAAATTCGCAGTAATGTTTACGTTCTTTTTTCTTTTTTTTTTTCTTTTTTTTTTTTTCCCCCTCCCCTTCTCCCCTCTCTTCAGCCCAGCAGCGTCTGGCAACGTTTGACGAGGGAGCTCTTAACCTTTGAAGCGAGGGCTTTAGGTTCAAAACGCCTCCTTCGCTACCCCCTATATCCACCACACACACACACCCACGTTGCGAGGATGGATTTGGCTGCATCTGGGATGGACGCATCTGTCCCCCAAGGCCTCCGTCTACCTCGGGCTATGCCGCCGGGTCTCCTTCATCTTCTCCCGGGGAGCCGGGCGAAGGCGCGGGGTTCCCGGGGCTTGAACTTGCTCCCCTCCGAAGGCGGCGGGAACAAAAGCTGTCCCCGAAGCGGGGCCGGCTCGGTGGCGAGCCCCGCCGCAGCGCTGCCGTGGCCTGGCCCGGCTCCCCCACCCGTGCGGGGAAGGACACCAGTCCCCCGAAAACTTTGGGGGTTGGGGAGGGGGGGCTCTCCTATCCGTCCCTCTGCCCTGACGGCCAGCGCGGGGCTGTAGGAGAAGGGGGAAACAAAACTGCGTGCGGGGGGGGCTTAATTTGGGGTTTTTTTTGGCAGTGGAAAGAGACGTTTCCACTCCACTCAGGCTCCTTCGGCCGGGCGTGAGCCCCCCCCCACCCCCCCCAGCTCACGAGTGGGCTGCTCTGGGCGTTTCTGCCAAATACAGGGGGCTACGGAGCGGGGTGTGCCAGGCAGGGAGGGCAGCGCCGGGTGGGCCCCTCCACGGGGAAAACGGCCCCGCGAGGGCGAAGCTGGAGGGACAATGGATTTCCCCCCCCCACACACACACACACACGCACACGGACACCCTCGCCCACCACCCCCACCCCGCCTCCCTCGCATGCCCACGGCGGTGGGGACACGGTGGAGGGCAGCCCACCCCCGCCGGGCCGCCCCGTCTAACGCGGAGCTCCCCCCGCCCCGCTCCCGGCCGCGGGAGGGCTGCAGGGGCGCACAGTTTCCCCCCCCCCTTCGCCCTCCCCTGAGCACGGGGGTGTGGGGGGTTGTTTGAGGGGGGGTGTTCTCCAACCCCCCCTTCCCCCTGGAAACTGGGGGAACTGGGGGTGCTTGCGCGAAGCTGGAGGCGCTTGTCGGGGAGCGGGTCACTGGTGACAGTGTCCCGGAGAGGTGGAGGGAAAGGCGGGAGGGGATGGAGCCACTCGCAGGCTGCGTGCGGAGCGGGGCTGCGTTGTCATCTTTGTTTTGGTCGCGTTGTGTTGTTTTCCAGGGGATTTGGGACAATAGCTGGGGTGGATTATTCGTTCCCGTAGGCGATACTTCCCTGTATGGGCTTCAGGATGCAGTTGGAGGCTCGGGAACAAAGCGGGCATCTAATGTCAAGGTAGCTGGTCCCCTTCCTTTGTTTATGCTATTGTTAATGACGGGGCTCACTCAGCCCTGGCCTCAGCCGTGCTCTGTGGCATTAATATTGACTTGAGAGAATAGGCAGGACAATTAAAAACCAAAGCCAAAACCCCCAAACAACAGCAGCATCCAGCCCAAGCCCAGTTCTTGCAGGTAAAACACGCCTCTTCTGGGCTACTGAGGGTGATATTGTCACCTCGCCTGGTATCCGCAGAAATACACGTACCGTTCATAAGATTAAACACGTCCGTATCCATCATTAACACCTAGGGGAGACAGTGTAACCCTGTCCTTCAGACCAAAATCAAAAGGGAAAGAGCATTATTTTCGAATACCCACTAGTAGAGCATGAGGGAACTTTCATCACGCTAAAAAAAAAAAATTAAAAAAAAAATCTAACAAAATAATTCTTTTAATTACGATAATCTAAACGTAGCAGAAACCTGAGCGTTTATTGACTCATTTTCTTCTTCTCAAGGTAGCGGATGGTATTTAAAGTTCAACATTTCACACAGCTCCTTGTTTAGTTTAATTTCCTCAACAATCTAGGCGATTTCAGCAAACGGAGTTAAGAATTTTGGTACACATTTGAGTATGGATCTGCATAAAATAGACAAGGTGGCAGAACTGGGGAGACTATGTTTTATTATTTTAGGAAGAGAAGGGACTGTATGCTTGCATGTGTGTGGGGATGCATGTGAGAGAGAGACAAATGGAGAGCCTTGCACCTTACGTTTGGTCTGTGGCTTTCGTGTGGACTCTGGAACAAATATCTATTAGATTTCTCTGAGAAATGTCCCACTTGGGCAGATGGGCCCCTGTCTTCAATGAGAGCTCCAGAAGACGAAAGAAATGTATGTTACTCCAGCACAATTCTTCACCAACCCATTTTTTTTCCCCCCTTTAGAAAGATTAGTTTCAGCTCTGCTATCCTGGGCCCATTTTCTGTCGGGGAAGGGATATAATAATGATCAATGCCCAGCACTTCTCATTTCTTATGTAGTTGGTAAATATTCCCAACGTCTCGAACTTGGAGGGGAGGCGGAAAGATGAGCACAAACTCAGCTTCAGAGGATGTCCCCGTCCTCTGACTCTCACCAGCACTCACACAGAGAGGGAAAAAAAATCCAAACAACCAAACCAACCCACTCAGAAGACCCTCCAGCCCACATCTCCCCTACAGCCACACACTTGCTTTTTGTATTTTAGCTGCCTGCTCGGTGAAATGGGCTACATCCATCGGGCTACCTGGGTTTATGCCACCAGCTCAGGGTGTATGTTAGTACTCCAGTTGGAAATGGAGCCTGGAGTTGTTGAGCAAACAGTTCCCGCTCGGCTGTAGCGCGGACTGAATGCTGTATAGTCAGCTCTATGGAGCGCTGGCAGGGAAGTAGCACCAAGCACTTCCAAAACTAATAACAAAAAGGTTACTATATATAAAACGTTTATACAGCCCACACTGCCTCAAGTTGTTTAAATTTCGGTTTGATGCACATAAATATAGCAGCCATGTGGTTCCCCATTAGCCAGTCCCAGCTTTTTTAAATCAATTCATTTCAATTTGAAAGGATGGCCCCGGACACAAGACAGTCAACAACCTTTTGGCTTTCTCCACTCAACATGGACCTCAGGAAGAAATAGCGTCTGTCTTTGTCATTTCACAGGCGTATGTCTGTGCCTTGAGGTTGTGTTTAGGAGCAGGCCTACTACCAGTGAGGGGAACAGTCCCCGGCTCGTTTCCCCTTTCTAATCCGTTTTCCCCCTTCTCATCTTAGGCTCCTTCCGAGGAAGAAATAATTCTGCTGGGACTCTGCGCCTGGACTTTGGAGGGCATGGCACAGCGGTCTCATCTGAAAGCACCGTCCCTGTGGGTAGAAACTCTCCTCTGTCGTGTGCCTTGCAAGAAAGGCAGTTAGGGGACACCTGGGGTGACGTGGCATCTGGCACCAAGGAGCAGCTATCCACTCCACGCTGCTGCAGGGGAAAGTTTGTTCTCAAACCAGACACTTTGTGGCACTCAGGACTGGTGTCGAATCAGTTCAAAACATCCTCAACCTAAAATAAAGGTCTCCGTTCTGGTCTGCCAGTGAGCTCCTCTTGCTAAACCTGCCCTGTTTGCGTTGAAGGTACAGAGCTGATGTAACACTGTCTTTTCACCCCACTAACGTGCGCAATAAGAACAATTCAGAAAAGTTCTGTTTAGCTCTTTTCCCTTGTAGATGAAGAAATGCAAGCTATCAGAAACAAGCCTATGTTTGAAGGTACAGTTTTCAACATGTGAGTGGGAAACATATGTACTGGCACAATTCAACCGCTCTGTAAGGGCTGTGCTCAGATTTTGGCTTTTAATCTCAACTCTGTTGAGAGAGAGAGAGAGATGCAAAATGGAAGGGAATGTGATTATTTATGCTGTAGCCTTGTGATACTCATCCTATAACCGTTGAGGAGAGAAGCAAAACACTCTGCTAAAGCTTTGGGTGAGCCTGAGTTTCAGGGGGACTCTAGTCTTCACAGGTTCTCACTTCACTGCCTTTCTTCCCTTGGTATTTGTTATATGGGAATATATATATATTATTTTTTTTTTTGGTCTGCTGTTCTATGTTTCAAAGTGAGTAGAGACTAAATCCTGCTGAGAAAGCAAGCTCCCTCCATCACAAACTCACGTTTGGAAAATGCCTTCTCCCCTCGACCACCCATCTTCAAGCCATCCTCCCCCTTTCAGGGGAGAAAATAAAACTTTAAAGTGAGAGGGGGGGAGTGGGGTGTGCGTGAAGGAGGGGGGACCCCCTGATTCCTCAGTGACCTGCACAGCTCGGACAGACCTCCAGGTTCCCCTTCCCCTCCTGCAGACAAATCCCGTCGGAAAAAAAAGAAAAAAGAAACCAACAACCAAAAAACCCCAAAACCAACCACATGGCAGAACTTTTAACGTAGCTTGGGGTTTTTACAATCCAGGCTCAATTTTAGCACTTTCGGGGGGTGGTGGTGGAAAGGGGAAGGGGGAAGAGGGGAGAAGAAAGTTTGGATTTAACTCTTTGTTGCTAAAATTAAGCACCACAACCAACACCACCCCACCCCACACACCCCCCCCAGCCATCAGCACAAGCGACCAGCGGCCCCTGCAGCCCGGTGCCCCGTCCCGGGGGCAGCCAGCCCTTCCCGCGGCCAGTGGCCCGCACACAATGGCGAGCGAGGAGAGGCAGGTCCAGCCCCGGTGGCCCGCACCCTGCGCGGCCGCCCTGCCCGGGGAGTCCCACCGGCTCCCTGCGGGGGGGGGGGGGGGGAGGGAGGGCAGCCCCCCCACACACACCCTGCGGGGGGAGTCAGCCCTGCCTGCAGCCTTCGGGGCTGGCAGGACAGGTTTTTGCTACTGGTAAAGGCATATATATACACACACACACATATATATATATCATACACACACATATCTTTATATATAGATTTATATGTAGGTGTCTAGTCTATGTTTAAATAATCCTATCTATACACACAGTCCTCCTCTGATGAGGTCATTCTCCCATATATACGAGATTGGGTGCACGATGCCAGAATCTAACGCCAAGAGCTTATCTCCACCGATCTCAGAGCGACATAAAGTAAATGTTAGCAGAAGGGGAAATAAATTTTGGAGAGAAACATTCAACAAGGTGTCCCTGAAGGCTTCTCTCCTGCCCTCCCCAGCCGAAGTACCCACGCACTTTACGCCCAAGAGAGCCGTTTCGGCGCAGGAGAGCCCCGCTTCAGAGCCAGGAGAGGCTGCACCCCGGATCGTGGGGCTGTGCCCGGCTGGGGCTGCACCTTGACATTTTTAATCCCCACCCCTTCCCTTTCCTGAGCGATGCTCGCCTCTCTAACGCGCTGGTCGGCTGCAGTTTATTTATTTTTCTTTTCTTTTTTTTTTTTTTTTTCCCCACCCCTGTGGCTCCAAATGTCTTAATGTTTTCTGATTTCAGGAAACTCAGAACGGAAGGGGGGATGCTACTTGAAAGTGTGACTCAAAAAAAAAAAAAAAAAAAGGTTTCGCTTTACAGCCATCAGTAGCACCAGGAGACAGCTCCATTAAAAAAAAGTAGTTTTCCACTGCTCTTGAAAAGCCGTTATTTTTTACATCGCTTTTAGGAAGATAGATTAACAAAACATCACATTTCAAGCCACTCTGATCTGTAATTAAATGGAGGAGCCGGTTTGTATTCTCCTATGGCTTTTACAGAAGTTGCAGTGATCCAAAGTCAGGTTGCTGTGTCAGAGTGGCATTTTTATTAATGAGAATACAAAAAGCTTGCATATTCTTAGCCCGGCTTGAATTTAGTTGCTAAGCAACCGCTGTATGGTAATTCATCCGCGAAATTTAAATCTTGGAGAAAGGATCCTGCGTTTTGCTGAATGGTCGCCACGAGGAAAACAACTTGTGGGACCCGCAGCAGCTGCCGCCGCCGCACCGCGCCGCCCGCCCGCCGGTTCCCCCGGGCCGCCCGCCGCCCCGGGACGGCCCGCCGCCCGCCGCCAGCACCGGCCCGGCCGCCCCTCCCGCGCCGCTCCGCCTCCCGGGCCGCCCCGCCGGGGAGGGAGCGCGGCCGGGCACCGCCGGCCGCCCCGTCGGCGCTGCTCCGGACCGACCTTCCACGCGTGGGGAAACGCGCAGCCCCCGGTTCCCCTCGCCAGGAGCGGCGCGGGCCCCTCCGCAGCCGCCCCCCCCCCCCCCTCCGAGGGAGGAAGGGGGGAGATGTGTGCGCCGGGTCCCGGCGCGGCCCCGACGGCGCGGCCCCGTGGGCGCCCCCGCGGCTCCGGCTGCTCCTTTGGCGTCGGGGAGGACGGGATGGGCGGCGAGCCTTCCCCCGCTCGGCCTTCACCCCTTAGCTTTTTTGTCTCGCCAAAGCCTCTCAGCCAAAAAAAAAGCTTCCCTACTGCTGTGTCATTGACACCGCGGGGTCGCTCGCTGCCTCTGTCCCCCCGTCCGTCCGTCCGTCCCCCCCCGCCGCCCATTGAAGGCTGCCCCCGCTCCATTATTCCAAACTGCAACTGAAAATACCGGTGGGGAAACCACCTCCCTGCATCTCCTCCGCTCGCTCCATCCACCCGCCTCGCCACAGGCGACCAAGCTCCTGGCCATCCCTGGGGCTAGCCAAATCTGTCCCTGTCCCTAAAGCGCTCGCTCCGCGCCGGCCTCCGAGGCCGAGACTTGTTGCGTCCCTTTTAGAGTTTGATTAATTACCCTGGAACTTAAGCAAACTAAAGTACATGTGGCGAAGAAGCTCACGCCTACACTTCGGTCCTGCAGCCTGCCAGTTACGCGGGTGACCGTTACACTCCCGTGCACATGGGAACAAGCACCTCTGCGCCTCAAAAAGGTGTCCCTGTACAAATATATAGAAGTATCGCTTTTGCTGCAGCTTGAAGATGTTGATCATTTATTACAAAAATAAACGAATAAATACAACAATATATTGTTGCTTTCAACAGGATAAATATTTTACAAATATATAATTTAAAAAAAAAACAAATTTAATTGTCAAAATTATTTAAAATATTACACTTATTGATAAAATTATCAATAGTATATACTGCATTTCATATCAGAACCAATTATTCTCTAAACGTTCCATTTAAAACCATTCATACAAAACAAGTTATGAGCATTGTAATGTGCAAACACTAGTCACTACATTAAAGCGTAAGGATTCTGTAAAGATTCGATCGGAACCGCTGCGTTTTTTTAAACCAAGGTAGAGCTCTTTGCTAAATTCCGGAAAACACGCGGATCAACAGCAGTTTGATGACTGTTTTAAATACACCTGAAAATGATTTATTGTGTACAGACTCGACGGGGGAAGGATGGGATGCGAGTGAGAAGACTGGGGCGTAGTAGAGGACCGCAGGATATGAAAATGTAAACTATAAATAATCACATCTCGGGATTACCCAGACTGATCAAACACAACTTTGTAAAACATTTGGCTTTCCTTTAGGCAGGAAAAAAAAAGAAAAGCAAAAAAAAAAAAAAAAAAAAAAAAGCGTAAGGAAAACGATGCCGACTCAGTTACCAAGCACAGAACACTGATATTATAAATGAATACAATTACTAAATTCATTAAGAGATCTGGCGATATATAACAATATTTTCATTATTTACACGTGTAACAATATAACCCTTAGCGCAAACCCTCTCAGTTTATTATCTCCCTCCTGTTATCTCACAGACTCACAACCCTGAAATTCCTAAATACATTCAAAGGATTCAGTTTCTCGGGGGCGGGGAGGGAAGGGGAGGGGGGGGGTGAGTGTAGGGGGGGGGGGGGGGCGCCCACGGCCTCACTTTTTTTTTTTTTTGTGCAGAACAAGCCCAGGGAACGGGCACGTTTTGCCAGTCCCTGCGACCACACGTTACTCCTCCAGCCCGAACCCCGGCTTTTCTTCGGCAGCAACCCGCAAAGGTTGCCTTTTCACAGAAACCAGCGTGAAGCCTAACGTTAGCTCTTTGTTGCCATCCAAAGCCGGTAACCAAACACCGCTCCGAAATTGCAATAGACCTTCTCCGTCTCTCAGAACCCCGCTCCCCGTCATGCCCGAAAGAAGAGGATCCCACCTCACGCGTGGATGGTACCCGGCTCCCGCGGCGGAGGGAGCCCGGCGCTGCCCGCCGCCTCCCGCGCCCGGCCTTTCCCCTCCCCAGCTGCCAAATTAGCCAGGAGCTTTTGCTAAAACGAACAAAAGAAAGAGCGTCCTTTACCCTTTCGGGTTTTCTTCCCCTTTGTTGGGTTGTTTTGTTTTTTGACGCCCCCCCCCCCGTTCCCCCCCCCATCCCCCCCCCCCCCCCCCCCCTCCGCCTCCTCCTTTCCTCCGTGTCAGTGGGGCCTTTCGGATTTCACAAATCAAACCGACGGTGATATTTACTACGAGCTGGTGTTAAAATAATGCATCCCGGTGCACGGCTCTCAGGTTGGCTTTGATTTATGGACTGACACAAGGCCTATCTGAAAGGAAGAAAATGTTTGTTGTTCCTACAGCAGTTTTCTGGGGGTTTAACCCCTGCCTCAATAGCACGTAGCAAGGCGGGGAGGGGGGGACGGGACACGACGACACACGGACGACACACGACGAGGGGAGGGAGAGGAAGGTGAGGAAGGAACCACGGACGAGATGGATCATAAAAAGAAAACCTTTTTCTCCGGTAGACTATCAGTGGGGGCGGGTGGAGGCGTTAGATACAGCTCTCCAGTTCCCACAACCTCCCCGCTTCCTAACGAAGAGAGTTGAAACGGTCATTCACTTGTCCCTATATAGCAATAAATTAGAGCGGGTAAATATGACAGGCCAGCTAGTGCATCCAGTGGCATCTCCGACGTTACTAACACACGCGTGTGTTTGCAAAGACGGTGTGGGCAGCGCTATGGCAGAGTGGAGGAGAAAAACTAGACTACACCACTTCACACCCCATAGAAAAACCCCTAAAACAACAGCAACAACAACAACAACCAACAGCAACAGCAACAACAGAAATGGTAAACTAGGCGCACCGCACGGAGGATGCTGAAAGTATTATTCTATGTATCCTTTGGGGGGGGGGGGGTAAAAGAAAAAAAAAAGGTACCTTCTCCTTAAATTATAAAGATAAATTAAATACAAATATTTATACAGACATAAAATCCGGCAAAATAAATTATAGCTTAGCCCCCCCTTTCCCCCCCCGCCCCCCCCTTCCCCCCCCTCCCAAACCTCAGTTTGAAAAGAGAGGAAACAAGACTGAACTTTTGGGAACATCCCTGCTCTCAGCATCGGCCATTCCCGCCCAGCGGAGAGAGGCTCGGGCATCGCCCGCGCCGCCCTGCGAGCCTCAACCAACCCGACACGGCCCTTCCTGGGAGAAGGTGGCCTTCGGTTGAGCCCTTAACGTCGCCTTCCTTCCCCATGACACGCAGGGTCCCTGGGTGGATGGGAGAGGCTCGGCGGAGGGACGGGCGCGGGGGGAGCCCCGCACCGAGCAGCCCCGCGGCGGGGATGCCGGAGGGCGGCTCTGCCCGGAGCAGAGGGGTCGGACCCTCCGTATTCCTCCTCTCACTTCAGCATTTGGAGTATTTCCCTTCAGAGAACTTTTTTTTTTTCCTCTTTTTTTCTTTTTTTTTTCTTTTTTTTTTTTCGACACAGTGTTTACGCATCAGACACAGACTATTTCATTCTAACAAATTTATTTTCTCAATCAGCTCTTACGGAATCACTACTCAAATTAAATTACAATCAAATTATCACATCAAAAGATACCCTTATTACCTAACAACTGTCCATATTTTCATTTCATTTTGATTTGTGCTCGTCTGAAAAAAACACGTAATACAAGATCTGGGGAAAAAATAAATTACCGTTTTGCAGCAGTTCATAGGTATTCTGAATAAAATATTAAAAGAAGTCATTTAATGAAAATATAAAGCAAATTTTTTTTAGATCAACAACGGATCTAACAATTCTATATTGCCGTCTTTTTGAAAAGTCTGTTTATTAAAACCTACCAAAAACACTGCTTGGAAATGGCAGTATTATATAATCACATCCACAGCACCCATTCAATCAAAGTTGGCAACGGATTTAGGAGAGGAGAAGTTCAGATAAGTGCAGCTGCAGATGCTCAGTCCTTCTAAATCCCTTTATCTGAATCAGTCCAGAAATAAAAAATAAAAATATTAATAAAAAAAATATTAGCAGTGGATTTTTTTTTTTTATGACTCTTCCATGATGATTGGCAGCCGTCAGGAGCAGGACTTTGACAGCCCTAAATTATTCCCCTTTCTCTCGCTGGTTCCCTTAATTCATGCAAAGTCCTTCTACAGAGCTCGAACTTTAGGGACCAACAACCTCTCCTTCTCCCACCCTCCCCCCGGCGTCTGTCCCTCCCCCCTTTTCTCCTCAGGGTCAGTTTTTCGGCGTGCGGGCATTTATTTCCATATTTTTGTTCTATAGCTATACCTATATATATAGATAAATATATATATATGTATTTGCTTCCCTATGCAGTCTGCTTGTTTTTAGTGCTGTGTGCATATTTTTTTTTCTTTCCTGGAAAAAAGTGGCCCCTTTCATTTTGCAGAATATATAGATATATAGATATATATGTTTTCAGAGTGGATGTCTGCCTTGCACCAAAATTCTACGGTTTGGCCAAGAAAAACAGGGTGCTGGAATGCAGCAGGCACCCTCTGATTAACCAGATTATTTTGCTTCTGCTTCCCTTTTTTTTGGATAGCTCCCATTCAAAAAAAACCAAACCAAAACAAAACAAACAAAAAAAAAAAAAAAAAAAGAAAAGGAAGAAAAAAAGAGGGAGAGAGAAAGGAGAAAAAAGTTTCCGTGATTCATAGAAGAGAGCCCTTTTGGGGATAGGGGGGAGAGTGCGGGGAGGAGGGGGGGGGGGGGGGAGGAGGGGAGAGAAGAGGTGCAGACATCAGTGATGTTCCTCGCTGCGAGAGGGGGCTAATTTGGAGAGTGAAAAATAAAAATAATAATAATAATAATTAAAAAAAAAAAAAAAAAAAAAAAAAGAAGCCCAAGCCCATCTGCCCCAAGCCCTCTCCCCCGCAACCAACCCCCCGGCACATCTGCAGTTTTGGTGCATTATGCATCTCCACCCCGTTTTCCCCAACACGGTCTAAACGCTCTCGCTCGGATCGACCTTCTCCACCGCTCCCTATTGGTATCGATCTTATATATATATAGATGCACGCGTATATCCATATATATATAAACACAAGCAGTCTGAACGAGCCTGGATCGTGTGTGTGTGTGTGTGTCTGTGTGTGTGTGTGCGTGCGTGTGTGTGTGTGTCTGTGTGAGCGTGCGGCTGTGCGCGGCGGTGCCGGTGGCGGTGGCGGTGCCGGTGCCGGTGCCCGGCCCGGCCCGGCCCGCGCTGCCCCCCGCGCCCCCGGCCCGCCCGCGGTGCCCCTCACTGCACGCTGGTCTGCAGTCCGTGGTGAGGGGGCGGCGTGTCGGAGTTGACGGTGCCGACCTGGGAGTAGACATCGTCGGGGGTCTGCTGCTGGATCCCCGGGGGGGTCATCCGTTTCTCTTTCTGCCTCCGATTGCAAAACCAAACCCTGACCACCTCCTTCTCCAGCTGCAGGCTGTCCGCTAGGTTCGTAATCTCCTGGGCGGAGGGCTTGGGGCATTTCAGAAAGTGGCTCTCCAAGGCCCCCTTGACACTCACCTCGATGGAGGTCCGCTTCTTCCTCTTCCTGCCCTGGGCGGCGATCTTGTCGATGCTGGTGGGGCTGCCCGTGGAGGAGTCGGCTTCCTCCAGCCACTTGTTCAACAAAGGCTTCAGCTTGCACATGTTCTTGAAGCTGAGCTGCAGGGCCTCGAAGCGGCAGATGGTGGTCTGCGAGAAGACGTTGCCGTAGAGGGTGCCCAACGCCAGCCCCACGTCGGCCTGGGTGAAGCCCAGCTTAATCCGCCGCTGCTTGAACTGCTTGGCGAACTGCTCCAGGTCGTCGGAGGTCGGCGTGTCCTCGTCCGAGTGCGGGTCGTGGCTGTTGACGCCGCCGTGGTGCGGCGGGTGGTGCCCGGGGTGCTGGTGGTGGTGGTGGTGGTGGTGCCCGGGGTGCTCGCCCAGCTCCGGCGTCTCGCCGCGCACCAGCCCGGGGTGCACCAGGCTCTGCCCGCCGGGGGGGGGGCTCAGCATGCCGTTCACCGTGAAGCCCCCGGGCTGCGAGTAGAGGAGCGACTGCTGCTGCTGCTGCCCGCCGGCCATGGAGGGCAGGTGGGCGGCCGCCGCCGCCCCCCAGGCCGCCGGGTGCCCCTGGTGCGGGGGGCCCAGGTGGGGCGGCCGGTGGTGCAGCGCCGCGCCCGAGTGCAGGTCGTCGCGCCCGCCGCTGCCCTTGACGTCGGGCGGCGGCGGCGGCTGCTGGGGGCTGCCCGTCATGCCCACGGGGCTGCCGGACCAGGGCGAGCCCGCTTCGGCGGCGGCGGCGGCGGCGGCGGCGGCGGCGGCGGCGGCGGCGTGGGGCAGGGCTGTCACCCACTGGTGGGCATGGCTCAGCATATGGCCGCCGTTGCTGGCGGCCATGGCGCCCGGCATGAAGTCGCTCTGGACCATCTTGGCCGCCGGGTCGCCGCGGTAGCCGCCCGCCACCGAGGTGACGGCCACGCTGCCCGGCTGCATGCCGCCGCCGCCGCCGCCGCCGCCGCCGCCCGAGTCGGCGTGGACGATGGAGCCGGCCGCCAGGATGCCGTTGCCGGGGAGGGTAGGGGTTAGAGGTGGCCGCGGCCATCCCGCGCCCGCCGCCCGCCGCTCGCCCCCGCCGCGCCGCCGCCGCCGCCGCGCCGCCGCCGCCGGCTGCCGGGCGCCCGCCGCGAGCGCCCTTGCCCGGCGCTGCCGGGGCCGCTGCCGGGGGCCGCCGCCCGCGCCGCCGCCGCCGCCGCCGCCGCCGCCTTCCCAGCCTCGCCGGGGCGCCGGGGCGCGGGGTTCACCTGCTAGCGCTCCGCGGCGCGCTCTCCTCCGCCCGTCCGTCCGCCGGCCGTCCTGCCTCCGCTCCGCGCCGCGCTCGGTGCGGTCGCCGGCTCTCGCTTCGCCTTTTTTTTTTTTTTTTTTTTTTTTAAAAAAAAAAAATCGCTTTTCTTTTCTTTTTCTTTTCTTTTTCTTTTTTTTTTTCCAAAAAAAAAAAAAAAGAGAGAAATATTCAGCTGTACATATATTTTTTTCCTCCGCCGCCTTCTCGCCCGAGTTTGCTGCTCGCAGGGAGGAAACCAAACAAAGGCTAAAAAGCGAAAAAGAAGGGGGGGGGGGGGGATCAAAAAGCCCCCGTGCCTTCTCCCCTCCGCTCCCCTAGGAGTACATCTCCACCTCTCAGCCTTCCCCTCTCAGAGTGAAACTTTTCCTTTTCTTCTTCCTTTAAGGCTTTGTGTGTGGGTATATTTTCCTTTTTCTGTCTCTCTTTCTCTGTCTTTCTCTCTCTCCTCGGCTCCTCGATCTCCTTTTGCTCTTTTATTTGCAAGTTTTGTTGGTGTCCTAAGAAAACTTCCTGTGATGATGATGGTGGTGATGGTGGTGATGATGCATTTCTCAAAGTTGTGCTGTTGCTGGAGCACTTTGTCCCCTTTGAAACAAGAGTCCTGTCGGAGCCTTCTTGCTAGAGTCACGCTCTGGATAAGACATTTTTTCTCTCTACCTTTCCTTTAGGCGGTTTGTAAAAAAAAAAAAAAAAAAAAACAGGAAAAAGTAAAAAAAAAAAAATAATTAAAAAGTTGAAATTTCTCGTTACCTCGCGAATTGTCTCTCTCCCTCTCCCGCTCGCTCGCTCTCTCGCTCGGTTTGTTGTTTTTGGTGGTTGGTTGTTTTTTTTTTTTTTTTTTTTTTTTTTTTTTTGGTGTTTGTTTTGCTTTTTATTTTAATTCCAGCAGTTGGTCGAGGGAGGAGGCGGAGGAGGAGCGCCTTTGGTGGAGAGGTGTGTGTATGTGTGTGTGCATATATGGTATCCTTTATACACTAACTCCAGCGGGGAAGTTGGCTGCCGGGCTGGCAGCGCGCACTGGCGGTGCCGGAGTCCCGCCGCTCGCCTCTCCCCGCCTCCCTCCCTCTCCCGGGCCGTGCCCGCTCCCTCCCGCCCTCCCTCCCGCCCTCCCCTCCCGCCGTCTGCACCGCCGCCGCCGCCGCCGCCGCCCGGCCCCGTCCGCGAGGAAGCCGGCCGCCGCCGCCCCCGCCGATTGGCTGCCCGCCCCGTGACGGACAGCCCGCCGCCGGCCGCGCGGCCCCCCTTCCGGCCGTTCCGATTGGCTGCTTTTTAATTTAGGCAAAGTGGCGTCGGAGCTGGAAGTCGCCCCCCACCCCACCCCAACATCCCCCCCCCCGCTCCGCTTCTCCCGCCCCCTCCTCCCCTCCCCTCCCTCCTCCCCCTCCCTCCATCCCTCCATCCCTCCCTCCTCCTCCTCCCTCCGCCTCTTAACTCTTCCCGCCCGGCGGACACGCGCACCTCGGAGCTCTCCCGCCGCCGCTCGGGCAGGGGCGAGCGGGAATAATTAATAACAACAACAAAAACAACAATAACAACAACAAAAGCAGCAACAATCATAATAATAATAACAACAACAACGAAGCCGCAGCCGGGGGGGTGTGGGGGGGGTGTGGTGGGAAACGGCGCGGATGCCGCCGCCGTGTACACGCTTCCTCCCCCCGCCCCCCCGCCACTGCCCGCACCGGCAACCGGAGCTGCTCCCCCCCCCCCCCCCTCCCCGCTCCCTTTGTCCGCCCCCGCGGCCCGGGGTGCGCCCGGCACCCGGCAGCCCCCCCCCGGGAAAAGGCCCGCCCCGTCGGTCGGCGGGGGGAGCCCGGCGACCGGGGCTGGCCCTGCCGAGTGGCCGCCTCTCTCGGGGAACCGGCCCCGCGGCGTGCAGCGCCGCGTTATTATTTCTCGTCCAGCGGAAAGAGTTAAGGGGGGCGGGGGGGAAGGCGGGGGGGGGGGGAGCGGGTGGAGCGGTGGAGGGGGACGGGGGACGCGGGGGGGGGGGGGGGGGGGGGGGGAAGATGCGACCGAGCGGAAACGCCGCGCACAGGCAACCTCAGTGAACCGCGGCAAAAAAAAAAAAAAAAAAAAAAAAAAAAAGAGAGAAAAGAGAGAAAGTGGCAACAAAAACAAGGGCAAATTGAACGCTCCTGGGGGACCGCCGGTGCAATAACACCCCTCGGACATCGAGGGGGGACGCGGCGCTGCTGCTGACCGCCGCCGCCGAGCCCGCGCCGTCCCACGCACGCCGCCCCGCACACGCGTCCCCGGCGGCGGGGCTGCGCGGCGTGGGCATGCCAACCGGCGAGCGTGGCATCCCCCCGCTCCCCCCCCCCTCCCTCCCGACTCCGCACGCCGAATAATTTGGCCCCGGGGAGGCGGCGAGTCGCGCCCCGCTCGCGGCGCCCTCCTTCCATCCCTCCGCGCCTCTCCGCGCCCGCGGAGCCGGTGTTCAGGGCTCCGTGCAGACCCCGGCTCGCACGGCAAAAAATACCGTGGTAGGTAGGTTTAGAAAAACCATTAAAGTGTCGCGTACGGATCTGAAGGGCGCTGGTAACTAAACCCCAAACATCACGATTTTTTTTTTTTAATTTTTTTTTTTTTTTTTTGTTCCCATGCGTCCTCCAAAGGTTTCTTTTTTATATATAAAAGATCCAACACAGATTTCATTGAATAAATCTGAGATCTCCAGGTGCAGACGTTTGAATAGTCAGTGCCAGAACCCCATGTTTTCCTTTCCAGCCGATTTTGCTTGGATCAGGCTCAAAAACCGAGTGAGTCTCGTGGTTTTGTTTACACTGAATGGGGAGGATAGGAACGGTGCCATGGGGCCGTCTTTCATTAATATACAGTGAGGATTTTGTCTAAATTACTGCTATGAATTTCACAGTACACGCTTTCAAAAGCCGTCTCAGGTGGCCTGATGAAACGTGATAGCGCCTCTGCAAACAGATCTACTTTCTTAATAAAAAAGGAGGGGGGGGGGGAGAAATCCCCCCAAAATAAATAAATAAATAAATAAATGTACACCCTCATAACAGCGACAACAAAAAATAAAGCTCGAGCTGGAGTACTGTCTTTTATTTAAGAAAAAAAAAAAAAACAACCACAACAACTTAGTTCCCCAACTCTTCCCACCCCCTCCCTTGCAGAGTGTGATTGTTTTGTCTGGAAAAAAATCCAAAGTATAACAAGGGGAGAACAGTTAGTGCTGATTTTCATTTGCATAAATTTTCATATATTTTGGTGAAAATAATAGACTAGTGGAGAGCGGGGCTTAGTGGAGTCAGTGCAAAGGAAAATCTTAACATGGATCGTTTCGCTGGAGTTGAGAACATGCTTTTTCCCCCCTGTCACCTTATTAAAATCAAAAATTAAAAAAAAAAACTCTAAACCCTGGAAGTATGATCGGTAAGTGTTTTACATTTTTTTATCTACTTTTGTTTTCTTTAGAGTCTTCTGGATATATATTTTCAAAAGCTTAGGACAAGACAGGGAAACCCATGGCAACTGGCTGGAAGGAAACAGGCTTAAAAAAAAAAAAAGGGAAAGGGAAAAAAAAAAAATCCCACCAGCAACAAAAAGCACCTTAGTGAAATATTACATAAAAAGCATGGATTCATTCCAAAGCTCAAGGCAGCAAAGCAATTCTTCAGCGCTGGAAAGTCTTTCTGGTTACTACTTCACTTTTCTGGGCACTGTTAATTATTGTAACACCAGGACTCGGGATTCGGGGGGGGGGGGGGGGGGGGGGGGGCGCGGTGTGTGTGGGGGTGGGGGGGGAAGGAAAGCTCTCGAAAATATTACGGATTTGCAAAGGAGAGGAGAGGCAGAGATGTGGGGCTGTTTCCAAACGCTGCTTCTCGGAGAAGGGGGGGGGGGGAGTGTGTGGGGGTGTGGGGGTGTCTGTCGGCGGGTCGGGGAGGGGGGCCCGGCCGGTGCGGGGCGGGGCGGGGAGCGGGGGCCGGGGCGCGGGTGACCCTGCCCCGGGACACGGGGCACCTGCGGGCAGCGCCGGTGCGGAGGGACGGGCGCGGGGGGAGGCCGGGGAAGGTGCGGAGCGGCGGTGCACGCAGAGGGTTAATATTGTAACTAGGGAACAGACGGTTAAGCACAACATCTAGAGCTCTGTAGTGAAAGTCCATCAGAAAGAGTATAATCAATCAAAACTAACCAGGACATCCCTTCATTTTATTCTCCAAGGAGATTGGGGCTGGAGGATTACAGACCAGATTTCACTTTGTTTCTCTCTCCTGACAGTCTTGCCTGTCTCTCCGCTTTCCCCGAATCCCGTCTAATTGCGAGGTATAGGCTAATGATCTGAAACTCTTTTCTAGCGTTTGGGTCAGTGTGATAAATAATGTGATAAATAATGTAGGGTGAAATTAGTAGGCCAGATACCGCTCCTGAAAACTTTACCGAGGCTTAAATATCCCATGACGTGACTTTCATTTGTTTTAATTTTGCCGTGTTATTTGCATAATTTTTTTCTCCCCCCCCCCCCCCCCCCCCCCCCCCCCCCGTCCGTTGTTGCTCTTTCGGACACACAATAGCTGGTGATCATTGTAATTTCCTAGAATTAGTTACTTCTTTGGAAACGGTCGATAGTCAAATCAATAAAATGGCTTGTAAAACTAGGGAGGTATAGGTTTCAATTTGGGGGGGGGGAGAAGAATCGCTCATTTTCCACTTCTTGTTGACGTGCCCAGCGCCTCTTTTGACTGGGGTTAACTCTGTGTGCTCCATCGGAACAGATGCCGTATAGAGCTGCTCCCTCAAGATCATTTGTTTCCTTGATGGGGGAACATTTCTGAGCAGAACATATTGGTTGCCATAGAGAAAGAAATAAAAGGAAGAACACTAGTCACATTAAGCTATATGTTTGTGCACTGGGCTTTAGATAAAAGGACCCCAGTTCAAGCCAGAGAGAACGGGGCCAAAGCCGAGCCTCTTAGCTTCACTAAAACTAGCTTTATTTTGTTTTGGACTTTTACGGTTGAAACATGTAAGCTAATTTTATTGGCTGTCGTTAATTTTATACGATACGGCTTGCTGAGCAAAAGCAACTTTCGCCGCGCTCCGCCAGGCGCCCGCTGCCCGCCAGGGGGCGACCTTCAGCGCCCCCCACCCCCCCCACCACCCCCCCCACCACCCCCCTCCCCTTCCCCCCCCCAACCCCGGTCCCGTCTCCGCCCGGCCCCGGAGGGATGGGGGGGGGCAGCCTGGGGATCTCCCGGTCCCCAGCCCCGGTCCCCGGTCTCTGCTCCCCCCCGCCCTCCCCGCCAAGGCCGCCCGCCCCGGGGGGAGACCCCCGAAACTCCCGGGGCCGGCGGGGCGGGAGCGGAGCGGAGCGGCGGGTGGGCGGGGGGAGAGCGGGGCCCCGGGAAGAGGGGGGGGGGGGGGTTAGAGGGGGGGGGCTGCCGGTTCAAAGGCTGCCCCAAAAGTGTCCCACTTGGTGCGATGCCTCCAACGGACCCGAGGCCTGCGAAGGAGCGAGAGAAGCTAATTAAACACAGGCACGGGCAGGCTGTTCGGGGTAACCTGAGGTGCCACGCGGGTTTTTTTGGTTGGTTTTGTTTTCTTTTTTTTCTTTTTTTTTTTTTTTTTTGGTCCAAATAAGGCGCTTAAGCCTCTGGAGATGAAATAAAACGACTCGGTTTGGTTTGTTTTTTTTTTTTTTTAGATCATTTAATATTTAATCGCCGTATTAAACCTGGAAAAGTAGCTTTTTTTTTTTTTAATTTTATTTCTTCCCCCCTCCCGCCCCCCCCCCCCAAGCTGGCCACTCCCCCTTTCTCCCCCTCTTCCCCCCCCCCCCTTCCCCCTCCCCGACTTCTCTATCTGCGGGAGCCCCGGCACCGGGCTCCCCCCGCCTCCCGCCCTGCCCGCACCGGCCGCACACCGGGCACAAGTTGTCGCCGTCCGGGACACTGGCAGGCGTTAACCTCAACCAAAACCGACAACATCGACGGCGACCGCACCTCGGCTCGGCACAGCTCGGCTCTCTGTCCCTTCCCTTCCCCTTTACCCCAAGCGCCCGCTTCTTTTCTCCCTTCCCCTCCCTAAGTGGTGCCAAAGAGGGAGAAATTTAGTCTTTTTTTTTTTTTCTTTTTTGTTTTTTTTTTTGTGGTGGCATTCCTGCCTAAGCACGGCTGCTTCTCCCCCAGCCCCCGCCCGCCGGTACGGAGCCGGGCACGGGCGGACAAGCGTGGCTGCAGCATCCCCTTAACGCACCTGCAAGGGGGATGTCCCGGGCAGCCTCCGGGGAGGGGGGTGGGGGGGCAGTAGTGGTGGGAGGAAAGCGGCGGCCCTCGGGGAGGTGGGGGGATTGCTGAAGCCACTTTGTTCCCCCGCGCTGGAGCCCCAGCAGTTTCCGTGCGACTGGGAAAGTTTTATTCCTTGCCTCCATAAAGGAAAGACCAATTGGAGCCTTGGAAATCACACAGCCCATAAATATGATAGATCCTGGCAAGACGAACTCCCCGCCTAAAAACCTAACACATATACACACACCGAAAAAAAAAAAAAAAAGAGAGAACCCACCCCCCCAAAAAAAAACAAAGGAAAAAGAGAGAAAAGTAACCAAAGAGAAAACGACCTACAAGAATATACACTTTGCATTTAAAGTGTTCGTGGGTCTTCACTTGGAAAACGGAGTCAAGTCTCCGCGTGCACTGCCCGTGCGGGAAAATGGTTGAGATATTTACATGAACAAAACTTTCCACCTACCGCATTTGGCGAAATAAGCACTAGCAATATTCCAGACTAGTAAAACACATTTCCAGAGCGCAATTCTCCTCAGAAACGTGGTCGCTTACTTGAGATTTGCCGTAGTTTAGTGAACATTTCCCCCTGAAGCGAGCGGTTTTTTTGGGAGTCGAAAGAGCCCGGCAAAGTTCAGCATCCCGGATTTGGGACTGAGCGGATTTCTCTTCCCCCCACCCCCCCTCAGCTTTCCTCTGCCTCCCCCTTCCCCCAACCCTCCAAGTGTAACCTGCGTTATATTTTAAACAAAACAAGAGTTAGCAGCTCGGCTCCTCTGCTGCCTGTCCGCATCAGTTAGCGGCAGCGGACCTCGGGGTACCGCAAGCGAACCAGGCAAAACTAACGCTAAAACGAGCAACAAGTTAATTCGGCAAAACTTCACTTTGCTGCCTGCCTTTGGAAAAGTCCGCTTCGGCCAGGATTGCCGGGTTCGTGCCTGAAATGGCACCCGAATTCTGAGAGTGCTACAGAGACCATTTATTTTTATTCTATTTATTATTTTTTTTTTTGTCACCCCCCTTTCTTTTAATAAATGCCTATTTTGTCCGAATGGCCGCCTTTGGAAAATGGATGTAGAAGCGATACTGTGGCGGAGGTATGGAAAAGAAAGTGAATGTTTACCGTATTTAGTATTCATTTACTTATAGTGGGAAATGATTAGGTATCTACTAATATAACCGTGGAGACCAACTGCCTAATTAGCATTTACAAATTAAAATGTTAAACATAAAGACATATTCCGTATACAGTCTGCTATATGTAAAACACACGCGTGCATAATACAGCAGTCAGCTGAAAACGTGAAGTTGACTGGCTTCCAGATACGCAGCGTTCTTGGCTAATGGGATCTGCTCGGGGTTTTTCAAGCTTACCCATACTGTAGTTCATAGTTCTTATGACCACGTTGATAGCTGCACTAGGGATATTACACTAACCAGTCTGGAGAAAACAGGAAAATATACAGATTACTTTTAAAGGCTGGCGATAAGAACGATAAACACAATAGGCAGGCGGATCGTTTATCCATACCTTTTATTCTGAAGGCTTCACTCGGAACCTTATTTATCGTTTTGAGCGTAACAAAGCATTTCGGGTTCTGTAATAAATTAGAACAATAATACAGAACTGCACATGCAAAGCAAGATAGCTTTTAAAATGGGGGTCCTTTCTTTCCCAGCTGCATAATTCTGATATTACCCAACGTGTCATGCTTGGGGTTCACCTCACACGGACTGTAATGAAAGTTGCCAAATGAATGGAACAATCTATCTGTTGACTTGAGCTCAACGTAGACACATTACATATGATGGCAAACTAATGCTCCCACTGACGTTAAAATCAGAGGGATATATAGTTCCAATCCAGCTCCTTCAACATGTAGATTTTTATTTATAAGAATAATTGTGCATGTAGCAACATAAAAAGGGGATTTACAAGTTGGAGTCTTTTAAAAGAGACTGTGAAAACCTTAGCCCCGCTTTTATTAGACATGATATCATTCTGATTTGCGTGCTTGCCATCTCAATAGCGTTTCACATGTGAAAAAAAAAAAGGAAAGATCCATATGCATTACATAGATTTTCTTTTACGCGCATAAGGACTGGCAGTCTCTTAGTGGATAAGAGGGTGAATAATTGTGATACACCAGAAAACAGTTCGTGCAGTTTGGCAGCTCTGTTTTTTATTATTAGATTTTTTGACATTTGAACTTGTCTATTGTCTGAGGAGCTCAGTGCAGATTGCAGTAGGTCAACCTTAAGGTTGCTCTTTTTGGCATTGCACACAAACATGCACACGCTGTCTGTTCTCCTTGCGTGAATGCAGCAGCTACAGTTTTACCGTGCCTTCTTTTTTTTTTTCTTTTTTTTTTTTTTCTTCCCCCCCCGAATGCACATGTATTTATATTTATCTAATCCGCTTGGGGTTTTCACGGTGGTGTGGTTAGTTTGTACGCGCCTTCATTTCACACCCGTTCCTCCAATCTATATATTTGCCTGATGTTGGATACTTTTAAGTACTCAGCCCCTTTTACAGCAGTACAATTCCAGCATCACGATGTTTGATAAAAGGGACTTCGGTAGCCCTGGGATTCAATGACATATTTCCCCGCAGCTTCGCTCAACTCCATCATGACTCCTACAGTCCAAAGTTAACATTATTCATCATCTCCTCGCATTGATTCCCTCCTCCCCTCTCTAAATTCAGCCCCGCCATCCGACTTCGGAAACAATTTCTTGCCGCCTGCTAGAGCTGGGGGGGGGGGGGGGGGAAGGAAGAGAAGGCGGGGGGGTAGGGGGGGTGGCAGAGGCGGGGACCCGAGAGCCCGGAGGGGAGCTCCCCGCCACCCCGCTGCCCCGGGGGCGGCCCCCCTCTCCTCCGGCCCTTCCGCGGGCGCGGAGCGGGCCGCGGCCGCGCCGAGGTCCCGGCGAACGCCCGCCCGGGCGGGGCGCCCGGGGGAGAAGCAGCCGCTGCTGGGAAGCAAAATGCGAAATAGGGATGGATCCCCCCTCCCCGGGGTGGGAGGGGAAAGGGGAGCGGGAAAACTGGATCAAGCCCGGGTAGGAGAGTCACTTCGCGCTGGGAAAATCCGGAGATTGCGCCTAAATAACTTTTCCCTGGAGTGCTTTGCACCGCTTTTTTTTCCTCTCGTTTGGTTGGTGCTGTTTTAAACTGAGACTCTTCCCTCATCCCGTGGGACTCAGGCCGAACGACAACCGAGCTCTTCTTCTTCTAGCTGTCTTTCATTTAAATACGTATCTACATCCATATAGAAGCGCGGGCACATATAGGTACCCGCACACCCAGGCATGCACAGACGCACATACGTCGAGATTTGTTCCCCTCTTCTCTTCACTCCCCCCTTCACTTCTTTAACAAGCGCCTGATAACGCGTTTAAGGCTTGTTATTCGAACTCTCAGATCAGCATGCAGAAATGTAATTGCATCGTTTTTCATCAGGAAAGAAAAGAAGGCGGGGGGGGGGGGAAGCCCCCCTCTCCCCCCCCCCCCCGCCCCATTACACACAGAGACACCCAGTGCTCGGTAATCGCTGAGTCACCGTACTGGGGGTCAGTGGGGAAACGCGAAGGAGACAGCAGCATCTCATTGAAAAACCCGGCGCAAACCGCATCCCTCCTCGTCTCCAGCCTGGAGATCCCTCCCCTCCTCTTTCCCCTGGATTTATTAATCCGGATTTGGAATAAAGTGGCCCAAGTGCGGCCGGAGCCCTCTTTTGGGGCTGGATGTCCTTCTGGGGCGCAGTGGGACCCGCTTTGTTGCGGCGGGGGAGGGGGAGAAAATCAACATTAAACTGGTATTTGGGCTGTCGGTGATTGGCGTTGTTTTGGGGGGAGAGTGGGGGGGTGAGGAAAGGGGGGAACACCGGCCAGTCCACCTAGGGATGTAAAGAAAGGGAAAAGCTTTCTCTGGGGCTGGGCTCTGATCTGGGCATGTTTATTCCTGTTTAAACGCTATTGTTCCTGCCAGCCTTTGACACAAACAGAAGGGGGGGGGGGGGGGGGCGGCTGGAACAAAGCTGCTCAAGCCCAAGCAACCCCCAAAGGCGGAGGAATAGTTTCTTTTCTGCCCTTTAAAAATGTATGTGACAAGACTTTCTGTTTGAGGTTGTTTTCTGGGTGTCCCCCCGCCGCTCCCCACCGTGAGCTGAGAAGAGCGCCTGGCTGTGATTCACTTACCAGGGCCCGTTTAGAGAGGTACATGTCCCCCCCAGGTGGGTGCCAGGGAGACTCGCAGGGACAGCTTCTTGGGCCCCTGGGCTGCCGGTGGGGTTGAAGGAGCAGACTTGAAATCGGTTTGCGGCAAGGCCTGCAGCGGGAAACAAAGAGGCAGAAATGTTGGGAGCCCAAGGAGAGGCCTGAAATACAGAGAGGCATTGAGCTTCCCAGAGATGCCTTCAGCTTCTCAGTGGGGGGACAGAGCAGGATCCTTTTTGGGCTGGCTCTGTGCAGTTGAGGGCCGGACTGTACAGCCCACGCTGAATCAGAGGCATTGTGTGCAAATGAATAAGTGCACATTGTTTTGAGATGCTGCTATTGTATTTAGGGTTGGGGGGAGGAGGGGGTTGTATTTTGTGTGCGTGTGTGTGTGCGGGTCTGTGTGCTTTCGAAAGGTGAGTGCAGATTGCAATAGTTGCTGCTCTGTTTTTGTTTGTCAAACAGGACCCTTCTCTTGGGAGAGGGGCATGTGGCGGATCCCAGCCCAGGATTACATTAATCAAAGCATTATTTCCCCAGGGATGCGCAGCACAATGATAGTAAATCCTAATTAAATTGGATCGCTGAGAAATTGAAACGCTTAAAGTAATCTGCTCTGCCTGATAAAAACCTTCAAATTTATAAAGATATTATGCATCCCCACCCCCAAACACCTTAGGTATCATCACTATGTGTGTGTATTATACATCTAGCTGTAGGAGAGAAATCACTGCTCAGTTTAATAGGCCCATCACTATTGAATATATACATAGATATAAGTGTGTGTGTATATGCATACATGTACTGCACACACACACATGCAGAGTCTTAAAATAAGCTAAAATCTATATGCATGTAACAATATGACTAAGGTCAATATCATCAGGACCTTTGCATATGCCACCTTTGCTGTGGCAGGTGCTGTAGAAGGCTGGGACGAGGCTCTACGTGGTTGTATACCAGCGCTGTAAGCTTGTCTGGAGACTATTTTCTCTTGCTTTTTACTGACACTCACCATGGGCCTCCATAACGGCACCTGCGATCTCAGCCCCGCTAAGAGCCGCTTTGCTTTATAAAGCTGAGACCACTGGGGTTGTAGGGAAATTAAAAAAAAAAAAAAAAAAAAAAAAAAAAAAGAAAGAAAGCAAAAAGAAAATTTTGGAAATGAGCATTCGAAGTTGAGTTTAGAACGCCTTTGAGGGAATGAGCTTCAGAAGGAAAACTGGCCTTGGGCGGGTGGCCACTGTTGAAAGAAGGGATGGTGTTCCCAGGCCAGTTATTTCGCCTCAGACACCCACAGCCCCCTCTGTGCAGGGCCAGGCCACCACCTCCCCTGCCCCTTGGCGAGGGCCAGCGAAGGCCAGGGTAGCCACTGGCCACTCGCTGCCTTCAGACCCTCAGTCTCAGCGACTTCCTCTCTGCAGAGGGAAAGTTTGTTTATAATTGCAGCCATAGGACATGACAGTAGGCTCAAAGAGACCCACTGTCCTGCAGGAAAAAAAAAAAAAAAAATTAAAAATTGCGTTTTCCCTCCCTCCTTCCCCTAAAAGACCGCTGTGCTTCCAAATGTGAAAGGGGCAGGAATGGCATTTCACTCACCCCGCTGAAACTCTTTGAAAGGGGCTGCGAGTTTCCCCCGCAGTTATAAATGCCGATCATCTCCTACCCCCGCCGTCCCGGGACCCCGTCCGGCCGTGGGACCCCCGCTCCGCCGAGGGTCCCCCCCCTTCCCCCACGCAGATGACCGTGACGGGTCCTGCCCACTGCCCTGCGGCGGACGCCTCCCGTACACCTCTCCCTGCCCCTTTCTTTCCTGGCATCGCTGGGCAGACGAGGGCGCCTTGCTCCCTTCCCCTGGCGTGGGGTTTTCCTGCCCCGGCCCGGCCCCGGGGCGCTTGCGGGGAGCGGAGGGGGGGACCCCGGCCCCGCAGAGCCCCCGGTGGGGGTGGAGGGGAGCGGGGAGGAGCCCTGCCGGTAGCTGCCCCCCCTCCTGCCTGCGGGCAGGGAGGCGGGCGGGGGGGTGGGGAGGCTGAGCCCTCTCCCAGCCCCGAAATGACGCAGCCCCTGCTCCAGCATCGTCTCCAGTTTGGGCTGGCTCCATTTCAGGAGCTCCGTCTCCCCCCACCCCCTTCTTCCCAGCCTTCCTCCTTCTCCTCTCCTCGCCTCACCGTCACTCTCAAACACCCCCCCGCTCCCCCCCACCCCTCACCCCCCCCCCCCCCCGCCGCCCCAAACTCCTTCCTCAGGACCGTGGGATGCTGGTGGAGCTATGGTGAGGTTGCCGGTCTCCATTTCCAAGCGGGGAGCCGCCGGGAGCGGTGAGGCAAGCCGCGGGGGGGGGGGTGTGTGTGGTGTGGCGGTGAGTAAAGGAGGGGGGGGGGGGGGGGGGGGAGAGCTGTGCGGGCCGGGGGGAGCACCGGTGGTTGGCGAGAGAGGCGAATGAATGAAGGAGGGGGAGAGGGGGGCGGCCCCGCACCCCAGCTCCCGGGAAGGGGCAGCCCCCCGCAGCCCCCCTCCCCCTGCCCGGCGCAGCGGCGGCTCCGCACCGCTCC
Organism: Pluvialis apricaria; assembly: GCA_017639485.1. Taxonomy (NCBI): domain Eukaryota; kingdom Metazoa; phylum Chordata; class Aves; order Charadriiformes; family Charadriidae; genus Pluvialis; species Pluvialis apricaria. The sequence goes on from CM030007.1 coordinate 71,122,237, forward strand.
GCGCCCCCTCCGCGCCCCCAACGGCAGGCTGGCTGCCCCGCCGCCCCCGACGGGGCCTCCCGCCGCGCCCGCGGGGCTCCCCCTCGCCCCTCCCCACGGCGTGTGCGGAGCGGGCGGGCGGGGACCCGCTTACCCCCCGCCACTGGCGGTGCCGCTTTTCCTCCCCCCTCCCCCTGCCCTTTTCCTAAAAAAAAAAAAAAACCCAAAAAAACCCCACCCCCAAAACACAAATACATCAACCCCCGAAACCGTCATCCCCCTCCAAAAACCATTCTGGTTGCATACCTTTTGGCACCCTCGCTCGGTGTTTTTGCCCCCCTCTCGCCCTCTTTTTTTAACCCCCCCCCCTCCACCCCCTCCCAGACCGACCCCCCCCTGCATACCCGGGTGCAACCGGAGACAAAAATCAAAGCTGGTTCCAATTTACCCCAGTTGTCTTCCTTTGAAACCCTCCCAAGGTAGGTATGGCTCGGGGTGGGATCCTGCGCTCCTCCTTCCCCTTGTGCCTCAGTAAGGTGCCTACCCCCCCACCCCATCCCACCCTTCCCCTCCCCGCTTGCTTTTCCTTAATTGGCTCTATCTTGATGTGCACTTGTTTTGTTTAGCCTATTTTACCATTGCGGACGAGATAGGCAGAAAAAGGAGCGTTTGACTTGGTATGTCTCTCTGATTTTTTTTTTTTCCCCCCCTCCTCTCCCTCCCCTTCCGAGGTTTAATTTGCATTTGAGGTCTAATTCAATATTTTCAAAATCCCGGCGTTTGAGGACCGTATAGGAACAGGGCATTCACTTCTGTTTCTGAGGAGGAGTCCTGTCTGTTATTCGCTCTTCGGCCGGATAATTTCATTGTGTTCACAACGGTAGGGGGTTTACATCAGTTGTTCTGCAACTAATTTTCTAATGAGTTGGATCAAATGTAAAGAAAACTGAAATCTTATTATTTTTTTTTTAAAGTTGCAAAGGGAGCAAATTGCATGCATTAAAAAAGCTGCATACGTTAACAGTGTTGCAAACTTAAAGTTTAAGGCACAGACTGTTATAGTCATTAAGTGTATTAATCTGCATTCCTCAGAGTTGGATTTCTAGCTCCTGAACGTCTGATTTTGATGACAGTCAGAGAAAGTCGAACTGTACAAATTACTGGGGGAGTATTTATAGTTCCTTACATCTATTTACAGGTGATTTTACTGCAGTTTGCTACTCTTGCCTCCAGTGCTTGTAATTATTTCACTCCTGAAAGGCAATTTCATAGGATTAGATGCTGCTTTACTCATTAAAGATTTTCAGCCTGCCAGGTATAACTTCCATCCACATCTCTGGAAATGTTATGTGGCCATGTGGACTTTATGGAAAGATTATAAAAGATACATGGTCATATAAAAAGATTCTGGTTTAATCCACATTTTTTTTTTTTTTCAGTTCTTTGGATGTTGATGAAGAATCCGTCTACATTTAGGCCTTTATAGGTCCGTTTAAGGACTTCCTTCACATATTTTATTCATATATATAAAATGAATTTTATTTATATATATAACGATTACATGAATGGCATATGTTGCATAATATGCATATGAGGCATTTCAAGTATTTCTACACGCACACAAATTTATTTTTTCACAAATGTATATGTGTGTGTACGTGCGTGTTTATACACGTGTGTGATGAAATATATGCTGGAAGAGAAAACTACCCAAAATAAAAAATGTTCATAAAGGAAAAGCTGTTAAGGTAGTTCACTGGGAGTTTGCATCTGGTGCCTTGCAAAAGTCACTTAAGTTACAGACTTTACTGTAAATATCTGCATACACCCCCATCGCAGCATAAAAATATTTGTGCATGGATTTGTCCTTCTAGAACTAACTAAACAGGGCTATGAATTATGCCTAAAAAGATGCTCCTGAGATAAAGAACTTATAAAATAGTAATGGAAAATGGAATTTTATATAATGCCAACAACTTTAGCATGATTCTTGGCATAAGCAATTTAGTGCAATTTCATTTGTCTGAACCAGAGTGATATTACAAAGTGAATTAATAGAACATTAGTACTGAAAAAAAGAAACACTTCTTCCTTTGAAATATGAAGTGCCACTAACTTGAGATGAAACCTGAAAGTCAGTGAATAATATATGGGAAATATTAATATTTTAAATGTATCATATTTAAAATTGCTGTGAACTTAAACAAGGTTTCATATCAAGAAAAAACATGTAATTCATTTTAGGTTCCAATTTTATATGCAACATTTTACAAATGAAGCAATTCACTAAAGAAGTGAAGTCAGGTATGTAAGCGTATTTTGTTATTTTGCACATGAAGTACGGTCATTATGGAAGATGAATTTAATTTGGGAAATGATAAAAAAGAACATTTGTTTTATTTTTCTACTGAGCTGCAAGGAAAACATTTTTAAGTAGCTGATTAATGAGATGAAATGAAGTGATACGGCCCATAATACCATGCAGGCTTTTATACCTCGTGAAACCGCACCACAACGGGACCTTTATAAAAAGTATGAAGTCAAGTAATGCAATCATATTTTAAATTTAGAATGGGAGTTGATACGATTCAGCTTGGTGGTGTAAAAAGCGAGCCCTCTGGCACTTGGCATTACATTATTTAAAAATTACTCCTGCAAGGAAAGTTAATAGAAAGAGTGTAGCAGGGTTGAATCCCAGCGCTTTGGCTCAGGGGCAAATTGCGGTGCCACCGCCCTGCCTTGCTGTTGGTTTTAGTGGGGACAAAGCGTAGCCCTCGGTCCTCTCCTTCGTACAAGGTTCTATTGACTCCAGCGTTTCACTGCCCTGCTCCAACAAGCAGGTACAGCTCAGCCGCTGGAGGCCAACCCTTGTGCTCCTCAACATGGGCCAAATCCTGCTCGTCCTGTTCACTGAAGCCACCTGGAGTTTTGTCTCATTGGAACGAGTGGGATCTGGCCCCCACTCCGCTGCCTGGTGTATCTCCATTGGCCCTTAATATCAACGGAGGGATTATTTTTGCATTTATTTGATGTGGATGGAGTTAGATCCGAGGGCCACATTGACTTTGTCCTCATGCCTAAGCCATCTAAGGGTTAGGACCTACCTGCTTTGGCTCTGGTGAACCAGGTCAGCAATAACTGCAGGTGCTGTGTATGATACGTAGGGTACACGTGACTGGGCATTTTGAACAGTTGGGCAAAAAACCCCGTGTCTGTGCACTGATGGAAAGCGCTGGATGCGTATAAGCTTAGTAAAAAGGGCAGTTGCGTGTCCTGACTCAGGCTGTCACGAGGACTGTAAGCACTTAGGAACTATCTTGTTGAAGGAGAGCTGAAGTCTGGTTAGTCCATAACGTGGTTCCCACCAGGAGCTAGTTGCAGGTGCCACAGAAGAAGGCAGAAGTTTTTGTTGTTGGTGGTGGTGGTGTTGGGGGACAGGACATGCTTGTCACCTGCCACACAGCAGGTCTCTTTCTGGCCACTTTTGCCCGAAGCCCTGGGACATTTGCTATACTTCCCCCAATTACCTCCCATTAATTTCAGTAGCTCACGTTTTCTTTACAGATGCCCAGTTCCCTTCTGGAACTCATTGTAGATATTTTAAATTCAAAATAACCGTGATGGGGAAAAAAAACCCACCTTTTCCTTTTTAAACAGTTTTACCATTTTATCACAATTTGTTTAAATATACATTTTCTCTGCTGTGAAATAACCTTTCATTCCACGTTTATACCCATACGCACAATGCTAACTCATAGCAGAAACAACATTTTAAAACAGTGTCATGCTTATAGGATAATTATTAATCTTGTCAGAATAAAAAGCATACTAAAAGTACTCCATACAAAGGTTTGTGCCTTAACGTTTTTGAAAGTTTTTTTTTTAAGTAATCAGAGATGTCATAACAAAGGGAGAAACTATGCGATATATAGCACGTAGTAAAAGTATATGACTCCTACAGGACTATTTAGAAATATACAAAGATTATTTTTTCTCCTTTTGGTTAGCAGACTACTTGATGAAAAGGTATGTTTTTATTTTTATTCCTGCTTGTGTCTTACAGTTCTGTGAAGACAATGTGAAACTACAAATTCCAAATTTTAGTAGCTATAAATGATATAAAAATAAGGAAGAGAAATGCTCATGATATGTATCTGGAGGGATAAATACACAATAATCATGCAATCTGATAGCAGAAAGAATAACTATTTGACAATAAAACCAACGCTAAATACAAACAGAATAATATTGTTCTAGTGAGAAATACAGCAAATAAAATGATACAAGAAAAAGACACTTTTGAAACTCTCTCTGTTTAGATATTTTCCAGTTAAGTGTTTGTTTTTAATGTTTTGTGACCACCCAGATATGGCTGGTGAACAAGTTAGTCAAAACTTTTCTGTCTTGGTTTTCATACCTCGTATCTACAAATGCAAAAATGTAACCTGTAGCAACCCCACTTAAAGTTAGGAAGGTGGTTTTGCTGTTCATTGCTTGGGATTTGCTTGAGGTCTGAGTTTGCACGCTCTTGACTCGTGTGCTAAAATCGCTGGGGCATGTGGGCGGTGTTTGTAGGGTCATCTACCGATTTTGTGCAGAAGGGCCAGCTTTTTCAAACTGGGGGTTTATACAGGCACAGGAAAGGGATACTGCAGGAACGGGACTATTTTTCAAGGGCGTTGGGCACTTACCCCTTACTTTGACTGCAGTGAGAATTGTGAAAACTCAGTATTTAAAAAAAAAAAAAAGTGGCCACTTTTCTTTACAAAGTCAAGTGTGGACATAGGAATCTGACTTCTGATATCTCTGGCTGGAAAAAAAAAAAGGTAAAATGCTGCCGCTGGAAATTTCTATTTTTATCTTTGTATAGGTTTAGCATTAGCCCTACGGATACAAAACACAAGCCTACCTTTCCCCATGCGATAACTGTTTGCTTTGCCTTTTCCTTCAGAGAGGTAGGAACAATACAGAAACAATTAAACCGCTACAGCCCTGAAAAAAACAGACATCAATAACAGAAATTATTGTTCATTACTCAATTAAGAAAATAAGAAGTCTGGAATGCGTAGGGTGAATTATGATTTTAAATGCTGATGTTTTGACTTTCTGAAATTCGGATCTTAGTACTAAACTCTTCCAGCTATTTCTCACTACCGTTAGGGAAGGATAAGATGCAAATTTGAAAGGCCCGTTAGAGGGACAGCTTTCTGCACCATGACACGCTGAAACCTAAGGAAAATATAGCAAACGTTTTTCAGAGCAGCCAATGGCTGGGGAGAGGAGAATATGCCCGAGACGCCTCTGCGCTGGTGAACCCCACAACAGATTGCATGCCCTTGGGGTTACGGGTTCCTCTTCAGAAGAGAAGCAGGAGAACCAAAACCCACAACCTGCTGTCGGTCAAAGTCCCTTCAGTGCAGCACCATCAATTCTTGGGGTCAGTTTTGGCCGCATGGTGTCGAGCCGAAAGTGGGAAAGGGGCCCAAACCAAAGCTCTGCACATCCCCGGCGCCCGTGCTCCGGGGATAATTTCTTTGTCTGCAAGAGATGGGTGAAGCCATGACCCTCTTCCCAGCAAAACCAGGCACGAGCCGGCCCCACGGCCCCCGGCAGGAGCTGGGGTCCCCCAGTGCAAGTGGTGCCCCTCTTTGTTGTGCCGAACCCATAAGGATGGGGCTCCCCTCCGCATCCGCATCCCGGCCCCAACTTCGCTCTTTGGTTTCATCTCTAACTGCGCTGCTAGGTTTTTATTTAATTTGGAATCCTGGCTTCGTCTAGAAATGATTGGGCTGTGCTCAGCACCGGCTGTCTTGATAGGTTCGAAATTCCTGGGAAACCTCAATACTGGCATTTTATAAACACAGTAAGCAAAGCACGCTGGAATACTAATGGGTGAAACACATTTTAAAGGGGCACCATCACTTTGTAATTTCGCCTGTTAAAATATATCGGCTAAGGGCAGTTTGGGGGAGTTGCAGCAAAGCCACAAGTGTTCTTCGCGATTTAAAAGCTTCTGCGTTTTAATTATTTCTTTTTTTTTTCTGCCACTGTGAAAGATCCCTGGAGACAATGGGGGCTGTGACACTGAGGAACAGGTTATCCTGACTGCGCAGGGAGCGCCATAAAAACCACAAAACGGACACACAGAATAAAATATGACACCCCCTTCCTTCCCAGTTTCTCTAGTTTCTGGCGTTTATAGTAGTTGTGTTTCATCGGCTGTGTGTAAAAAGGAAAAAAAAAAAAAGCAGATGAAAATGTGGTCCCTAAACTGACTGAGCCTCTTTAAATTTGCTTGAAGAACCATCTCAGGGAAAAAAAAAAAAAAAAAAAAAAAAAAGACATACTACACTGTTCTGGATTTTATTTGTTTAAATGCAAATTTATGGAGCTGGCCACACACCAAAAATTGGAGAGTTTGGTACTGCAGTTGCTTTGGTGTATTTTTCAGCATTGTAATGGGCTACAGGGAGACAAAGGAGAATATGAATATATGGCAGTTGATATTTAGATTTGGGTGACATTTTTGCTTGTTGTAACTGTCATTTTTAAAAATCCATTTTTCTTCTATCATGCTATTGAATTGCAGCAGACGTTGATACAGAAAAGCTGGAATTATTTAATAACCAAAATTAGGAGTGATTTTTGTACTATATTTCTCGTTACCGACCTCTCGACTGATGAGGAATCCTGAGGTCCGGGTGAAAGTCTCCCACAGGGTAGAGCGGGCCGTTAAAGGGTGAGGTGACAGACAGACCTCCTCCTCACCCCCCAAAACCGGTTTCTTTATGAAGCAGTAGAAAGCAAACCCTTTCAAAGAGCGTCGAAAAGCAAGCTCAAGCATGACACTACTATCACACCTTTCCCGGTATTTTTTTTTTTTCAGGAGTCTGTCCCCGAGTTTAGCCCAAAGGAGCTGCTTTTGGGAGTTGTGTGTGTCCGGCTCTGGCGTTTGCCTGCTCAGGAAGAGGTATGCCCTTTGTCCCTCACCTGCAGATGACTAGGATGCTTTTACTTTTCCGAGGCGAGCACTTCCCAGTGGGCTGCGCTCAGAAAGTGCTTTTCATAGCATTAGTGCAGAACCAAGTTACAAAAGAATATTAATCTAATACATTCCAAAATTCAAATATGTGTGATTAATAAGCATTATTATCTATAAATAAGGCTCTAATGATACTTTGGCAGTGTTGTAAACACAAGAATCAGAAGCAATTATTGTCATTATTGTTCTGCAAGTACTTTCCATGAATACCAAATGGATATTACTGTCCAGCTCCTTGGCACATAGAAATCCTGTAAAGAAACAGTTGTCAGTCAGTAAGGTCTGGCCGGCTGCTATTAACTACGTTTGTCTAAAATGCAGCATACCTAAAGACAAAGCCCGCAAGTTATTGAAAGCAGGACCGTTGTTGATTTAAAATTTCTTCTTTGTCTTTTGCAACCCCTCAAATAATGTTAAATAAAGCCTATGAGAAAGTTTTCACATCCTGTGAGATGAACTGTTTGTGTGATGGCTGTGATTAAAAATGGAAACTGATTCTCTGCCAAAAAAGCTGCCCTTCTTTGTGTGAAACCCACAAAGGTGAGAACGTCCCAGCTGAAAGGTGGTGTGAAAGTAATGACAAAGACAACCCCCCCCCAGCCGTTAGAAGTAACCCATGGCTACTTTTCAAGGATGTGGGATGAAAGGGGCATTCATTCCCCGTCACGTTTACCTCTCCCCGGTTGTACAGGTCCTGTAGACTCAAGTCACGCTGGTGGCCGGGTCCCACTCGCTGTGACACCCCCACTCGCCTTCCTTTGGCAGTCTCACCTCCCTCACCAAACCTCACCGCTTTAGACGGCGCCAGCCAACAGCAGCATTTTGTGGTGGGTGTCATGTTGTTCTTCAGATGCCAGGGTGTCATCGCGAGCGGGAACAGTGTGGGTCTGACTCTCTGAATCTGCAGAAAGAAAAAGAAAAAAACCCCAAACCCCAAACAGTAAGCTTTACTTTCCAAATGTGTTCAATTCTTCTTTCCTCTCCTTGATATTTGGGGTGTGCAGCACCCTATACCATGTGGTTTAACATTTTGTTCTCTATTTGTAGGTCAACATTTCCATGATTAAACTTCATCCTTTATTCAGCCTGTTCTGGCTAGGCTTTGCAGCACATGTGATATAAGCTGTTTTCGCAGCTAGTAGGCCAAATCTTACTCTGGATAAGGGAGCCAAACATATGTGACTGAGTCAGACACTTAAATCAGCTCCCTGGTAAATGGGAGATAACTCCAGGTGCAGTGTTGAACACTGAGAACCAAAAAAGTGGGAAGGGTGGCCAACGTTCCTCCGTGTGGGAAAGGAGACATCCTATGCACACAGACAGTGAAATCATAGCCCTGCCCAAATTTCTCTCTCCCACATTTGCCTGAGGATGCAGAGCCCTCTTCACTGAAGTCATTGGGAATCTTTCCATTGACCTTGGTGGGCTCGGGATCGGGCCAGGCTGGGGCAGGCTCGGCTGCAGATGGGCATGGGGTGGGCTTGTGCAGGAGGGGGACGAGGTGGGAGGAAGGGAGGCCCTTCTTGGAGAGCCCACCTTGCACTTGCAGTGTGCGCAAGGTGGTTGCTGGGGATTGCCTATGGCATCTCCTTTCTTTCGCTCGCCCTCTCTTCGTCACCCTTCCATACCCAGCTCGTTTCATGACTGAGGCTGGTGGCTCTTCTTTCGACTGGTGGCAGGTATCAGTTGCTCTAACACAGGGTTGGACTGGGCGACCTCTCCTTATGGAGAGGATGGAACAATGGAACAATTCCTGGAAGTGCTGGCCGCCCAGAGGGAGCATTGCCCAGCCCAGTAATCCTCGGTGCAGGGCACTGGCATTAAAGGACTCTCTGGCTGTGTGGCTGGCAGCCCTCCTCCTCCTGTCCTTCTTTGCCATTGCCTGGTAACTCTGGTAAGTACAGGGAAGCCTACAGGGCTTGTTAAGTGCAAACAGAAGAGCCAGACGAGCAGGTGGGTGTCATTCCATGCCCCATCCCTGGAGGTGTTCAAGGCCAGGCTGGATGGGGCTTTGAGCAACCTGGTCTAGTGCGAGGTGTCCCTGCCCATGGCAGGGGAGTTGGAACTAGATGATCTTTAAAGTCCCTTCCAACTCTAACCATTCTATGATTCTGTGATAAATGATCCAGAGCTGGTATGTCATTGCTGTGTGACATTCCTTCTTTCACCAGGGCTGGACTGGTCCTGGCTGTTGGGCTGCTACACAGCAAGTACCAGGGTTCACTAGAGACAATAGCAAAGGAGAGCTCCTGCAGCAAGTCGAGGGAGGACATGTTTTCCTCAAACGGGCAAGGCTGTACCCATAATGTTGCAAAGCGAGGACTGCGCTTCATCTCTTACTTGGTGACGAACTGCGTCATCACACAAGGGAGCTGGCAATGAACCATTTCCCTCAGGAATAAGCCCTTCCAGAGCTCCACTTGGGCTGACTCCTTCAGCTAAAGGAAATACTGGGAATGCAGATAGCAGGACTTTCAATGACTTTTGCTTTTATCTTTTTTTCTTTTTTTTTTTTTTTTTTATGGCACCCATCCTTTAGCTCTTGTTCATTTGCTTTGATTTTTTCAATAGCTTTTTTTTTTTCATTTAGAAAAAGCATCTCCTGCCCAAAACTAAATCTACTTGCTAGATTATCAGTAGATAAGCTCAAATAATGAATATTTTGGCTGTGCTAGCACTGCGTTATCCACTGTTTAGAAAGTCCTGTCCTGATAATAGACATGGTGGTGTGTAGGACCAAGTGGTTGCACAACTCTGAGGCTTTGAGAACCTGCCTCGTGGTTGGGCAAATCCCTGGATATGCGTGTGGGCATCTGATCAACTTCCCTGACATCGTGTTTGGAAGGAAAACCTGCTGGCTACAGCAAGAAAGTTGCTGAGGACTTAATAGAGGGTAGGCGCCTTCAGTGCTTGTCATGTCGTTAGGGGACGCTGCCCTGAAGTGAGGCACAGAAGCAGATGATCTGGTCTGGTGTGCCTGGGGACATGAAACGGTGCAAGGCAGAGAGAGGATGAATTGCACACTCCTGGAAAGCGACAGGGAGAATACCAGGATTCTGCCCTCCCTGGAGTGAAAGTTAATCAAGAATATGCTGGAATAAATCCATATGTGCTTCAAAGACACATCGGTGTCAAATTAGTGGAAAGGAGAGGGGAATTCAGGCCAGGAAGATCTGCCGATAGGGTCAAGTGGCCTCCGTGTCCCTGGGTCTGCCTTTTGGAGACACAAACTGCACTTTGGTTTCACTTTTAAAAGCGTGAGCCAAATCGTGATGATTCCAGAAAGCAAGGGGAGCAGAAGAAGGTGGGAAAATCCTGTGATTAAGGTGCGAGAGGATCACACCACGGTACAGCGATGAGAAGTTGAGGAAAAGCACATTAAGCTTTTTCTCTGTGGTTATTTAGACAAAGGAAGTTAAGTCACCATTTTCTTATGCTTAAATAACAGTCTCCCACAGTATAAAAGATCTCAGGATCACACAGGAATGAATTAAGAGTGTGGTACCAGATGTAATTTCAAGTTAATGAAGAGATAGTGTATTTTTTATCATCTTTTCTCTTGTTTCTGATTGTCTTTTTTGGGGGTTGATATTACTGTAAGTAAATACATTTGTCTTTTGTTTCATTTTCCCCTTGTGACCTATTTCATTTAATTAGAAGGAAATGTGTAATAGGAAATGAGTAGCATCACACTGGGCTCCATCCAAAGCCTGTGAAATCATCAGGAACCTTTGCCGGCTTTTTCACGAGCAACCGGATCCGGCCCAGCAGAAAAGAGGGGATATTTCCACCTTATCTGGAAGAATGTGTGCTGCCAGCGTCAAAATATTACAGTCCTGGTTTTAAGATCTGGCCCAGATACTAGGGAAGGATTTTGCTACTGCATATGCCTCTCTGCGCCACATGTTTCACATCTGCGGCAGCACATTACAGCATAAAGGTTCCTAAAACCTGAACTCCGAATATACATATAAAAAGAAGATACAAATTAAGGAAAAGATAAAAGATATTGATGGAAGTACAGGAGATGCTCTTTAACATGCATATTATTGACTCAATAGATTGTTACAGCTTCAGAGCTATTAGGGTCTGCTGTGTCAATGTGTACTTAGGGACTGTTTAATATGCAGATGGTTGACATGACAGACCGAAGCCATTACAGTCTATCATGTCAGGGGGGATACATGAATACGCACTTTGCCAACACTGTAAAAAGTCCCTTTAAAATACAGTTGCTGTGCATACTTAGCTGCTTTTTAAAAGAATTTAATAGGTTTGGTTATTCGGATGCCCAGAGACTACAGAGGCTGGATTTATCAGCAACAAAATTTACTTCCAAATTAAGCCATTTTCCATGTGGAATGTGCAGTCAGGAGGACAGGGTGTAATCTCAGATACGCAGCTCCTATCAAATCTTGTAAAATTAGCTACTGCACTTGTGCGTGTGTAGAAGAGATCAGAATCTATCTGTTGGCATGTGTCTTTTTGAAGAATATAGTTTTGTCTTTTTGAGGGGTAAGGGAGAATGTCGTCTCTTTTTTCATTCAAATAATCTTCAGTAGCAATTAAATAGCTTATGCTACCTAAGAGATCAGTTATTACAAGATAAGCAGCATGACAGTTTGGAAAAACTGAATAAGTCTTTGATTATTTACTAAGTTTTGATATCTGCTATTTGCCTCAAAATGCTAAAAAGTGAAGTATAAGATACAAACATGAAAGGCTCATTTGATCATCATAAGGAAAGGAATCAGTAGTTTTGCTTTTCTTTTCCTCAACAACTTATTTTTTATTAAAATAGCAAAGCCAAGTGTTGTGTTTAATAAGATATATTTTTTTCATTTGAATATCAAATGGAAAAATACAATTAAAATATTTCTGCTTTTACATTAGTCGTAGGCTATATTTCAGCGACGCATATATCTAAGGAGCTCAGCATACACATTTGGTATATATTAGATGCTTCTAACAGATGCCCAGACCTCTTCCCCTGATTTTTAATGTTCTTTTTTATGGCAGCGATCCAGGGACATTTTAATTTGCAAGCCTGTGAACTTGGAAATAATACTTGTAGTAGGGCATTACATCTAGTCCATTCCCTCTAAGTTTATTGTCATGTGTCACCTAGCTCTGATTTTAGCTGATTTGCTGGACTGAGGTGCACTGTGCAACTCCAGCACGAAATTCCCAGAGCAAAAGCACTCTGCCTTGTGAATAATAGTAACTATGCATCATTATAAAGGCCTTTCCTCTTATCTGTGGGACAGCTGAGGGGCAAATCTTGCAAAGGAGAAGTGCATTTTCAGGCAAATGTGATGGTTGATTTTCTGACGGCTCCTTTTACCGCCTGGTGCCAACAGGGAGACCATCGGGGGGGTCGGGACGTGGTGGTGATGGGGTAGGGCAAGTGCCAGGAGGTAGAAAGTGCGGGGAGGACGTTTCCCATAACCCATCACACGTGTGCTCCTGGGCCTTCTCTGAGGTTTCTGCAGTGACACAGGAAAGCCAGGAGAAGCTTGGGGGAAAATAGAGGTCCCTAATGGGAGATGCCTCTCCCGGTGCTGAGTTACCTCTGCAACGAGGGAGGACCAAGCAGCAGGAGCCTGAGCCGCACAAAAACGTATCGTAGCCTCAAACAGCATCCGTGCTGGTGAGAAAGGTGCGCTTTGCTTCCTCCCCGGCCCTGGGAGGGTGGGCACATCCCTGTGGTTGCCTCGTGGCAATAGGTGGTGACCACGGCTGTGGGAGCAGCAGCTCCCGCACCCCTTCCTGCTCCACCTCTGGCCATCCGAGGTGGCCGGTGGGGGGCACATCTGGCTCGCCAGGGGTCTGTCCTTCTCCTTCTGCGGGGCAGCCCTGGGAGCTCCACATCCCTCTCTGTGTACCCACGTGCAGGGAAACGTCAGCTGGAATAAGCGCATACGAGGGTGCAGCAGCGGAGCGCTGCGTTACCTGGTGCTAATCAATAAAGTGAAAATGTAGCTTTTTGACAGCACTTGTAATTTTTACTATTGCAATGGTGTGCCATTTCTTTGAATGCAGTGCGCTTCTGTGCCCCATTAAAGCATGGCTGGCATCGCTTTCAACTATTCACAAATGCTGAGATGTTGAAAAATGTAACATTTACAAAAGATACATCTGGTGTATATTTACAAGGCTCAGGAATCATTTAAATAGTGCCTGTGCCATCACCATATTAGGAGAAAAGTTAGTCCCAGCCCCATATGTGAAATCAGTAGTCAAATGTATGCTGGTTGAAATTCCACTGATATGATACAGTATTTTGGGGTATTAAATGTGAACATACCATTCTGGGTGTAGTACCCAAATGAGATGAGTATAGACCGGCGTAGCATGTGTGATAATTGCCTATATGCACCTGTTACAAACTATGTGGTCAAAAGAGGATTATGGGTTTTGAGGGACAAATGCTTAATTTTTTTATTAAAGAAGAATCTTTGGCTTCTGATTGTGAGACGTCATAATATTTTTTCTTGCTCTCCAATGAGAATTTTAAGACTTATCTAGGAATTGAGGAAAAAGCCATTGAACAACTTCCTTTATATCACGTAACATGCTGAGGACAAAAAAGTGTTTGTCTCCTCCTGCCAGTGCAATACCACTTAAGCTACATTTGAAAACTATTTTTTAATTAATGCAATGGGTCATGTTTTCACCACACTAAGGCAGGAAATTCAAGGTAAACCAGATACTCCCTTTCTCAGTCACACAAACATGAATTAAGCATGTAGCATCAGACTTAATTTCAATTTCTAGGTCTGTAATTGAATCTAGCTCAATGTGAACTTTTTTTTTTTCTGCACCATCACATTGATATCTGGATGTTAGTGACATTATTTAAAGCAACAAATCAACCTATAGGACTGTGTTCAGCTATACTTTCTTTATGTCATTTGACAGTAAATGGAATAAAAAAAATGTTACTTTTCTCTAGGGGCAGATTTCTTAAAGGCTTTTCATCTTTTGTCAAGATATTTAATCTTGGAATGTTACAAAAAAAATTGCACAGTTTGTACAAGTGCAGATTTCTGCATGCACAGTTTGCCTGATTGCTAATTTGGATGAACGTGCTTAGGCTTAACACAGGCAAATGAGAGAGGAAAGATAATTTTTGCATATATCCTCTGAGTCAAGTGTGAGTCCCTGGACTCTAAGAGAAGCAGGTATCCACTTTGGGGGCTGAAGGCTGTCACTCTGGATGGCCCCATACCTCAGTCTCAGTTCATGCATGCCAGTGAGAACAAACACTAACAATGAGCTGTTGAGGGATGCCAGCAGAAATGAATGTTTCTGAAAGCTTTGGGGTTTTGGAGAAAGCAGCTGAAGCCGACTCCGCGGCACTCACCACTGCTGGCTAACTGAAGGAGGGCGAGAGTTTGGCGAAATTTCCCCTGTAACGGACAATTTTGAACACACCTTTGTTTTCCGGCGGGCTGAGTAAAGCTGACATGGGTCTACAGAATTAAGCCAAAATACCCAACCATGTTATTTCCTCAGAGGGATTCACCACAGAGCAACCTATCCAAAATTATTAGTGCTCCTAGTAATTATTATTATTAATTCCTGTTGATAAGCCTGTCCCTCCATCACAGTAACGATCACGTGCTGGGATGTCTACTGCTCAGGACATCATATGCCTTTGGAACTGGATGATTATTTAATTGATAGATTGTAAAGACGGGCTGTCCTATTGCCTTTTCGTGTTTTGCTTTGCTTCAACTGCCCGGACTCTCGCAGCTCCTTAGTAGCTTTTCTGATCCATCATGTCAGGCTGGCAGCTGTGCCTCTGCACTCTGCCTGCCTGCCCACTGCGAGCCAGATTTCAATCTCAGACGTGTGGCATACCCTCCTCCCTCGCTGTCCTCTCACTGGAGAGCTGATTTTGCCCGCACCTCTATTAAACGGCTTGGTTTTAACTGGAACAACTGCTTTCTGCCCTGGGTCCTCTCAATCCAAGGCACTAGGTGTGCAAGGACAGAGGAGGGCACATCCCCAGATGTCCCTAGGTGTGTGCTACGCATCCGAGATCAGGCTCCCGCCTGACATCTGCGGGCTGAGCCCCCCACCCACCCCAGCGAACCGTCCCGCTCAGTACCGTGGCCATTTTCCTTTGGAGGTATTTTCCCCAATGCTGTGTAACTTCTGCCCTTGCTGTGGACTCCCCGCTTCTCTCAAGCTTAATTTCTCTCTGGCATGCAGGCCTGCAAAGGGCAGCGTCTCAAATGAATAAACTCCGTTTTATACGAGTCCACCTGGAAAAGTTGTCCTCGGAAGTTTCCAACCCCTCCCCAACACTAGGAAAAAATGATTGGAAAATGTTTGAAATTCTATAAGCAAATTTTCGAGAAGGAATAGATTTTTTTTTTACTGCCAAGCTGTATAATAGGTGTTTTTGAGAGGTCGTTAACTTCAACAGTATAGTCAAAAACAGTGTTACACCCCACACTGCATCCTTCGTTAAGCAATTAAGTTACTGATAGGCCTTTACATTTATTTACCTTGATGGAAAGATATGTTTACTCAACCTGAGTACAAATCAACATGAGGAGGTGGAAGTTCAGAGTAAATTTGACTAATGATGTTGTGTTTTCATCCTTAAAAGAAAGAAAAAAGCCTCCCTGCTTTTGATGCTATTTTATCTTCATTGGAAAGGATCCGAAATGATCCCAACTGTCATGTGAGCGCTCAGTTAGGCTCAGATCCTCTTTGATTGCAGCTGAACGTCTCTCTCCGTTGGCTCATACCTTCCCTTATATGAATACAGCGTACAGCACTTCAGGTTGTTTATTGAACAGCACTTTAACTCTTCCTCTGTGGATGCTCTCACGATTGTATCTTTAAGCAAAATATGGGCTGCAGCCACCTTTGCCTGGGGACATGTTAATGCGGCCGCATCACTGATGTGAAGGAAGAATTTCCTCTCGGTTTCAGAATAACTGCTAAAATACATACCTGACTGGTACAAGTCATATTTCTTTCAGTGAACCTTAATTACCTCTCCTTTTCTTCCAGGCCCACTCTGTTCTCCAGTCTTGTTACGTGGATTTCTCTCTCTCCAAGTAATTCCTCAGCATCCCCTTGAATGGCATCTACCGCACGTGAGCATCCTCCACCGTCTCTAAGATACTTTTGTTGTTTTTCTTTTTTGAACATTTGTTTTTTTGAGATGACATTGATAGACGTGAGGCCTAAGTCTGGAGATGTTCTGTGGGTAGAGCTCACATTTATTTCAGTATGTCGAGCAGTTTTAGGATCTGATCCATATTGAAGACTAGCACGGCGTAATGAGGCCCGGGCATATAAAACAATATGTATTCTAACACAGCTCACTCAAAACAAATATGTTCCCTTCTCTTCGGCTGGTGTAAACAAACAATCTCCATTGTGTTCGGCACGGCTCTGCTGCGCCGCTTGCACACGGCAAGAGCTTGGCTTCCCGCTTCAGGAAACAGCATCTCCGTCCTGCCACACGGGTCTTGCCCAGACCACCCTATGACTTAGGACGCTGGTCCTAAAAGCTGGCATGGCGTCTGGTGTTAAATCGTAGGTGCTTTACAGGGAGAACTTTTCTCGCCACAGATACATACTAAAAGGGGTCTCATTTCTGGACCCTGTGCTCCTGGGTCAGACAAAGCTGCCTCTGGATTGCAGGCACAGTTTGGCACAGCGGGAAGGCAGAGGATCTGTGTAATAGTTGTCGCAAGGTACTCTCGCCCTGACCCGCAAAATATTTTCCTCTGATATCTAAATTCCCTTGTGATAAAAATCAGCAGCCGCATGAAAAATTCGTGACGACTCGAGGTGGAAACATTAGCAGTTCAAAACTCACGTGCGGGAGTCATTGTCTCTGTGAACCGCCGTGAATTTGAGCCCAGGTGTTCCTTCTGCGATTGAACTCAGACTTTTATGCCGTTCTGCAAAACCGTTACACTCTCCTGTAACTTGTGCTGGAAGCGGAGTGAGCTGTTTTGGCGCTGAAATGATTTCATTGTTAGGCTAAGTGTTACACAGATGGCATTCTTAAATGTAAAATTCTTTTTATGATTCTTTCGATTTCATATTTATTTCATTAGATCATTATTTATGTTAAAGAGACACCATTAATATGAAACGTGCTCAGCTTGAAAGAAAATGTTGAGAGGAGTTTCAGGTATCTGATCCTCAATCCTTTAGTTTTTGTGTTTCTCATTTTCCTATTTAAAATGTTTTTTCTAGGTGCTATGTGACAGATCCACACAAACAACAGAGGGGAAAGAGCCTCACTTAACTGATTAGAGGAGAGAAGCAGTGAAAGGGAATATGCACAAAGTGCTGCCAAGTTCGCAGAGCAAAGGAAAAGATAAAAAATAGAATCATTTCACCAACGCTTTTTTTTCTTATTTAGAGTAATGTGAGGCATTTCTTATACTAGCAGCAGGGAAACAATTTTCAGACAAAAATGTGATTTCTTAATCAAGGGTCTCTAATTCAAAATATATTTATTTAATAAACAGTAATTATGATAGCTGCAACTACTCATTCATATCAATAATTCATTCAGAAGTAAACCATATCAACATATTAGCATTTATTTTTCCATTTAATAGACTGTGATTTAAAATAAATGTAAATCGTCATAATCATTCAGCTCCATATGCTGGGAAAGGAAAAGTCACCTTAAACCAGATGCATATTGTGAAAAAAAAAAAGCGGGGGGAAGACAAGTTGTTCTAAAGAAACAGCATATGGGGGCAGATCTTAAGCTGGGGTAAAGATGCTCTGCTTTGTAGACGTCAACATAGCGAGGCTGAGTTACGCCAGATGAGATTCTGGTCAGTAATTTTTAAGAAATGGAGGTTTGAGAGGGTTTTCCACTGAGTCGTATATTGATTTCTTTCTTTAAGAAAAGAGATAAATATGATTTCTTCCAGTTTTAATCAGGAAAAGGCAATAGATGTGATCAAGAAACTCGAGGATTTTTATGGGTGGAAACAACAGGCTGTTTGCCTGAGTGGTAGGCTGGCTCTGCACGTGTGTACGTGCTTGTGTGTGTGGAGCTGTATTTATTTTTTCCTGTTGCTAGTTAGTTAGCCAAACCCTCTCCTAACTTGCACCCCTAACTACCCACCTCGTTTTGTCAGCTGACAGCTCTCGTTCAGCTCCCTAACCCATCAGCAGTCCCCCAGCAAGCTCTGTTGAGAATCTTTCCTTCTGTCCTGAGGTCCAGGGAGCGGCGTTTGGAGGCTGTGGTTGCACTTGTTAGAAAAATCTCTTATTTTTGCTTTGGACATAGGGAAAAAAGCGATGAAGGGCTCGAGCCCCACTCAGCACGTGCTACTGCTGCTAGATCATCTCAAGCACTCGGTGCAGATCTTGTCTTGCAGCTTTTTCTGTTGTTTTTGCTTTCAGTAGGCGAGGCCGGCACCCGTGACCGGGAGTGGGGTGTCACCGCACTGCCCGTCCCGCTCCCGTGTCCGAGCCAGCGCCGCCGGCACACCCTTCGGTCCTCGCCACAGCCACAGGGCCCTCTTGTCCTCTGATGAGCTCAGCAAAGCCCTTTTCCTCCCTCAGACAGAGCGCCTTGTGTTCTGGCTGGGAAAATAAGGCCGCACACCCCTTCTTCCCCTGAACTGGTGCAGCAATGCTTTCAGGGGACGTCGCGGGGCGGTGGCCGCAGCCACAGTGCTCTGAGCACAGGGTGGGTTGACCCTTCAAAAAGGTGTTTTCACAGCCTCGCAGGTGAGTTTCGCTGCCCGTGCAGTTATTGTGTTGCTCTTCCGAGGCTGCCCTGCACATGTAGCCTGCGGTCCACGGGGATGGACGTATGGCCACAGGGCAGGCAAGTTAAGGTGGTACCTGACTTTTGTTTTTTCCAGTCTCTGCCGTGCTTTGTGCTGCTAACATTCCTCCACCAATTTTTAAGGAGGAAAGCGAGTCATGTTGTTTAATTTTCCCCATCCTAATAGAGAGGAGCCATGCTTTTTCCACAAGTTATTGCATTATTCCTCTCTCCGGTGTGGCTCTGATTTAGTGCTGGATGAAGCTCAAAAGGAGGATTAGTGTAGATATACTCCCATATGCTTGGATGCATTTCTGAACTCTGTCTGTACCATCCTCACTGCTTTTGATGGAAAAAGCTGGGCTATAAACCTGATGAGAACAGGCTTCCATGCAAGATGTTTAGTATTTCCTGCTTCCATTTGGGCCAGGAATACGGCACATCCAGCCCCTTTTGGCCCTGCAGCTCTCGGTCACGGGCTTGCCTGAAATTCAGAAAATCACAGCGGCAGAAAACGAATGGGGGAATAAAAGGAAGTTGATTTTTCTCCACTTTAATAAAGGCTAGATTAGGGTTTCGTTCCGGCTTTGGCAAAAACTTTGCTGGGGGATGGGCACAGGTAGAATGTTTTTATTTTAATGGAATTGGTTCATCCATCTTTTAGATGGTCGCACTGGAGTGCGAGTCCATTTTTACGGTCCTGAGGAGAAGAACCTGTGTTGCTTTTTAAGAGCTGCGCCTTCTGGGAAAATTAGGGCTGGCTGTAAAACCCCGACTGTATTGTGTTTGAACAAATTGGGAGGACAAGAAGAGAGAAAGAACAGAGAAAGCAAAAGAGGGAGAGAGGGAAACTTTCCCAAAGATACACTGCTACAGTGAGTGGTGCTACTCCTTGGTGTCACACATGGGGGCTTCACGATACCTAACACTGGGTCAGTTTTCTAGCTGGGAAGCAAATTGTTAAACCGTGAAACACCAAGCCACATTGAACTTGATCCTAAAACTGCTGTTCTACTGCCATTTGGGGGCTTTCTTCTTTAGCCTTTATTTTTTTAAAGAATTTCCCAATAGTACTGTAATCAGTTTGATCACTTTTGCTGATTCTCCTCTCTCCATTACAAGGGTTTCCGAGTTTATGAATGAAAGGCTGTGTTTTCTCAACCAAATCCGCCACTCCTCAGTCTATTAGTAAACTAATGTTAACTTACAAGATTTGACTGAAACCTCAGGCTCTGCCAGCTGGATGCTTGAGGAGTCCAAGCTGGTAAAAGGTAAAGAAACACCTTTTTCACATGCCCCAGCCCGGCTCCCGCGTTGCCCCACAAGTTTCTATCAGTACAAAGGCTGACATTGTCTTCAAGGAGCAACTCAGATTACGGCCCCTTCCAGCTGCGTTGCCCCTGACCCCGATCCTGCCCCGGGCTGCCCACACTCTGCCCTCCCCGCATGCACGGAGGCTTCAGCTGCAGCCCGCTGCCTGCCAGTCTCGAGTCTGGTCTTGAGGGTGGCCTTGGATGCATTTTAAAAGGCAGTGCAGATGCTCTGTGGGGATAACATGGAATGATTATTTTAGGGCAGATTTTCCCCTTAAAAAAAAAAAAAAATAGTTCTACATGCACGCGGTCTGATCTTCACACAAAGGATTTATATAAGAACTCACTTCTCCCTGTCGGTTACAAAAATATAAAAGCATGCTGGCGGGATTTAGGGAAGTGTGCAGGTTAGAGGATAGCGGCAGACAAAAGGGAGTTTTTCTTCTAAGAACATCTGCACAGCTGGAGCTCTGGCAGCGCTGCGGTTAGAAAGCCTAGGTGTTGCCTGGCTGGGGCAAGGGACAATGTCTCTCCGGCACCCTCCCAACACGCAAATTTGGCCAGCGGTTCTTAGAGCAGTCCTCAGCCCTGTCCCCTGCCGTGTACACACGGATGTGTACACATTATTTTGCCATCAAATGTCTGTTTTGAGGAATCTGCCACCCTGGAGGTAAACTGTGTGTAAAGGATCTGAGGGTAAGGGTGGAAGAAGAAACTGTGATTCCCTTACATGCTAAAGTAGATCTGAAACAGGCACAAAGTTCACCTGGTCTCTCGGGAACAGCATTGCTACAGTGGCTCTAGACCAGCACAAACCCAACATCCCAGCTCCTAGACGTCCTGTAAAATGTGCCTATAGCTCAGGGTGGAGAGACTTAACAACAGGTCTGCTAGAGAAACAGCCCTGGCAGCCAAGCAAGGACCCAGCAGGATAGGAGAGATGCTCCCTTTTGGTGCCTGCACCCCCAGAAGTCTTTCTAAGGTCAGGTCACCACCTATGAGTGTAGCACTGGCTAAATCTGTCTGATCTGTGTTGTGGCATGAAGGAAACGCGTGCATAAGTCTGAAGGTGCTCAGATTTTTGTCTGTCTTGAGCTGGCCCCATTCAGCCGTCTCTGCCCTCCCCGGGGCGTGAGTCCCAAATCAAAGGCAGATCCTAACAATGCATCCTGTATGCTTGCCTTTAATATAGCATGATGCTTAAAACTGAATATAAGCAAGGAATGAGGCTTTAGATCTTCCTCAAATCTCAGTGTAACTTTGAGGTTGTCAGACAGTACTGAATGTGAGAGATCTGGAGTAGGAAAATAGTGAACACAAAAGTCATGATATTTACTCAGTTTATGCATTTTCTCTCTTTTTTTTTCATAAAACCTGCATAAACTGGTGTGTAATTGTTTTGCTAATGAGCCTTGAAAGCGAAAATCTTGATAGCTGTCACATATCTTCTTTGTAGTACAGTGTGTTGTCCTTAGAAGCTATCAGTAGAACTCACACAGAAGAACTTAATCAGCAGAACTGAGCACATTGTCAGTGCTTAACAAATAATAAATTATAATTAATAACAGCAGTTCCTTTTGACACAAACTATCAAACTTTTGCTTTATTTCCCGGAGTGTCTACTTGCCCTCTAGTTAGGATTTAATACCTACTAACAGCTCTGCTTACTATGGTTGAGAGGACTGGTGATATGACCTAACAGGGTGAAGTATTGATTGAAATGAAATTTTGACAAACGGCAGGAAAAGAATCCCAGAAAGTTTTTGGACTGTTCCTTTTCACTTACGGGTGTGCTTCTCTGAGACTTAAAAACTTGAATTCAAGAATAGATTTTGTTCGTTCAGTTGTTAAATGCAAACCACTATGCTTACAAGTTAATAGAATCAACATTTGAATTTCCTGATAGTCTCTTTTTTAAAAGACAGACTCATTAGGCTTTCCTTACAGAAAGGTGAATGTATCCAGCAGCACCTCTATTATTATAATTGTTTTTATTATAAGGAGCTTGGATAGCTCAGAGAGTTGTTAACATATCTGGGGCTATCACTTCTTTGCACCATTGTAATTGGGCCCTGGCTGGGAGTTACTGACAATTAATTTCATTTTCTGATTGTTTGGTAGTTTATATGCAATTAGATGGAGGGTTTTATTCGCTTTCAACAAGGTGGTATATCATGTTATAAAGAAAACCACCGGGTCAGCTCTAAGCATGACGCTAATTGTCACAGGCTTAAATGGAACCGTGTCAATTTATCCCAGTTGAGGATCTGACCAATGGATCACAACTGGCATTAATTAGCAATGTGTTATCAGACTCCACGGAGATGCCCTGGGTTGAGTGGACAACCAGAGGGTGCTCAGCGCCGCGGCCGGTGGGAGCCAAGCCAGTTTGGCAGCTGATGGTGTGGTGCCCCGGTACTGGCAGGTGGAAAGTCCAGGTCACCCCTGACAGAGGCACCGGTGGTGGCTGTTGCTGCCAGGTCCCCATGCAGAAGGAGCCCCAGAGCACGGGGTGGCCAGTTGTATTTAAACACAAGCAACACAAGCGCACCTGGGAAGGGGGGAAGGTGAGGAGGGAAGAGGGGAAGGATGCTCTGGTACTGAACTGACTTATGCTGGAGTATGGGGACTTATCCCTGGGTATGCATGAGAGGTTGCGCTGCTTGTGTGACAGCAAAAAGCCACCAGCAAATGTGTTGGGGCCTCTGCTTTCCAGGTGTGCCATCTGAACTGAACTGTATGCCAGTTTGCACGTGTGTGACAGAAGGGTGGGGGATCCTCTCTAAAAAGAGGGGATCCTAAAGAGCAGTAGGATTTCGCAGCAGCAGTAACTGACCCCCACAGTGTCATCTACTGGTTGTAAACTAGGGGTTGGACCATGACTAGAGAATGTCTTGAGCAGGTCATGTGGGTGAACGAAGAGAAGGAACGTGACAAATTTGAGCGGCTGCAAACGTCCCACGGAGAAAGGAAGAACGTACCACCCTCCCTTTGCATTTATCTGGTGTTGTGTGGGTTAGAAGCAAGCCAGTAACCTGTGCAGATACTCCTTGCTCAACTGCAGCCACCCCTTCTCCTTTCTCATGCCCACCTGTCACCACAGGATGGTGGAAAGGAACAAGCTGCCAACTTAATGGTGTGGGACCTTTGTAAAAATTTCTGGTCTCTCCACTAACACGGGTACCCAATGTTCACAGGACAAACACAGACATCAGGTAGCTCAGGGAGCAATCTTTTCAGCCTTCACCAGCTACTGACACATTTTCCAAACTGGCTCAAAGTTAACTGACCCCCATTGCTTTTTGGATGCAATGGGAAAATTTTCTTTCTTTCACTGAGAGCTCTTTTCGTTGTAACACAGAAAAAGAAAACAGCAGGAGAGTGAGACTTAAATAATACTGGGAATGCAGAGGTCTTCAGGCTGATTCCAGTCCCTCGACACTCCAGATGGGAAGATGCAGAATATCTGAGGAAGGTGAAATAGTAACCACCACCCTGCAAATGCTTCGTCACCCTTTCTGCACATTTTTCTCCACCATTTTAAGTGAGATATGAAAGATGTTTAGGCACCTATTTATTTGTGACAAATTTGGGTCCTTCTTGGAATAGTCATCTCTGTGCCCAAAGCCTCAAAGGAATGAGAGACTTGTGTGGGATATAGATGTCCAAGTCCATGATCCCAATCCATGCACCCCCCTAAGTTCATCACCTGCATTTTGCCAATGAAGATCTTAAGACATCTAAAATCCTTCTTCTGCTCATGCCTCTTGTGCCGGCGGTCACCAGCTCAGCTGAGCTGAACTTCTCAACAGCTAATTCCTGGGTTGCCTCCTCAAATGACACCATTGCTTTGCCCATGTCCTCTTCAAAGAGTGACCCTGCAAAGCACGTGTAAGACACCATCGGAACGATCAGTACACACAGTACAGCAGCTGTCTACACTGTCATCCAAAGTAAACACCTTCGAAGTCCACCTGAGCTTTCAGGGGCGGTTCAAGCCCTTATCTCTTGTCTGCAAAGGGAGCAGGAACCCTAGCCAGGAAGCTACAAGCTAACTATTCATGGGGAAGATATTTTCATAATTCCTGCAGAAGTGGTGCTGATACACATAAGGTTCTCTGGGAGGAGTTTAAGGCAATAAGGTGGAGAATAAGATACCTTCTCCACCCCTTCTCTGCTGAATTAGCTTGCTCTGAAACTTAGCCTGGTTTGGATTGCTATAAGATAAAGGATCTTGTTTGGTATACTCATTGCTGCGTAAGATGTTTTCTAAAATATCGGCTTCACAGCCTAATGAAAATACAGCGATTTTTCAGAGAAATCAGTAGAACATATCCTCAAAGGATATACAGACGTGATGATTATTGGAGTTTTAATTAAAATAGCAGGTAAAATAAGTATTATGGTGTGTTATTATTTCTAAGATAACAACAGAATAAAGGTGCCCATTTCTTTCTTGAGTGCAATTTTCTAAATGAAAAAGTAAACATTAATATCTTCAGAGATCTTACTGATCTTGTACGATAATTAGAAAAATATCTCTATTAGGGATAGTTATATATGCTTTTTGTTGGAAATGCAATCACAGGATATGCACATAGCTGCAATCTGTAGGAACAGATTAAGTAAATTAAATCACTCAATGTCTTTTTTCAATAGCTCTAAAGTTAAAAGTAATTTGCAAAGAAAATACTCAGTTTCAATTGGTTTGTAATATCTGTTAATGATCTTTGGAAAAATTTCTGATAACATGCGGGAATTCCTCAGGGACAGGGTTGTGAATAAGTTGATTTTTTTTAGTTTGAGATGTCATTAGCTAGTGATTTCTTTGAAGTAAAAAGCTGTTATGGAATAAATTGCAGGGGGTATACAAGTGGAACAGGACAATCATTTTTATGAATAATACAAATTTTTTCCACTGTGCTTTCTGCCCCCCAAAGAAAATAATTTACAATCTAACTTGCCATTACAAACATACTGCGAATCCACAACTGCATGTGCATTTTTGTGCTTACTTTATACATATGCTCTGTCTTTGTACAAAAGTACAAGTTGCTGGTGCAAACCCGCTAGTGTAAGGAGCCGATATGCTCCTTTTAATTTTTTTTTTTCTTTTCTTTTTTTTCCCCCAGTAGATAACTTTTTCCAACCCATAAGCCTGAAAACAACTTCCCATAACTGAAATGACTCCGGTACAGCTATTCCTTAGAAGACATCCTCCTTGATATCTTGTGGGGCCTGTAAGATGACTGAAGTTGTAAGTAAGTGCAATCATGGAAAAAAGGACCTCTATTCTCTGGTACCTTGTTAGCACTAACATCTTTTTAACAGTTCAGAGATGAACCAGGTATCCATCATACATCACCAAAATAAGGTAACACTTCTCAGGACAAATGAGATCTCCTGGCCTCTGCCCCAACCTAGGACACCTGAAGTGGAAAAGAACACTAGAGGCACCGTAGGTTATACCTGCCCCATGGGGAACCATTGTCCTGTTTCTGAGGTTCAGCTGTACAATTCAGCCATGGGCAGTTGAGAATGGGCCTGATGTCTCCATGGGCTCCTGTGGGTGGATCTGGGTTTAGACAGGGCTGGGGGCACTCTGAAGGAATGTTGGTCTGAGTGTCGGGGCACTAGGACTCCAGGGTGTCCTGTCACATAGATCAGAAGATAAGGCTAGTTGCAGCCATTGAGCCTTGGGTTTCCTCACCTTCCTTCAAACCTCTTTTGCCCAAGACCTTATTGATCTTGGTCTGCTTTTTCCTGATCTACTAACTGAATTGTTAAGACATACCATGCTTGCATGAATATGACTGCTGCCTCCAGGATTTCCACACAGAGTTGGATGAGAATGGATTTGTCCAGCTCTAGTAAGAGAGGTGAACAGCCACCGGTTTGAAAAGCTTCCTAGTCGGAAAGATCCTCTAACAGCCCAACATAGGAATCCATACCTACCCTGATAATCCATTAGTAGGTCAGACAGCCCCTCACTTCCCATATGTACATGTTCAGTGGTGCTCTGCAGTTACTCTGAGAGTAGTGGGACTTCCTTCTGGCTGCTCCTTAGTGGTCACTGGCATTGGTCAATTCTAAGATGCCTTGACTTTGATAGAGGCCGATGCCAGACAATATGGAAAGATACTCTCCCACCTCACTGTGCCTTTAACAATTTACTGTGGATGAGGGTGCCTTCCTGACCCTGTCTATTGACTGGCACATGCCAAGAACCACCGGGATGATGAGGCATTATTACATAATACCAGCTAGTAAAACTCTCACAGATTTTTTTAAGGCTAGGAGCAACCATTATTATCATCTAATCTGATCTTCTGCATAATACATGCTACTGAATTTAACCCAATCTGAACTTT
This sequence comes from Pluvialis apricaria, assembly GCA_017639485.1. Taxonomy (NCBI): domain Eukaryota; kingdom Metazoa; phylum Chordata; class Aves; order Charadriiformes; family Charadriidae; genus Pluvialis; species Pluvialis apricaria. The sequence goes on from CM030007.1 coordinate 71,148,721, forward strand.
GTGCAAAGATTTGCTTTTATGCCTAAAAACGCCTCCTCATTTACAAATACGATGCTGTTTCTCTCAGTACTATCTGTGCAGCAGCAAGTTCCATTAATTAACTGTACATTGTTTGGAAAAGCAATACCTCTTATCCGTTTGAAATTTGATACCTCTTCGTTTCACCTTGCAGGATAGGAAAGGTTTTTTTTTCCTTTGCTGCTAATTAGGTTGGAAGATCATGAGGACGAAATGTTATTTATATTATAGTCATGCTTAAGCAGAGCTCTGACAAAGCCTGGGGATCCCGTTGTACAAAGTGAGGGAGACTGTGCAAGTCCTTTGGGGCTGAGAATATTTGAATAGACAAATGGCACATTTTTGAGGGAGCTGAGTGATTTAACTGAAAAGATTGCCGGGCAAGTCAATGGATTTGTACCTCTGAATCACCTATACTTTTCTGAAAAACTCATCCAAAGTTTGAAAGAAAGGTATGGAAATGTGAAGTTTCTAAAACCGAGACCAAAAAAATGAGTTTGGGATACAGTCAGCAAAGGAGCAAAGGTGTTGCTAATATGTGGCTGTGTTCTGTTCACTGTCCATAGGTTACATTTGCCTCCAGTGGCTGAAAGTCCTCTAAGAGAACAGGGTACACTGCGAAAAATATCTGCAATGTCTGCTTCATGCAAGGGCCCAAAGCTTCCAGAACTGCTAGGGTCCAAGGACATCTTCTAGATTATCTCAGGCAACGGCTCTTGTTCCAAGTTTATGGAGAGTGTTCATGTATGATTTACAGTCCCCATGAGTATGAATCTTCTCTGAGAGGAAAGCTGGTGCTTGTGTTCTTTATCTGTTCTCAAGAAATTTTCCATCCTTTTGACTTTTATCATTTTTATTGTCATTCTCTGGACTTGTTCTATTTCTACTTTCTTTTTTTCAGGGATGAGGTGACCAAATTTGAAGACAGTATTCAAAGTGAGGATGTGCCACTGATTTATATAATAGCATTATAATATTTTCCATATTATTCTCTAAAACTCTTTTCTTCGTACAAACCCCCATAAGATTCTTTTAATTCTTTGAACTACAGTGCCTTTTAACATCTGTAGTTTACTCTGATCAGATTTTGACAAAGGAATAAAAGGCTCCATTTTTCACATAGAATTTTATTTATTGTTTGAACTTTAGAGGAGAAATTGGTTAACTTACAATTTAAAATTCTTGGCAATGTAGACCATTGGGCAAGGATTTCATTATCAGCCCTTCTATACCTTCTGTAGAAATGTGTGAGGCTGAAAGTTGGTGTACAAGGTCTTGGCTTGATAGACTTGTCTTTTGTTTTATAAACACAGCCAAAGTCTTAATTTGGAGCTAGCAGCAACCCCAAAGATGTCAGAAATGTCCTTCACCTGTACCCCTTTCCTCATGAAACATGCTGGGGCCATGCCTTTACATGCCATTCAACCAGGACCACGCACAGGTGCGAGCGGTACCTGAGTTCTGCGGTCTCCTGTTTACTGTACCGCACGCCTCCACGCCAGGTCAAGGGAAGACCCCTTTGAAAACGAGGCCCTTGATGGCTGCAGAGGGCGAGGATCTCGCTCTCGCGTCACAGCTGGGCACTGTGCCTTCATTGGGGTATTAGAAAAGGCTCAGGGAAAACAGTTACATCTATTCTGTTGCCTAAGACACTTCCTGCAGCTACTGCCTTTCCTTAGAGTTACCAATCCAAGTGCTGACCCTGCCTGACCCTACTTATCTTGTAAAAGCTGACAAGATCACAGCCTGAAGCAGTATAGCCACAGGCTGAATACTGGCTACCAAAATGTCTGTTTAGTATTTTCAAGAAACGCTGCTCTAAAGATTTACAATACCAGCTGCTAGATATATGGACAACACCAACACACAACCCTGACCCCTGAGCATTCAGCCCCACTTATGCAGAAATTTGTGCCTCTCAAGGGGCCAACACTGAGCTGCCACAAAATAGTGATTCCCTACCTGCAAGTGAGCTGGAATTTAAGCATCATATGATTATACACACTCAGATATTGGGTAAAAGTATTTGAAACCTACAGTCTTGAGTTCAGAATTAATTGTTAGCTTCTTTCATCAGTTGCATTACTGCTTTAGCAACAGAAAGAGCTCTGACATTTCTGTGTAATGATTTTTTTTAGTTTAGCATAGAGAATTGTCTTAATTCTTCCATGACCAAAGCACTTTTTCATCAGAAGTTATTTTTAGATGAACTGTAAGTTTCTTCCCCAGCACATATTTTAGCTGCACTGCATGAAAGCAAATGTACATTTTCCTAGATATCTCTGAGGATAAACACAGGTTTAAATATCTGAGAAATATTAAGGGACAGGCCTGGTTTAGTTGTGTGTACATTCATACACAATATACATTAATAGTTCTTGCAGAGTGGCTTTTTCTTTTTTCTTTTCTTTTCTTTTCTTTTCTTTTCTTTTCTTTTCTTTTCTTTTCTTTTCTTTTCTTTTCTTTTCTTTTCTTTTCTTTTCTTTTCTTTTCTTTTCTTTTCTTTTCTTTTCTTTTCTTTCCTTTCCTTTCCTTTCCTTTCCTTTCCTTTCCTTTCCTTTCCTTTCCTTTCCTTTCCTTTCCTTTTCTTTTCTTTCCTTTTCTTTCCTTTTCTTTTCTTTTCTTTCCTTTTCTTTTCTTTTCTTTTCTTTCCTTTTCTTTCCTTTTCTTTCCTTTTCTTTCCTTTTCTTTTTCTTTTTCTTTTTCTTTTTCTTTTTCTTTTTCTTTTTCTTTTTCTTTTTCTTTTTCTTTTTCTTTTTCTTTTTCTTTTTCTTTTTCTTTTTCTTTTTCTTTTTCTTTTTCTTTTTCTTTTTCTTTTTCTTTTTCTTTTTCTTTTTCTTTTTCTTTTTCTTTTTCTTTTTCTTTTTCTTTTTCTTTTTCTTTTTCTTTTCAACAGCAGAGGCATGGAAAAGGCATTGAGGTCCTATTGCTCCTGTCGGAAACTTCTGACTACAGCACGAGTTGGATTGGGCCCAGAGAAACCAAATACACACGAGTAATGATGAGTTGGCCATACAAGCAAGGAAAATCACAGATAACAGGTGCACACAAATTAGCAATGTACCTTTTAGGTTATCCAGTACAGCTCCCTGACACCGTGAGATTATTTCCTATGGCATATTTTTGGTTGTTTTATGTGCCTAGATTAAATGTCCTAAGTCATGCCATGTCCCTAGGGAGAGACTGTGCTGCCTAGAGTATCTTGTTGTCAGAAGCTTTTTTTCCTTTCTTAACATCATCATATTTCTCCTAGTTATGTCCCTTTGCAAACCTCCTTCTTTTCCTTCATTGATGCTATTTTCCTCCAGTATCTTTTAACTAGTGTGATGTTGTCCTTAGTTAGCATTAAGCCAACCCATAGCTATTTAGCTCATTTAATCTTCCCTGACAAATCTGTCCTTTCAGTCTCCTGGTTATTCTTCCTCTCCTTTTGTCACCCTCCTACCTGTCAGTATCTTTTTTAGTTATGAGATTTTAAAGATGTGATACATTTCTCTGAACTAATGACAGATGTGGTATAGAGCTGAGCACCCTCAATGTCTTCTCATGGAAAAACCCTCCTGTGGAAAGCTGCCGGCGTTCTGGACAGGCACATGGGTAGAATATCCTCCTCAAACCACTTGGTGCCACTTATTCTATTGGCCAGCAAAAACCTCTTAAAGCAGTTAACCTCGTGGTTCAAAAAACAAATACATGTAATTACAGATTTATTTTATTTTTCACAATGTTAGGAGATAGAGTAGCACAGATAAAAAGATCTTTGTTGCTGCTGTTGAGGTTTTCTGACTCTTTGTCATGGACATCACAGTCTAAAATTATGGAAGACGTCTAGTAACTATAGCTGAGGAGAGTCCATTGTAGAAAGTAATTATATACATAGTCACAAGCCTAGCTGTTCACTTCAGGCAATAAATTTTGATCAACAAACAACACTCCTTTAGTGCTAAATGAGATCTTGGTTGTAATTGAATGTCTTTACCTTTGTGTTCTGTTGGATTGGAGGAATATCATTTTAATCTGCTCTCTTTAAATTTTCATTAAGGAACGTTTCAGCTACCTGCAGCCTCATCTGATGATGTTTAATGATATCAGCTAGCTCGGTCTTCCGTGCACCAGCAGGGTCTTCTTTAAATTGGTCAACTGTATGGAACATTGTTTTCAAGTCTAATATACTTGGAATCAACCTTTTAAAATAATGGCATCTCTAAAGACATAAACTGTATAGCACACACACATATATGTGTGCATTTATATGTGCGTGTATGTATGCATATATATGCGTAAGCGCACACATATGTACAGAAATGCTGATCCTGTTCACCTTCTTGAAATCATTTCAGCTAGTATTAACATAAATGTGCTGTTAAATTGGCAGTGTTATACATTTTTGTTGGAGTTTACTTCTGTAACATAAAATCAGAAAGATAAGCTGTGAAACTCATGCAGCTGATGACATAATGCTAGGATCTCGTGATGCTGAATCTCATATTTCTAAGCGTGTGGGATGGATGTTCCTTGCTGGAATAATTATACTGCCTATTGCAAGATACGTTTCCCTGTTTTCATGTGGGCACTGAGATGTCCAAACCATTAAACGTATATGGTATAATGAGTCCTGTGTTCCTTATTTATTCTTAAGAAGGCATTAACTTTCTGTGGTTGTTTTATTGTATAATAAAGCCAACTACTCTAAGAATCTGTGATGAACATAGCAATAATCTGTGACAACATGCATATTTACATTTAATAATGATGTCCAAATGTACATATGTGCATATAAATATGCATATATGTATATACAAACACACATAGAGAGGCATAGACACAAATTAAATGAAACCAATTAGAATGTGACATAAATAGATTCAAAGCTTACCTGTTATGGCTGTGTGAAGGGATAATTTGAGCTACAAAGACAAGCAGGAAAGCATAGCTCCATACACTCCATTGGCTCGGTCCCATTATGCTCAACAGCGACAGGCTGTATGCTAAGACGGGGTACCAGCAGACATTCGTAATGACAGCTGGTTCAAAACAGAGCTTTCAAAATAGTGCAACACCCCTAACTTCCTTCCAAATCTTGGTGTTTGCCAGCACTTAACTGAGGCTGGTTCTTAAGGTCAGATGTTCGGATAAAAGTTATTCGGAAAGAATCTGGTTCTTTATATTTGAACTGTATAACCATTCAACATATAGGCTCTTTGTTGCCCAGGAATTTGCGTTTGAGCTCATGCATGGATTACACTTGGCTGCTACCTGCAAAAATGATGGATGTTTCTCCCTGACACTGTGCCTTATTTGCCTGAGATTGTCCTCTATCGAGTTCTCCACTCTCTTGTGGGCTACATAAGCGGAGATCCAGACAGTAGCTCTTTCTTTTTTCTGGGACAAAAAAAATCCCTCAGCCTCTCTGTTGAGAAATGGAGGAAAAGTGGCTTCCCTTTAACATCACCCACATCACACCCACTATGCTCAGCCAACTAGGAACACAGCAAAAAACCCACTTCAGTTGCCCTGTGTGACTTTTCCTGGCGGATCCGTATAGAATCTGGAAATAAACATGCTCCTCCTTTGGAAGGAAATGCAAACAGGGTTTATCTATTTGCATTTGAACTCAGTGAAAAATAACCAGGCACAGAAAGCAAGCTTGAAGATAAGACATGAACATAAGTAAAGCTAAATTTCACTAAGCTAAATTTGAGTGAAATGTGCCACCTTGTTATAATTGCTACACAGAACATGCACTAAATAATTGTTTTGCTGTGCTGGTGAAATAGTTAAGTATTACATATGGGGCAAGTAAAGGAGCTTACCCTGGGATGCTATTGACTTTGCTGAGAAGCCAGTATGTGGGGAGCGTGCCATGAACATCATTGTGACAATGAGACTGGTGAACCAATTTGGTCTTAGAAATGACTTTTCAGGGTGGTTAGAAAAATATTTTAAACCTATGATAAATTTTCATTGTAGTACTGGACTACTAAGTGTGTGCAGAGTGTTCAAAAGAAGCTTTTCATTTGCCATATCCCCTGGGGACCCCAAGCGCTATGTGTCAGACCTTCAGAGGAATTCAGACAGCTAAAAGTGCTGCCATTTGAGGATCTTCAGAACCACCTGGACACTTTTCTCCAAATGAAATCAAGGAGACCTGGGCACCAGGGTGCTTCAGAAAAGCATTGACCAGGTGTCTATCAGTCTTTTGGGGAGCTGTACTCATTACACGGGAGTATTGACCCTGCTTCAGCTGGAGGTGCCTCTGGGGAGATGCTGAGGGGAACAGGATGAGTCTGTGCTCATTTCTGGAGGAGCTATGGCTGTCTTGCAAACCAGAGGCTTGTGCAGGGCTGCTTCTCTGAGGCAGGCTCGCTTGGCTTACTGACACCCGTCCTGCTAGCTCCAGCATGGTACGTGTGAGCAGTGTTGGCCACGCACTCTGGCTGGCGATGCTCCTGTTTGCCATCAGCCTTCCCTCCTGGATCAGGGCCGCTACCGATTGCTGAGGGGTGGCCAGGAGCAGCTCCCTCTGGTGAACCTCTTTTGTGCTTTTATCTCCCTCCTCTTGGCAGTGAGCTGCCACTGGCTCCCAGCCATGGCCCTCTCACCCTCCCCAGTGCCCAGCTTGCATACTCAGCCAGTGCCTACATCTCTTCCAGCAGCTGGCCCTACTTTTCCTCCACAGCTGGCTGCTGCCCCCTACTGTGGTAATTATTATTTATTATGGATATTCAGTGTACATTATGTGTCCAGAGTCCAGTACTGCCTGAATCACTACCAGGGTCCCACTGTGTGGGCAGAAACATGCAGCAATACACAGTTGTTCCACATCCGTATTCACCCAACTCTCACGCAGGGTGAGACTGAGGGGGAAGGAGTGAAGGTGGCTATTGGCACCTATTAGCACTATCTGATGTGACACGTACTCTCTGTCCTGAGTTACATGACTCCAGCAACAGCACAGCTGAGCACAGAACTGCTTTTTCTCCACCTTGCTATCAATAGCATGTCTCCCGCTATTCCTGCTATCTAGCAGGAAACACCTGAGGTGTTTTCCAAAAGTCATGGTCGCTGCTCAGTCACAGTTTAACTCCCCGTTGCTGTGAATGCAGATGTTGCTTGGTTTTCAGTTGCTGTCAAGAAGTAATGCCCTTAGACCACAGCATGGCTATGTGGGATGTCGTTTTCTTTCCTGTTTCTCTCCCCCACCTTCTTCTCTAGGATTTTCTGTTCATGCTGGTTCATTTGTGCACGCGTCCTTCTCCTTGCACTTCACCCTTCCTCCTCACCCTGCCTCCCTGAAGACACCACCCTCAGTTCAGAACAGAGGAGCTTTAACTCCCACAACTTACTGCACAGGCAAAAGCACCTGGAGGAAGAAGCAGCTTCTGTACATTCGGAAAAATACAGAATCCTAAATATGTTTCATAGGTATATGTACATGCATGAGAGGCACGTGCTCAGCTGTGGTGGTCAGGGCTAGCTCTGTTCAAGAAGATGGAGCAATACTGCTCCATGGCAGCTGAGGATCTGTCCCAGTATGTAAATGTAAATATCTATTTTTACAAGCCCTCCTACAGTTTGCTTAAAAAAAAAAGCTTTCTTTTTAGACACTGAAAACATACAAGCCAGTCAGAAATGTCCCACTTTCTATATTTTGTCTAATTTCTACCTCTGACTTCCTTTGAAAGCTTTCAAAATCTAATGAATTCAAAAGAGACAGAGTGAATTAAAACTGAAGTAGCTTTGCCTTCAGTGCACTGGGCCTGCAGGCATTGAAAAAAACAGGAGAGAAACTGAAAGGGTAAGAAGCCATGTAAATCCAGATAATTTAAAATGTTTGATTATAAGCAGGCTCACCAAACCTAGCAAAATTCCCACTGTCCTATTACTCGTAATCTTCTGCCCTTTCAGCTAGCTGCAGCAAGTTAATGTCAAGAACAAATACTCACGTAATGTGATCTCTACATCAGAGCGCTTTCTGCCATGAATCACTTCTTAAATTGTTTTGAGTTTACATTTAATTGCTTCCTTTGCATGCTATGTGTACACATGCATTCCTCCCGCCCCCCATATTTCATATGTAACTGTCATGTAGGCTGGAGCTATAGTCGTTGGATATGGAATATTTAAACCTCAGAGCTCAAGGAGTTTGAATCCAGGAACTGATTTGTCCTCTTTTAAGATGGGAACCACATGTGTGACTTGGATCCAGATCTGGGACAGATTCTGGATACGCTAATTTGAGTTCATTAAGATTTGGGATTCAGACTCGTTTATTTGTTATGACACTAGTCCTAATACCCACTACTGGGTGTTCACCTTTCCCCTCACTAGAAAGAGAAATGCTTCCCACATTCACTTCCTCTAGACTGATTTTGTAGTTCATTCCAGGAGCAAATAATCTTCAAGATATTTTTCTCAGTTTTGTTTCTTAACATCCTCTGTGACAATCGTTTATAAGTGACCCCTGCAAAAACTTTTGAACATTGGGATCACTTGGTCACCTTCCTCTGAGAAGTCCCTGTTATCCCACTCTCCTTCTGAAGGCTCTTCCACTGTTTTTACAACATACTCCGATCATCCAGGGAGGTACTTTTTCCCCTTGTAACAGCCTCGGTGGTTTGAAACACTGAAGAACACCCTCATGGGGTGTTCCTGTCCAACAAACTCTCTCTTGAACTTCTGTTCAGAACTGGTTTCATGGGCTCCCTAAAACTGTGGTAAACTTCAAAGCTGTGCAATTCCCAGGATTTTCCTCATCTCCTTTTGAAGACAGGCAACATAATAGGGCTTCCCAGCCTTCTTGTGCTGCTGCATTTTTCAAGGGAAGAAGGCATCCCCTTGTCAGTATCTTGGCTTTTTCTCACTTTATTTCCCCTCAGAACTCCCAGATGAACACCATCCGCTTGTGGTGATTTACTGCACTTGAGTTTCTCAAGTTACTCTACAACTTCCTCCTTAGAGACTTCAATCTGTATAAAGGCCACACTCTGATTTTCTTTGCAAAGTGCCTTTGGCACAGGAATTTCTACACAACTCTCAGCAGCAGACATGATGCAAGAGATTCATTTAACTCCTCTGCTAGCTTGTTGCACTTTTCTCCTGACCCACTTTATACGGATTCATGGGGATCTCCGGGGTGTTTTGGTGCATAACCCAACCTAAGATTTATATTCACCAACAGGTGAGGCTTGGCTCTCAGCTGGCATTCTCTCGCTGCTCCACTGAAGGATATTTCTGCGCATTACCACAGCTGCTTTCATCACATCTTATTTGGCTGGTTTATTAAGCCCAATAGCACTCCTCTGCACTACAGTCGTCACAGGTGGGTTAAATCCTTGCTGATGCAAATTGGCACTGTCCCTAGGAAGATGCTCAGGTGAAGAGCTGGTCCAGCAGGGGCCCCCTCCTCTAACCCTACGGCAAGAGACCCCCTCCGGCGTGTCACGGCAGAGGGGCAGGCTGAGGGCTCAGCACCACAAGCCAAGAGAAGCGGGGCCCATACCCTAGCCCGTGGCCTGGCCCTCTGCCAGGTTAACGGCCCTTTGGCCTTTTACCTTTCGCAAAGGGGAGCCAGAGGGCTGCAGCATTCCTTCCTCTTTCCCCCTCTTTCTTTTGTATATCTTTATTTCTGTTGCTTCCCACTCCTTTTCTGTTTTAAGAAAGACATAAACTGCTCTAAGGCCTATCCAGTCTTTAATGTTTGTGAAGGACAGAACTAGAACATCAGAAACGGGGCAAATAATCTCCATGTCCTGTTTTATTCTCTGAGCAGTGTAGGCTGGCCCGCAGTCCAGATGTTTCAAAAAAAAAAGGCAGTTTTACAAAAACACATGTTTGCAAACACTACGGAGCTTTGTGACATAAAACTTATTTCAATGAACTTTGACCATTACTTGGTCTGTTTATTGGATCAAACCCCAGATACTAGTTTAATTTGTATTAATATTAAATTATTGTATATAAATTAAGGCAATAAAGATATATATACCTGACCTGAGACACAGACAAACATCCCTTTGGTATGGGATGGATATGAGATCGATATTAACTATAATTGCCTAAGGCACAGATATGGAAACTATATCTGAAACAAGTCCATTGTTTCATCCATCAATCAGAAAAGTGTCTCTGCTGTTGTTGAGGTTGTCCTAGCTTTCAGAAAGGGTGGTGAGTATCCTTATTTCACTAATTTCTTATTTCAACTGAAGAGGAAAAATCTGACACCAAACAGCTCTACTTTCTCATTGGATTTTGGGAATAGATAAAAGACCCTGAGTTCCTAACCTTTCTAGGTTGATGTTAAACATGTCTCAAGATCAATAATGCCAGAACTGCCAGTTGAAGTCCAGTCTAAGAAATCTACGTCGAGATACAACAGGCATGGTCATCCCTAGCACACCTGTTGACATAAATGAAAAACAGCCTGGGAAATTAATTAGGTTCTTAATTTCCTAAACTTTGGGAGTTCACATACGGACAGGATTCATTACAACTTGTTGTAGCTGTCTAAGAATTAGCTGTCTAGTCCCAGCTGACTCTTTTCATTCTCCGTTGGATGCAGGTGGCACCTCCTCCTCACTCAGTTCAACTATTTCATGTGGCCATTTTAGGATGGTATCTCAGATGGACATAGTAAAATAGGTCTCTGTTACTGATGGAGTCTCTCTTTCTCTCTCTTGACAACAGAAGGAGCATAGGCAATTGCCTTAGACCAAGCCACTAAGGTGACATTACCCCATTGTTAATGTCTTGGTTCATTGACATTTTTAATTTAATTTAGTGTTCTCATTTGATATATATATATATCTTTTCCTGTAGTCCACAATAATGATGATGCCTCCCAAACATCCCACTTCTAATCTGTTTTTACTGAAATGATTTTCAGATTTTCTGCTTTACACGATGTAAAGAAAGATGCTACTTTCTTGGTCTCATTTTCATCACCTATACTGGTTCTTATTTTATGTTTCAACATTTTGATTGTATGTAGCGATATGCTAGGATCCCACTTAGCAATGCATGAGCAAAATCTCAGCAAATGGCCTTGTAATACAGTACTTGCTCACATACAGAGAATAAACTGTAGAGAGGCAACTTTTAAGGTGTTTCTTCTGATATAACCAATTTTGTACAGTTATAATATTACATTGACAAAATATATCACAATACATTTTCAAATTGGTTTGAAAGTATCACCTCAATGGCCAGAACAAATACAATGTGTGGATATTTAGAAAATATGGTTAGCAATAACTAAGTGAAGTAATTGAAATCACACTGTACAGCACTTAAAGCAATTTCTATTTCTCTATTTTTGCACCCTGCCTTCCCACAAAACAAGCAGGTTACACAACCCCCTAAAAAGTAAGTTTCTGAGAGATCAGAAAGCTTTCAAAGCCCTTTAGGATGGGACACCCAAAGGTATACCAAACACAGAAAGGAAAACATCTGTTCACATCAGTAAAAGGAAGACAACAATCCTAATAAAGAAGCAAGGCAAGTGTTGGCCCTTTAATTTCATCATGCTTCCAGAGTTTGAAAAACCAGTTACATGGCCCTACTGGTGACAGAAGAGCACCTCTTACCGCTAATGCTGTTGGCAAGGTGCAAAAAGTAGCATAGGTTAGCCTTGGGTTTTGGGTTGCATTTGGAGTCTGCTTAACCCGTGGAATGTGTGCACTTTCAGGACCCAGGCTGGTCCCTTCTCAAAAGCTCTGCATCACCAATAAATTTTTTTCATTAAAAATTGTACGCTATTCTCTTTCTCTATTCCCTCCCTCCGTGTTTAAGATACTGAAGCCATTGTTGCTGGCTCAGGTTCTGATTGACCTGTCAACGGTCTGATCACTCTCAAAAGAAGCTTTTTCAATACCTTTGCATCACCTCACCTTCTTACTACACTTCATCCAGGAACTTGCATCACCTTCCTCTTCTCTTAATGCGATTTTTGCCAGGACTTTACAGAGTCTTGCCTGCCCACAGGGCAGGGCAGACGATGCCTGGAAGCACTGCCTCCTGTGTCAATCAGGCTTCTAGTCTACCTTCTCTACCATTTCTCCATGCCCCCATATGGCTTACTACACGGAACTATAAGAAAGCTAGGCAACATTTTTTGGAGAGTGCCTTCTTTGTACTGCTTTCCTTGCACATAAGTGCATAGGCCCATGCAGCAATCCATATTTTTGTTTGGGATGTATAGGAAGTATCCATAGGCAAATAACAAATAACCACTATCATCATCTTCTTTGTGAGTATCAAACAGTGTTGTGTAGGTGAACCAAGATAGAAAGCTTATTGTAAAGTGCCAGGGTTTTTTTTCAAATCGAGTAAAGACTATGTTAAAACATCCCATAATTGGGAACATTTGCAGGAATGATTGTCTCATCACTTTACAGTACTCAATATACTGTTAACTTCTGTCAGGAGGAACTACTTGCTGGGGCAATACTACCAAGTGGAGGAAGTCTGTGGTGTAGGCACAATTGTCGATGCAAAATGAGTAATTAGTAAACATCTTTCAGTTGGTGTTGAAAACAGAGATGTGCAAAAAATGGACCTTGAACACAAACAAAATTAAGCTTGGTTAGTGTCCATTCTATCAGTGGGTGATTCATGGTTTTCTTGTGTCTGCCGAATTTTCATCTACACTTGAAAATTCTGCCAAAACTAAGATGATGTCAAGACCTTGGCAGAAATCTGTTACTTGCCCATGCATTTGAGTCTGAATAACAGTTTCTCATTTGGTCACAAAACATTTTCAACTTATCTATTGACTCTGGACTCATTCAGATTTCAGAAAAGTTCTGATACAAATTTGGATGTGGAAATGTGATCTTAATGACAGACATACGTACCTCTGTGAAGAGCTACGATGCAATCTCGGCTCTGTTCTAGGAGGAATTTTGATTAAACTTCAGATATGAATGTCACAGTTTAGGGCCATTTATAAAATCTGAGAGTCTTGCAACTGGCTCTGAACATTAGTGTACTTGGGGGGACCCATGACACTCTGTGTGATCTTAAAGTGGAATCTTGGAAGAGCAGTTTTTGTTCTGTTTCTCCCTGTAGATCCTTAAAAATATGCAAATCTATGTGATCTGCTTCTCATACAAAGAGTTGCAAATTCAGCTACGGATCAAAGATTAGAGCATATGCCTATTATTGTGGCTGCCAGTTAACCAATCCAAATGTTTAACTCTTTAAAGAAATAGAGGGTCAGCAGCTTTCTGAATAATTGTTTCCAGACAGTCTTCTGCTGGTTGGATTTCTATATCACATTCAACTTCAATTGCTGCTGTAATTTATCTCCACTCCACAGACTCTAACTTTACTAAATTCACATGTTAGTATTTGAGTCACTTATGCTCAGACAAATCCACAGCATGGTCCATGATCATTGATTGTTTTTTACGGTGCCTCGCAGATTAAATGAGAAAAACCAGTGCCGTCCCAACACCTGCCTCTGGCTTTTTGTTGTTCTAGGAAATGCAGAGAGGAAGAAACCGGGTCAAAAATGACTCAAAAATAAATCAAGTCAGGATGCGTACTAACCTTTTTGTAAGCTTTATCTTCATTTGGGTGTCGACAGTCAGCAAGGAGGATGTTTTGCTGACAGACATGGTTGCCAACATCGTGCCACGTTGTGAGAGTAAGCTTCTTCACTGGGTCACGTTTCCTTGTCTTTCAGTCTTGCCTTGTCTTCAGGGAGAAAAACACTTTAGAGGTGCTCTGATCATGTCCTTTGTCCCACTCCAGTGGGCACCATCTCACCCTCAAGCCTCTCAGAGAAAGGACCTTGTGCTGGGGTCGGCAGAACCAGCCACACCTTCAGTGTTTCCTCCTGGAAAGTCACCGACTGCTGTCTGCTGCACGTTCTCGTGGTGTGCCAGTCTGCTTCGTCATCCTCCTCCTGACCTGGTGCAGTCGCAAACCAACCAGTCGTTACCTGAAATCATGGCAAAAATGGTGTAGGGATTTTACTTTTAGCTGATGTTAAACTGAAAAATAAAACACATTGCAACTCTTTTCTTACTCCAGTTTTCCTCTGGGCTATTCAATGCCAGTGGGCCTTACTTCATCAAATGACCAAGCCTCAAGTTAAATATTTTCCTCAACAGGCACTTGATTTTGATGAAAAAAGCAATGTGTGAGTTCAAACTAGAAAGGGCTGAGGAGACAAAATGGTTAAGGACAGGCTCCAGACCCTTAGCCTCTCCTCAAAAAGAATGATAAACACCTCGCTTTGGCCAGGTCTACTTTCCTACACCTTTCCAAGGAGAAGTAATGGAGAGTGCTATTTATTATGTGTTGGGATGAAGGTAGGGAATGTTTTCCACCATTAAAAAAAACAAAATCCTGAATTTATGGAAGTTTGAAAAGCAATTTCCTTTTAAGGTGCAAATTCCTAATTTGCCACATAAAAGTACAGGAATTAAGTGCTAAATCCTTCTTTGCCAGTGAGACCTGTGAAAGGAGGTATGAAAAAAGAGTTACTGTTAGGTTTCTATTCATGTCTCCTGAAAGCCAATGTATGCAAAAGTGCACTGAAACAGCCCTGATTTTTTCAAAGCCTTCCTGCCGTTCTGACTGACTTTTAAAAAATGAACCCTTGTCCAGTTTTATTTGTGTGGTGGGTTCTGATTTTGTTCTGCCTGTACTGTATCACTTTTCTCTCCTCACCATTAATCTTCCATGAATGTTCCCCAGGGCACAGTTCTCCCTTTTCTGCATGGAGAGTTTCTATTGAAATTAATGGACATTCTTCTCGTGGGTGGAGGGAAGAATACACCCTTATATCAGCCCTGCTGCAAAAGAAGATTATTCATTGAAAGGAAGCGTTAGTCTCACTCCTGAAAGCCCAAGGTCTAGTCAGGCAGATTATAGTGGGAGATCCCAACGGGAGGTCTGGTACAGAAGCGAGAACTACTTTTGCAACATGAAAACAAAAGCCAGAACAGAAGACTTTTTAAATGTTGGAACAAAACCCCATGGAAAGTCAGTGGTTGTACTCCCCGATGAAGTGTACTGTCCCAAACCTAATTTTAGGGCAGATCCATGCAGTGGAATACGGTGCACTGAAGATATCCATGAGCGACCTGTAGAACCAGCTATGGTCATGACAATAGCGCAGCTCCAAAGACTAATATGATCTGCAAAGAGGTGCTGCAGACTGGCCAGGGGTGCTGGGCCACGCAAATAAGGGTATATTGTGCTGTGCAGATGTATCACCTCATTTGGAACTTGGGCTTGGGAGCTCAGGCATCTTTAACAGTTGTGCATTGCACAATGTAGACATGCTAATAAGTCTCATTCCCCTTAGAGGCTTAAATGGAAAAGTCTTATGTTCCTTCACAGAGAACCCTTTAATGAATTAAAGAGGGTGTTGACAACCTTCAAGCGGAACTGCATAAATTCTCATAGGAAGGATAGTAGCTGCAATGTGAGGTCCTGAAGCAGGCGGATGACCTTATAAAATATACTACAGTATCTAAGTTTAGTAAAACAAACACACTATATTTAAGTAGGCTATGGGAAGGTAAATACCCTACAGGAATGGCCACAAGCAGTTTATGTTACAGTAATGCTACTGTCACATTTTGGAAAGATCATTATTGTAGGTACTATAATCTAAGGCTAGGAGATAGAATTTAATATGCATAGCAGAAAGTTAAATAGAGGATAAAAAGCCTCTTTCCTCAAATGTATTTTCAAGAATGAACCTCTCCTCCACTTTGTACTCCAAAGAAAGAAACAATCTTGTCTAAGGAAGCATTGCACGGATGTGCTAGGCTACTACAATTTTTTTTATTATTCAGGATATTTCATAAGGGAGTCCTAATTGCAAGGGTGACTCCTTCCACCATGCCTGTTTGGTTTCTGTGATGCCTTGTTCCATGCAGTGCTGGAAAGGGTGATAAAAGTTCGAGAACCACTGTGGTGGACAAATACAGATTTCTTGTGTGTTTACAGTTTGTGAAACGTTGATTGTTGTATAATTAACATGCCAGTTACACTTGGATTTTCAGTTTCAGCAACCAATGTGTTTTTAATGTTTAAATTTGATTTGAGCATCTCTAGCAAAGCTCTGTTATTTGTTTGTGCATCTTTGTATTTTGGTTGAAGATTATATACATATCTGTCATGATGATTACAGTGCTCTATCTGCTCCTTCCACCAAACTTGGAATGCTTGTTTTAAGATTAGGCTTGTCAAATTTACTTAAAGTGACCAGGCAAATACATACAACTAATTTTGTTATAGGCAAAATTAACTAATGCTCTTTTTCATGGTGAGATGCTGTAATGATTTTATATAGCAGTCAAACTATTTAAATACTAATGCTGCCTTCATGCTGTAATCACCATTCCAGTCAGACGTCATTTTTAGTAGCCTATAGGGAATTCCATCCCTTAATTATTCTTCAATACACAAACCAAGCATTCTTTAATTGGTGTAAATTGAACAGTGTTCCAACACAAACAAGGAGAGGACAAACTAATCAATGATTCTGTGCATGTCTATTGGAAAGCTATTGCCATTAGATCAAGTAACAAATCCTTGACTCCATTAGCTTCAGAGGAACGATGGGGGAAAAATACTGCTAACGCTACTTCTTGTTATCAGTCAGAAGTGGAAGGCGTGTAGCAAGTCATATAGCAGAACTCCAGCTTTTCTTGAAAGTGTTCATGGAAATTTAAAATATGAAGATATTCTGACTTCAGAATCCCTGGTCATAAGTCTTTGATGGGGGTTTGTCTGGAAACAATGTGTTTTTATCCTCTGCTGTCTCTAGTCATGTGGCCTGTTTTTTATTTTTCTCTTTTCAATAAATGACTCTCGAATGATAACATAACTTTTTTCAACTTGTCAGGAAATTTTTGGTGAATTTTCTTGCTCTCCCAGGCTACACTCCATATATTCATATGTATTCACTACTGCAGCACAACATAAATTGGGTGGCTCTCCCATCTCTTTTTTTAATACGATCTGAAATAAAGGTGCTGTATTTAAGAAACAGATGAAAAATCCGTCTCATAAATGTGTCATACTCACTTTTCATTCTTGTCTCTTTTTATCAATTCTCTAAAACTGATTATTTATCACTGGAGAGGGAAGATGAAAAAAAAAGTAAAATGCCCATTACAAACCTCTGGCCCAGATCTGCCAGTCTTACAGTTTTAGTTAGTGTGGAAAGTGAAACTCTTCTGGAAAGAAATATACTGGCTATGGATGTTCACTTTTTAATCTATTTGTTTTTGATATAATATGCTATTTACTGTTTAAGGACCTTTCATGTTGGTTTAAATTGAAGTTTTTAAAACCAGTCTAGCATAAAAAGCTCTAAGTGACATAGGCTGGGTAGAGAAATACAGCATCTTCTACAGACAGCCTTTGTTCACCACATTACAGTTGAAAGAAGCGTAGAGCAGGCTCGGTAGATAACCCACCTTCTTAAAACAAGAGGGCTTCTAATTTCCACACGTCCTAATCACAGTCACATTACTTTATTCTCTGTACCAGACCCCTCAGGGCTGGCTCTAAGTTTTGCTGTGAAGTCACATGCCTGGGGCCTGAGGCACTTTTCCACAATGCCTGCAGCTGGGGAGTGTGAGGTTTGGGCTTGTTTTGGTTTTTTTTTTTTTTGGCTGGTTGGGATTCTCTGACTGTCTGAGTTGTCATGGGTGGCTGGCTTGGGCAGTGAAGAAGACAGCAGCACTAAGATAATGGCTCTCAAAGTTTCATACTTATTTGTTTGCTATGAGGATGCAGATGCTGCAATATGTGTTTGTGGAGGGAAAGGGAGCTGCCCCCCTCGCCTCCTTTCCCAAGACAGTGTGCATGGTTTCCAGATAATGGATTCCCCTCTGCTTCCCTACTCTTCCTCCTTTGCTGGTTGGCTCTTGTGTGTGGTTATACTATTCCTCAACAAAGCAAACTGGCCCATCTGATTTAAGACATCTTTCTTCTCTGTGTTACTCTCCCGTGTCTTCAGTGGTAACTGATGCTGATGCCAGCAAGTGGTTATGACACAGGTTTTTTTTGCAGTGCTGAAGGGTTTTTTCAAGAGTAATAAGCTACCCCTTTGCTCCTCATGCTGCTGAGAGCATGTTCGGAAAGGTCCTTTGGAGTCTGTGTCTGCTTTTGGATGCTGAAACAAAGGGATGCCAAGTGCCTGGGGCCCAAGCTGCTGGGGGGCACCCAATGAAAGCTTGTGGGGCTGCTGCAGGGTGCAGGTGGGATACACGCTTCGAGATGACACCAAACAGTCTGTGGAATCTGCTTCTGCCGTGTTATACAAAATAAGGACCTTTTACATTGCCATACTATGGCAAAAAGAAAAATTTATCAAAGCAGAATGTTAGATAAGAGGGATTTTTTAAAAGTTTATTGAGTCAAACTTTTTTGTAATGCTGGTGAACTCCACTTGTTTAAAATAAAGCTGTTGTGGTACCACTGTTTATTTATACAGGACCAAGTCTCACTGGAGTTGAAACCACATGAGAAAAGAATTGGGCTAACTTCAAAACAACACTTGGGATACAAATGATGCCACTGGGAGGGTTTAGTGTAACAAGTTTACCTGAAGTTGGAAACGACCGTTTGCAGTCGTATGTCAAATGTACTTTGGGCCATAAGAAGTCTAAGATTTGTCATCTGATATTTATGAAAAACAAAGCAAGGCATTTTTATTTTGGTTTCTTGTTCAAAGAAAAGCCCCAGATTGCTGAGAGTGTTTCAGTAGAATCATTTTTTAATCACCTTTCTATTTCTATGCATATCTGGCCTTCAAAGTCCATATTAAAACTCCCCACTGATTTCCTTGGGATTGTGTCCTTCAGAATGGATGACAGGAGGAACAAATACTCGGCAGGCCTACGCCATTGCCTGGCAATCCCAAAGGAAATGCCCCTCTGATCCCCACAAGGCAATCCTTAGTCACCATTTTGCAGGATAAGGAAAATCCCGCCGTTCCTGAGGATGGAAGAAAGAGGGAAAGACAGACTGCGTAAGGCAGGATGTGTCGCTCCCTGTTTGAGACAAAGAGAGAACGATAGCACACAAACATCTGAGGGGAGGGAAGGCAGGAAAAGGCTTTTGTAAAGCAGCTAGAATATTTAGGGTTGTTGATTCGATGTAAACAAATACAAAGGCATTAATAAAATCACTTGAAATATCCTAATTTGGGGGTGTGACAGTATTCCCCCTAGCTTGGTATGTACTTTAACACTTTTGCAGATGACTCCAGAGGTCATTCTGATTTGTGTTTTAAACAGTACGACCTATGAGACATTTATTAGCTTTTTTAAATTTAAGAATGAAGTGTTCTATTAATGTGCATTTTTTTTTTCATCGAATAAACAGATACTACCTGGAAGAAATAATCATTCTCACTTAAACTTGCATTGTTCCAGTTGTGTTCTGCCAAATTGCAATTATACCAACATTGGGACAGAATGTGAGATTGCTTTGCCTCGTATCCCTGTGCTTGGTCACAGTCATAGTGACTCTGATCCTAAAAGCTGCTGAATAAACCTCAACTTCCATGATAAAGTTTGGGCATATTGACTTCCTTTATTTTATAGTATTTAATACCAGCTTACCGATCACTGAAAGCTTTTATTATTTTTTTTTTTTTATTTTAATGAGCTCACCTTTGGTCATGCAGACCATTCTATCTGTCCTGCTCTTGCAAATAAACCCCATCTGCAATTACTCTTGCTCATAACGGCAGCTGTGATGATGTTTCTTGCCCTAGGTTAATTTAGAAGTTTATTTTGTACTACCACAAAAGTAGGAGTTCCATCAGCTTCTTAAAGTCAATTAAAAATATCAATGCAATAACTGCTAAGGGATTACTTTCAGGCAGAAACTATATTCACATTATTTTAGAAAGTAGTTTGCCCAGTCAGTTCTCAGAGGTCTTCAGTGAGGGGAACTCCAGGCTCTCCACAGACAATCCCTGCCACAGCTTCAGTGACTTCACAGTCAGGAAGTTTTTGCCAATATCTGACCCGAATGTCCCTTGTTTCAATGTAGGGCTGTTACCTTCTGCCATTTCACTGTAGACCTGAAACACAACTCTTTCCTGCCTCTTTGCAGAATTTTTTTTTCAAATTTTAAGTCTTTGTTGTTTATGTCCACTTTTTCTCTTCTTCTCGAGATGAAATCACTCTACTTCAGGTTTTCTTGCAGGTAACATTTCCCAAAATTCCTCTCCTTTGGACAGTCTTGAAGGCAGCCGCATCTTTCTTGAAATGTGGTGCTTTAATGGGGTCCATGCCAGTACTCAGCTGAGCAGCACAAACACTGTCTTTATCTTACAAGAAAATGTCTATCATCTGCAGAGCTCCCAACAGCTTAACCCTCTCGTATCCAGTTACATTTTTGATTTTCTCTCCTACAGCTCTGGGGAGAAAGAAAGATGTTCCCTCATGCAAAATGAAGATTCAGCCTTGTGTTGCCCACTCCTGCCTGGTGAAACCTTCAAAGTTCTTCAGATGCTGCTTAAGATGGAAAGAGTGTCCTGGGCATGATCCTTCAGAGGAGATTGGAAACCAAGCTTTGTCCGTGTAGGTGAGACATGTAATTTTGACCCCATACAATTCTCCTTTTTTTTTCCCTTCCAAAATGAAACATCCAAAAATGCAATATTTAGCTTTTTTTTTTTTTTTTTTTCTGGATTTTTCCCCCTCATTTAATTATCGGCGTTATTAACTTGAGCAAAAGTGATGTAAAAGTACCGTTTTGCACACCACACCCCCCAAATTTGACTTTTTGTTTTCTTTATCATTATATCATCCAAAGTGGCTTGCGTAGTTAAGCATAAAAAATGTGGCTTGTCATGATCCATTTAAAACTTCATCTTAAGGTCAGTAAAAATTTTGTAAAAAAACCCTCACCCAATTCTAGAGCGGATGCTGTCCTTCTTGACTTGAATCAATTAAGCAAATAAACTGTTAGAGAATTCTAATATAAGTCTGTCACCTATGTAAATTCATTCAGATTTTGTATCAGGCTAGCTGGTTGGGTTTGTTTACAGCTGCATATTTTGAATATTTTTTAAAAAATTGCATGATTTTGATCACAGAAAACTTAGACTTAGGGGCCTCACTCCCGTAAAGTCAACAGAAAACTCCCTTGAGCTTCTCTTGGGAAGGGCTGAGCCTTTAATCGGTGTTTGTTTAATAATAAAGTCCCTGAGATAGGCTGGTAGATAGGTTTCTTTGAGCCACACTTGTAGCAATATTAAGCATGTTTTCTTTCTGATATACCCTGGTTTCTTAGACTGCTTGAGCAGGTACTAATGACTTTGCTACCACAGCCTGCTCCTGACCCTCTGGTTTATCTTTCTGCTCTCAATCCATGAAGGTAGATAAATGTTTTGCAGCAGAAGTGTGAAAATATATATATTTTTAAATGAGTGGTTGATCATTACTCTGCTGTTTTCTTATTCCATTAAATTCTATCACACATGATCATTTCTGAACAAACATTTGCAGTCAATATTTGCTAAAAAAGTCCAACTCAACCTAGTAAATAAAGCATTAGAAAACATAATTTTGTTCCTTCACCCAGTTAAATCCATTAAGGCTTTAACACAAATAAAAACTAAAAACAAAGGGAATTTCTTAAAACATGAAGGCCTGTAGCACATTTGCATTTTGAAATTAATTGCTGACCTAATTATTTGTCAGTAGTAGGATAAGTTAATCAAATATAACTTGCAGTAAAGCTTCTAAACACCCACAGGATTTTCTCCCCCAGAGTAAATTGTCATAGTGGTCCAGTTTGACAATCCATTCTCACTGTCATCTTGTGACCAAAGGAAGACTATCTGGGAAGTGGTACCATATGGAGACACAAGAGAGAATGAAATACTTAGATCTCTTGTACAAAGGCATGATAAGCTAACAGTCACCAGAGGAAGTCAGGAACAGCAAAGCTTTGAAAAAAGAAATACCCTGCCTTTCAAATCCATTTAGATTTATTTTTATACTGTCTCCAATTTGGACTAAAATACCCTGATATTAAATATGCGTATAAAATAGAAAGCAAACGTATTGTGTAATGTTTCATTTCTAGCATATCTGTGGATCTGTATTTCATGCTTAGCATCAGTTTGATGGAAAGGCCGGTATTTATAGACAAGACTAGGACCTTTTCTTCTTTATCTCAGGGGAAACTGACTGTGTTATCCACAAATAATATGTCGCAACCAACCACTTCATGACCCGAGGCTAAGGATGCACGATTTTATTTCAAAATGCACTCAGAAGCAAAATCTGATGAAACTATCAGGTAATGTGACCAATGCATTATTTTCAAAAGGCATACCTAGGCATTTGAGTTAGCGATACCTCATCAGTAGTAGTATGAACTACTTCATCGCTTCTCTTATTACAGTACTGCCTCTCTCCTGTCATCTGCTGGCAATGGCAACCCACAGTAAAGGATGTTTTTCTGATCATTTTGCACTCATTAAATACAGCTGTCACAATAGCGGATGCGCGAATGCATACAAAACTTTTATGCCACGTCAAAATAAAGCAGAAACATTTTAAAAAGATCTGAAACCTTTGAAGCCTTTTCTTGAGAAATATTGAAATATTGCTTTTTGTTGTTGTTGTTTTCGACAATTGAAATTGTTCCACAGCGACACGCATTAAAACTCACTGCAGAACAAAACATCATCCATCAAAATTAAAGAAAAAGACAAAAAAACGGAGAAAAAAACAAAACCAAACCCAACCTTTCAGAAGCACAAAGTGTTTGGTTTCTGAGAGTCTGAAGTTCTGGTTCACCACCTGATTTCTGGGGCTGAACACACGTCGAGTTCCAAAATCTCAAGAGAGCTGACATTTACTTCTGGACCACGGATGAAATCTCCCCCATAAAGCTTCCAGCTGAGCAAAAACATCTTCCCCAAGTTCCCCATTCTGAGAAACAACTGTCTTGCAGGCTAAGCAGCAGTAAATTCTGTAGTTGTTTGACATTATTGCCATAAAAAAATATTTTAAAGGGCAGCATGAATGACCCCAAAGCAATTCTGTAACCAGTGTGAACAGAGAATCCCCTATGAGTAGCATTGGTTAATATTCCTGTCTGTATGCAAGTGTGTTCTGAAGAACTGTAACACCCAAGGTGACCTGTTGAAGACTTTGGTCACCCTGAACTGGAAGAAAGCAATAATTTGCACCTCCCCATTTCAAGATTGCATGATTATTTAAAAAAAAGTGTTTAACTTTGAAGCATCTCCTTGAGTTGATTACTACCCTGAAACTGTGAAGCAGAGCCCTTCAGCAAAGATACAGAATTTCAAAGATACAGATTTTTCAAATGACACACACCTTGTGGGTAAAATAGCTACTCACGAGAACAAACTCAAGATATTCTGGATGCCTGATCTTAAGCTTTAATCAAGAGACTTCTTCAAAGACTGGACCACACAGGTATAAATCTACTACTTTTATTACTTGCAGTTACTCATTTAGCAAAAATAGCATGAGCTCCATTTCCTTCATGTAAGTCCTACCTTCTGCCTCTCCCGAGGGTACGGGCTGGGGCCAATTATGCGATTTACTTCTTGTGGGCTTCCCCTTCCCTTTTAGTTTTTAATTTGCATTTTTTTTTTTTTGCATTTGCAAACAATGGTGGGAAAAAATGTGCAAGTGCATGCATGTGTACGCGTGTGTGTGTGTCTAAACACATCCTTACCACATACCTGAAAAGTGTTTCACGCTCACAATCCTATCCGCAGTAAGATGCAGCGGGGCTGTGGGAAAAGGAGGCCCTCGAAAGCCACGGCTGGGCGGGAGCGGCCCCGACCTGTTTCATTCCCCCTGCAAAGTGTAAACGCGTGATGGTCAAAGGGAGGCAACTTCTAGGATCCGTGCACTTGGCACCCATGCAAGAATAGCTGCTTTCATTATGGGAAGCCAAGTGTGTCTCCATGAGATATGGCGACACTACAGCTGTTGTGGGGAGATACACTCAGCTGTCTCTCTCTCTCTCGGACTTGCTTCTTCCTAATGCAACTTTTTCCTGCTCCCTTTACTTCTCTTTTTGATTCCCTTGTGTATTGCCCTTTACCTTCATTGAAGGTGTCTTTCATGAGGTGAAAGAAAGAAAATTGTGTCCCTAGCTTTGGGAAAAGGAGAAAGACAGCATGAATCTTACTCCAAGAGTGTATTCACCTGGAGCAGCAGTTTTTGTTAACAGGTACAGTGAAGGCATGGCAGAATTTGTGGGTGAGAATATGAACACTGGGAAGAACATTGGTGAGCTCTCATTTACCGTTACTGCCTACCACTGCCATTCCTGGCTCAGACTGTCCCAAGCTCAGTCCATCTGAGTTCCCGGCTAGCGTCTACTTCCCAGATTGCAGAAAACTTTTGCAGACAGTGCTGGTCTCCATAAATCTGAATCTCAGGGCACTACGTAATCCCAGTTATGGCTGTAGGGTCAAGTCACTTTAGGATGTAAGTGGATGGTGGTGAATCACAGTGGAGTGACCAGTGGGAGAAAATACAGCCAGAAGAAATCTCAGCACGTAGGTTGTGGGTGAGTATGAACAGAAACTAAGGTAAAGAGGAAGAATTTGGCATGCTGTACAGAGAAGAAAGAAGTGAGAGAGAATTCAGTTAAAGGGCACAGGTAGTGAAAGGGAAATAGAAGAACAGAGGAAAAGCAGGAACATGAAAAACATGAGAAAGAGAGGGAAGAATGCAGTAGAGGGCAGGAGAGAAGTTCCTGTGGCAGAAAGAAAAGGAGGGAGAGGAAAAGGAGTGGTAGAGCAATAAAAGGGAAAGAGGGGTGCTGCCCTTAATGAAGTGGGACAAACTTTATGCGAAAAGTTCAGATGAAGGGGAGACAAAAAACCACATCCATAAGCAACATCTAGTTCCCCTTGCATGCATCCACACCTTCTCCCTGGCCCGAAGACTGTGACTCCTCTCGCAGTGCCACAGCCCTCCTGCTGGCCTTGGGCCAGCTGGGACACCCGGCTGGTGCCCTGGCTGCTCCTGGCCCTCCCTGCTGGGACCTGTATTCCTCACTACTGCCATCCTGCGCCAGGCCAGTACACTCAAGTGCTCAGCCAGCGCCTGCTTTACAGCTTTCAAAGTCATTTTCAGACTGGACCATAATCTTGAAATCTGCCCGGCAGGGCAGAGTATAATCCCAGCTCTATTTTAAAGGTCAAGTCCTGCAGGTTTTGCTTGGTTTTGACTCATTCAGCCCTTCCAGTGATTTCAAAAAGGCATCGACCTAGATAAGGGAGGGCAGAACTAGGGCCACAGTCAGATTTCCAGTATAAAAAGTGATTTCATTTTCAGATGGCTTCGCTGTACCTGCTTTAAGGTTTCGCTGTTCTATTTCTCTCATTGAAATACATGGAAGGATCTGTACATCAAATACATAAAAGATTTGACTTTTAATTCCTACCATGTATTTTGGTAAGAGGAATTAAATGTCAAAACACAAAAGCAATTATACACTTAATGGTAAAAAACATATAATCAAGTCATTTTTTTTATTTTCAAATTGCGGGGATTGAAATAAAAGGGCAAGAGGGTCTTACTTTGACATTATATGAGATGGAAAGGCACATTTGTATCCTTTTGTACCTTTTACAAAATGAATACGCCTGTAATCAGACCCATTCATTTTGAAAAGGAGATTGTGCTTTAGATCTATGGCGTATTTGCGAGGGTGTTGAGAAAGTATCTAAGTAAAACGTGCCATAGGAAATCAACTCTGGGGAAATGCAGTTATTCTTCATGATGATATACAACTAGTTTGGCATAACACTTGGGGTGAAACAAAGCCTGCTGGTAGGGGAGAGTCATCGCTGCATATTTTACCCACCATCACTACAGCAAAGTAGGCAAATTTTTCAGCTAGGGAAGTCCCTGGGCTGCCAATGGCTGGAGGCTGGGAGAGTGATCTGGGGCACTCAGCCACGAGGTCATCCTTTTCTCCTTCTCTTCTGTAGCCAGCTGCTGGTGGCCACTGTTGGGGTTAAGACACAGGTTCTCAGACCTGCCTTTGTCAGGGCATTTTTTATGTTCCTCTCTTCTATGCACCCAGCAAATTTAAAGGGGGAAGAAAGCAAAGTCATGTTGGTACCACTATATTTCTATGATACTAGGAACTGGTGGCTGGTTGCTAGTGTATCTGTACAATCCCTAAAGCAATGAACCAGTGGTCGGACTGCTGGGCTGGTAGGCACCTCTTCATTACATGTGAGCAGCTGTATAGCATAGTGCATGGCTCATGTGGTGATATGTCCCACAGTACTAGTGTGCTGGTCCTCCAGACTGGGCACAGGACAGGGTGCATCACAGCTCTCTCTGGTCTGAGTAGGTGGGTCTGCTTCGCAGAGGCTGGGGATGACTGTTGCACATTTGCAGCCTGATCTGTTATTTCTCTATTGCGCTTGGTAGCTGAGACCGACTGAAGGTACAGAAATGGACTTCCATGAGCTTGGTGACAACATAGTCCTGGGATGGCACTTTTTTCAACAGCAGTTTATGGGGGAATAGAAGTCCTAGTAGTGATAAATATTGTTACAGTACTGCAGTACAACAGTTGCTTACACTCAGCATCAACCTCTGTGAACCATTAGACCAAATTCCTTTTTACTGCTGCAAAACCCATGATCATCTCCTACCAGAAGCATACCAGATGTTAGGTGTGGGATCATTCTTCCATCCTACAGACTAGTTTACCCAAATTGCTCCAAATTCTAGGGTCTGTTTCCTACAGCATTCCTGAAGCTGTGCAAAAAGACTAAAAATTATCATGAATGTACCTGACATGTAGGTAAAGATATACAGCTGATTGGCTTTGGCATGGATTAGAAGAAAGGTCCCAAAGTACAAATATGAAAACACAACTTAAAACACCCCAGAAAATAAATTTAAGCTGAATTACGTATCAACTCACGGTTTTGTCAATCTAAATGGGAAATATTTCAGTGGAGTGTGGTGATTCCCTGTATACATAGAGAGTTGGTGCTTTGCTTAAAGCTTATTCAGGTAGCCAAATTACAGAAAAGATTTCCCTTCAATGCTGTTACACCAGTAACCTGTCCCAGGCTAAAAGTAGGTTATTTACTATGGAGCTGGGCCAACTAGGGTTCTATTTTAGTGTAAGCTCTAATTCTTGACTTCTAAAATTCATTTTGGCACATTTATTTTTGTATAAAGACTTATGTGTTTTCTCACTGCCTCTTTTATAGCGGTAACATAAAGATTAAAAAATAAAACCAGAAAAAACAAGTAAAAATAATCAGTTGAGGTAGCATGAAAACACTGGCCAGTTCACCTGGAGATCTACCGCTTCTTTATGCCACTTCAGAGGTAAATGTGTATGGAGGTCTTAAAAAAAACCCAAAAGACTTTAAGAGAATATTTGTATGTATATTTTATGTCTAAGAAATGGTAAAACATCCATTTTGTGTGCCAAAGCACTATTATATATCTATATTTAACTTTCGTTTTCAGTGGGTGTTATCTGCTATTGTATATTTCAGGGATTTTGGAAATCTAATGTTAAACCATAGTATTTTTCACTTTCTGAAAAGAATGGGCTTTTGATAACAAAAGAGACAAAAAAAGACAACCTGCTAAATAGTACTTACTGAGATATAAGATTCTCTCTTCCAGGGAGAAAAAGCCATCAAACTTTTAAATCCTACTTTCAGGCTTGCATTTCTATAGAAAAAAAAAAAGATTAAAAAATCCCCTTTTTAACAAAAGTTAATTTTTCCCAAATTTGGAGAGATGAGTTGAATCCCATCATGTTGATTTTCCCCACAGAGAGAAGGCAATGACTGGCATAGGAAGTCCCTGAAAACAAATTTTTTGATGGACATTTTCTGTTACCCTTTGCCATCACAACATACATTTTCCTGTCACATAATATACGGTAATTATATGGATTTTCGTCTTTCCAAATCGCAGGAGTGTTTCCTTACTTGAACGGAGGGGCCACAGACTACTAGTCAACCTAAAAATCCTGTTAGCATTACATCTCAGCACAAATAAAGAATTTGGATCAGTGCCTTGTTAGATCACCTCTATTTCTAGCTCGCTGAGTAAAAAGAGCATTTTTTGCAGCCTAGTTTGATAAGTAAAAGGTGTCTTTCTCACCTGCGTGCACTCTGAATTGTCACTCTCGTTCTTTGTTCCTTTGCATGCGGCTGTTGTCAGCTCCCGAGTCACAGAACCACTTGCAGGAACGGCTCGGGAGAGTTTTGGAAGAAAGGAAAGGGAAAAAAGGAGCTGCATTTTTATTTAACAGGAGAAGGAGAACATAAAGAAAAGAAAGGTGTTCTCAAGAATGTAGCCCGCAGCCTTGTCAGGTAGCATTTCTTCAGATGGTTTTTTTTCTCTCCCCTTTCCCACCCCAAGATCTCTCTTCATCATTTTTTTAAACATCTCTTCTGGGACAGGGACATGAAAGCGAATTGTGGGTCAAAGGCAAGAATTAGGGGTTGCCAGGGCTGCTTTCTGATGGCTTTACTTTATCTTTGTGTCCAAGCTTTTGCCAGTCAGCAGGTACCGTGGGTTATCCATTCCAGTCACATCATTTTCTGCTTGATGACAAGCATCACACCTTCATCCATCACATTTACATTTCAAACTGCCACACTGCTCTATTGATTAATTATTTAGCAGCTCTTGGCCACTTGTGAGTGTTTCTGCGCTCACATTTCACGGAGAAGGTCCATTCTTTTTATTTATGTGCAGTTTTGTAAAACAAAAAAAATATGTAAAGCCTTTAACATACACACATCCTAATAACCCATGTGTGCGTGCCTGTATACATGCATACGTGTGTGCATATTTACGCACGTGTGTGGTACACTGGCATAATTAGGTACACACAGGGAGCAGAAGCAGGTAATCTGATCAATAAGCACATGCTCACACTGATAATAGATTTCTGAGTTTTCAGAGCACCGAGCAGCAGATCAATGAGACCTTGCAGGTGTGCTGGAGCCGGGAATTGCATCAGCTACATCGTGCTCCCTACAGACTGGTGGGGAACACGCACGTTGTCCTCTGGGCTCTGTCACTTCAAGCAAAAACAGGTAGAGGGCTTTTGCAGGTGTCTGATAATGGCTACGTTTCTTCCACATCACAGGCAGGGAAGAGCAGCCTCTGAAAAGGACGGGGGATCTGGTTCCATCAAGGGCTCTGCTTGCCCCAACAAATCACTTCCTCTGCCTTTTCCTCAGTTTTCCTTTGGTGAAAAAGAGAATTAGGATCTAATCTTATAGTCCTTTTGCATGCTTGATTTTATCTGTGAAGTACCCTCATTCCACTGTAAGAATACATGCTATCTGCTCTAACTAGGAGTGAAAAATCTGGGTTAGTTCAGAAATTTTTGTTTGGAAGAGTGATGTTTGGCCTTGCTTCTGATCGCTGGGGCTGCTCCTTGGCACTCCACTTTGGCTGGACACTTTTCTGACCCACCACCTCCCACCCAGCAGTTCCCATGAGAGCAATCTGTAATCCTTTGGTGTCCCAGGTGGTGGTGTGCTCCAGACTACTCCCTGATACTCATAACTTCTTGCCCAAAGATACGTGTCTCTAGAAGGAACAGC
The DNA here is from genome assembly GCA_017639485.1 of Pluvialis apricaria. Taxonomy (NCBI): domain Eukaryota; kingdom Metazoa; phylum Chordata; class Aves; order Charadriiformes; family Charadriidae; genus Pluvialis; species Pluvialis apricaria. The sequence goes on from CM030007.1 coordinate 71,178,353, forward strand.
TGCAAGAAGAAAGAAAGATGAAGTATTTGATGACGGGAATAGGAATGTTTTCAGTAAAGGTTTTGAAAAGATCTTCTGATGTTTGTGACATCACGTACTTATGTTGGAGCAGGAAATGAGGTCATCTTGAATTCTAAAATAAAGTTAGTATTTGGATCTGTCTTAATGTTTTCTACTGTTTTCATTTTTTACAAGTTTATTATGGATATAACCCAACAAATGTAAACAGAGTGATTCTTTTTCCTGCTATTCATTTTCAATAATTTCTGACTTATGCAAAGCCTATTAAAATCAAAGGGAGTATGTACATTAACTTAATAGGCTCTGGATGAGACCCTTGAAGAGGAGGGACCACATGGTTCTTATTGCTCCATCTCTTGCATTTCTGTCTTTATCCTTCAAATTGTAAAAGTAAATGTAATACCACTGACTTTTTTAATGGATGGGATTTGTGCTAGTATGGAGCTCATTGTCTGAGTGGTGTTAGGCTAGGGTTGGTCAACATTTTTCTGTCAAAATTACTTGGTTTATTATAAATTACATTGGGAACTTATATAAGGCAAATGAATATCCTATTTATATATTTACAGTAAAATAGCATTCAGACAATAAAACAAAACCATCTGCTCAGTCTATTAGTGATGTTAGTACACTATTTAACACACAGAGAATAACTGACTGGCTCCTTTCTATAGAGAGCACTGAAATAAAAAATTAAGTCAGTCTTAGTCCTGACTTGTGGTGGAGGATTTAGTTGTTTGGTCAAATATAATCTCCATCTCTGACTGAAGTTAAAGGAAATATTTAATGTTTGATTTCTGCCGTTTCTTCCCCTCTGTGTTCAATTGTCTTCCTGCCTCATTTAGTCCCTTTCTGTCTTTTTTTTTTACAGAAACTTCTGTGAAACTTTTGCTTGCTTTTTTTTTTTTTTTTTTTTTTTTTAGCTGTTTCCAAAGCTCCTCCACCTCTGGCATTTAATGTCAGCACTTAATGGTGACAAAGGCCATTTTATGTGCACAGACTCGATGTCAGGCAGACGGTACTCTCCAGTTTACATCTATATTTGGCTATCAGGACCAGGACTGAAGAAAGACAAGATGATGGCTCCTGGGTCAAGTGTGTTCCCTTGCCTTGAGTAAATGAAAGAATGGAAGCTAGGGCAGCTATTCCAGACATCCCCCACATCTTCTTCAAGGTAGCAGTCTTGTACAGCACCAAAACTTTTGCCTGATAAAGAAGACCACTGAATCCCTTCTAGTGAGGAAATTGTTTTTCTTGCTCTCGTATGTAAGGGAGGAAGAGAATGTAACATGGATGTCCATGAAAGAAAACAACAGCAACGGATGGTCTTCTCTGTAAGAAGTCCTAGCCCCTCAATTTCCAGTATACTATGAATACACAGAGAAAAAGCTATTTATTTCTGCCTGTTATCCCAAGTGGTTTACACTGATGTAACTTCTGCGTGTGAAATGTCATGGAGGCAGTACTGAGTTATAATCACAGTAATTAAAACTTCAAGGAATTTGAAAATCAGCACCTTCATGGTTAAACAAAGGTGATGATATCTACTACCTCTACAATTAACAAAGTGTCTTATAATGTAAAGTGCACAACTCTGAAAGATGCTGCAATTTGCATGAACATTGAAATGCCCAAATCTGGTTTAAGTACAAAAATGAAAGACAAAAGGTGAACCTTTAACTTGTACAACAGAGTGGTTTCTCTCACATGAGTAACCTCAGCAGGAAAATGGCAATACTAGTACTATGGCAATACTTGATAAGATCAGGGACATTATTATCTAGACTTCTGCGCAATACTGTTCCACTGAAATTAAAAGAAGACTAAATGAAGCTCCCTCTCTAATGTTGCCATCGTATGGTGTCTGAGAATGTATTTACATGCCTTTTTTTCCTTTATTTCCTTTGAAATAACCCCTCTTTGTAGAATAACAGTGTCTTTTTTACATACCTATTCACTCATTGATCCTAAAACTAGGAGCTGATACAGTGTCATAGACGATACAGCAGCAAAGCTCTTCACACTTCTCTTTGTTTTTTTGCTTGCTTCATCTCTTCACATTCACAGTTAACAGGCTTGCTCTCTCCAAAAAAAAAAAAAAATAAACATAGTAATTAGTTCGCCATAGGTGTGTTTAATTTGTATTGTCACAAATAAAAAGGAAAAATAACACTTCATCTTTTTGGGGCTTAATGAGATCAGAAAAGTATTTTCATAATTGAAAAGAAACATTCTTTTAAATAAGATCTTTTACTAGGAAGTGAGAACAATATAAAGTAGGCACCTTCCAGTGAACTATTCTGTAAAATGGCAAACATGATAATAAACAAAACCAATTAGATTATGAGTGGACTGCTTACTTTACAAAGATTAAAATACATAAACATAATAATTCTGAGTACTTGACAGGATTACACAGGCTCTAATTCTAAGTTATGCCATTTCTGACTGTATAAATACTAGCCAGCGCATCCTGCTACTGTTAGTAATGAGAGAGGTCCCAAGCAGTCAATGATATGAGAGGAAAAGGCAACGAGAGGAAAAGACAACTAGAGCAACAAGTGGTTCTTCATCTTGTCTATGGATACAGCATTGCTTTACCATTTCAAGAAGGAGTAAATACTCAGCTGTTGCTGAGAAGGTGGTCAGTTGCACCAGCAAAGTTAGCTGGTTTCCACTTTGGTAACCAGAGTTCATTAAAGATGAATGTCCACATCTTATTGTCAATCTTTTTCTGCAAAAGAATTATGGTTAATCAATTTTGATATAAAGGTCAGAGAAGAAGAATGCTATATCTTCTGCCCAAGCCTGGTCATTCAGTCAACAGAGAGAGCCAGTACAGTATTTTCCAGAGGAATTAAAAAAAGACAGACAAATAAACAAACAACCAAACCGCGAAATGGCAAGTTATAGATCAAGTTAATAGTGCAGTGCTGCTGTCCACGGAGAATAACATTCCTGCCTGACTTCCCAGCATGTGGAACACTGGTTCTTACTTTATTAGCCACGCAGGACTCACTTCTGTCTTCCCAGTGCACCCAGAAGTCCCAGAAACATAGGACTGGTCCCATCTGTTATGGTAATAGCATTAACACCTACTCTTGCCAGCAAAGGAACTCTATTTATCATATGGTCACCTGTAGCAGCAAATCCCATAGGTTGACCACATGCAACACAACTCATTTCTTTTTATTTCCCCTAAATTTACTATCCTATACCGTTTAACTTCAATGACTGCCCTCTTGTTTATAAGTAATGTGACAGGAAAAAAAGAAGGTCATGACTCATGGTTTAATTAATCACACCTAATTAATCACACCTTCAGGAGCCTCAAGTAGGTATAATATTGAGAAACAGACTTCCTTGCTGTGCCTTTTACACAGTAACATTGATCCAGAGGAAAGGGAGAGTGCTTCTGGACCTCAGGGGTGTAACTCCTAGCTATCACTTTGCTGGAGAATCACTGCAGGATTGCATGGAGGAGACATTTTTGAGAAGCAACCATCCCACAGGACTGCACGTTTCTAGTGCATTCCTGCCCTTTCTATAGAAAAGCTTGAAAAACACGCGGAAGTCATTGATCCATAGGTGCACAAACCCAGCCATTTGCATAGTCTATATTGACATTAATCTGGCTAAAATAGATAAGCAATAACATGCCTTGGCTTGTGGGATGAGTTCTTCCCAGGCAACTGCTCACTACTAGCACAGCAGGAAAAGAAAATTATGACACCTCTTTTGTTTTCTCCAGACCAATAAACCTTAAATTGTTGCTTAAAGTGTGGCACGTCTCCAACAGAGAGGGAATACCCTGATTCAGAGCATTGTGCCTAAGGGGTGTCCCTGCAAGGTGGCAGTGACAAGGCTCACTGTTCTGGGGCTGGAGGGAGGACTGACCTGGGGTGTCCTCATACATGAAACATTGCCTAAACCACTACCAGGCTGTTAGGTAAAAAATTAGTTTACAACATCACTGCTATGACTGCGATAATGCTGCAAAAGTCAAGAATGGGGTTATTTATTTGAATCAAATATTGTAAGCATCAGCCTGAGGAGAGGACTCCGGGCCCCAAGCTGGCTAGGGGCCACGTGGCTGAAAAGGGTTATGATCTCAGATACGTGCTGGAGCGTACTGCTTTATGCTTGAGCTTTTCCGTGTCCTGCTGTTTTGGTTTCCATTCTGAGATTTCTACCTTTCCCTACATAGCGTTTAAAAGACAACAAACACAAGTGTCTGCAGCCACTTCTGCAAACTGGTGCTCAAAAATAACATGCAGTGCAGTGCCTAGACCTTCGGGGAGCTAGCCGTAGTCTCTCTTTCAATAACCCCTTTTGGAGACTAAGAGAGAAAGACTGGCACCATGGTTAGCAAGTGTGCAGGGTGCATGGATGCAAGTCCCTCTTTCCTCTGGTTTACCTATCTCTAGGAAATGGGAGCTCTTGGAAGGAGGAAAGTACTCTAGACCCTCCTGACTCTAGATGTCATTGCTCCATCTTCATGCAGAAGGGAAACATCCTGGAGTCCAGTATTCTGGTGGGATGGGAGATCTTTTTCCTCCTCAGCTGGAGCTGTGACTGAGCTGTGAGCTGAATTTCATGCTCAAAGCAGTGATCTGGTGAGATACTGACTTGATGTTTGGTGGTTATCTTGATTTGGTAGTGCAGTGGAAAACGATTCGTACTTAACTTCACATCAATGACACAGGCACAGCTACGTGAAAAATCCTACGGGAGCAGCAGCGACTGCATACAGCTTTTAGGCTAAGGATTAGCTGCCTTTAAAGAAGGCTGCCCTCACTAGATTGAGAACTGATTGCAGTACCTTCTTGTCTCTTCTTTACCTCAATCAATAATTTTTAGGGTTCAAAATAATCAGAGTGCAATAATTCCTCCACAGGAACAGTCTTACAGTGACACATTACATACCCCAGTCTGCATAAGTATGAAAGAATAAAGGCAAATTTTGAACAAAATTTGCTATACTGAGGCAAAATACATGTCTCTGCAGCTGACAGATATGTGTCTTTGCTGCTTTGCAAAGCTTAATACTTAATGGGAATAAACTTTGGTAGCACAACAGACTTAAAACCCAAACAAGCCAGCCCAAAACACAGTGATATGTATCCTGTGTGTGCCTTTAAATGCTATTAAAATTGAATTTGACTAGACTTGCTCAAATCAGACCTGTTATCAACAACACATTGTCTCAGGAGACCAACATTTGTCCAGTTAGGGCTTCCTTCATTAATCGTTCAGCATCAAGCAAGCCAAATCCAAATCTGTGGAGAAAAAGCAATTAGATATTTTAAGCAGTGATAAGAACACCACAAATAATCAATTTCTATGGCATTAGCAGCTACCTGGCCCAGCAAAAGTCTATAAAAGCTAGAATTTATTGCAGAACACCAGACAGTTTACAAAGCATTGATTCTTAGTAGTATGCATAGGTTGCTGGATTTGAAGAGAAATCCCTAATGGTTCTTACCTTTAATTTTTTTTTCCTTTTAAAGGGAAAACAAGGATAAGGTGTTCATAAGGCCAAACTGCAGCAAAACAAATGTCTAACAACTGTTAAACAGAATTTGTTTACCTTTCAGACGAACAGAATACTACCATACTGTTTGACAGCAATTATATACAATCTGATGCATAAACTTCATAAAAGATGAGAAGCTAAATACAATCATAGTACTCTATGGTTAGAAAAATATTAATTGTGCTTATTTTTAAAACATTTACCGTGCCCAAGAAACCAGCAGCCTAGAAACAATTTTTGCATTTGTTCAGTTCGTGAATCTTTAGGCTTTACAGCCTTCTATTCCTCCATAACGATCTCAGACTAGAGTATTTTAATCTGCATTAACCTTTGTGATTTTTAACTACTTATAAAAGCAAAACAAAAGGCAATGCAAAACTTAGCAAGCCAAATCTTATTGTCTGTAGTGGACAACACAAGTTTGAAAAATATATTTTCTTAATATTCCCAAAAGATAATTTCTGTATGTAGATGTTATAACTGATCTTTAAATATGAAACAAAATGTACCTGAACTCAGATTTCTAGGCCAACAGGCTCAGAAGTCGAAAGGGACTTTGGCGGTCGTCTCATCTGACCTCCTGTATACATATGCTAGCATCTTTCTCCAGAAGCCGGATTAAATCATGTCTTTCAGAAAGATGTCTAATCTCATTTTAAAGACTCCAAGCTATGGTGAGTCCACCTCCTCCCTGGGTAAGCTCTTCCAGTGTTTAATTACCCTTACTGCTAGGAAACGGTGTCTTATTTCAAGGTTGAATTTGTCTAACTTTGCATTCAAATACTGAAAACGCAGTGTTTGAGAGAGAGCAAATATAAGTGACATGATACATTTTATACTAATCCTAAATCAAAAGATTATGGAAATACGGAAAACATGACAACTAAAGCTCTAGTCTTGCAAACATTTATGCAAGGGGGTAGCTTTCTGCATAGGAAATGGTTTCTTTCAGTTCAGCAAGGCTACACACATGTGTAAAGTTACACTAGGGCTTCAAATACAATTTAAAAAGAGGCATTTGGAGTAACTTCTGCTGTGAAAAATATTAGGCATTAATTAATAAAGACAACCTCCCTTCTCCTCTGTACCCACTCTGAGCAGCCTTTGAGGTGGGATACTATAAATTACTACTAGAAGAAGAAAAAGTGAGAAAACTTCCTATTGCAGAAATCTGATTGCTGCCGTAGGGAGATGACTGCTGAAATCCAAACATAACCCAAGGGGGGAGAAAAAGGAAAAAAAAAATGGAACGAATAAAAAAAAAAAGGAGAGTTGTCAAGATAATTAAAACTTTGCAACAATTCAGTAGTGGTGCTGATAAAAACAGCACTGCTGGCTGAATGCAAATAAGATGGTAAAGGCCCTGTTTGGATTATGGTAATTACTCAGTCTGAAGTTAGCTCCCGCCACACACACATATGAGCACACACATACACACACAGCAGTGGAGTGGAACCTGACAACCATACTTGGCGTGTGATCATAAAATTCCCTGGCACGCTCTCAGGGTGCCATGTGGAGCTATTTGTACAGTTAGGTACGGGACGCTGCGGCGCAGGAAATACCAGCGGAAGCACGGCTGACCCGCCTGGCCTTCAGCGAGAGCCTGCCCCCCTGCTTATCGCTGGCCTGGATTCAAAAGTGATCTCTGGAGAAGGCAAATCAATCGAACACATGTTTGGTCTAAAAATGTCATTTTGGAATATGCTAAGATATTTCCTTACATTAGACCGTTTTGTTTGCCCCAAAGATTTGTCAAGTGCAATTGAATGCATACACATCACAACGCGCGCCGGTGCCAGAACAAAATAATTTCAATGTGTCCTTTAGTACTCCGATAAAATGCAGGCAGTCAGTGTTGAAACGAGATGCCCTGTGAAAGTCTTGTGCGCACTGGCATTCTGCGTTTCTTCCAGGAACTTGTTTCTTTAAAATTTGGGATCCGTCCAAATGAGCAGATTTTGTGTAAGAATGAGGAAGGGGACCAGCTCAACCTCTCCTCTTGCCTTCTAGACGGAGGAGTTGAGGCAGGCTAATTTATGTGATGAAAAATCATTAAAGAAATTACAATTTCCAACTCTGATTCCTAAATAATAAAGCCCTTATGAGGACAATATCATTACAAATAACCCTATTAATCCGTTGATTCAGCTTTAGTGCCAATTCTGATATACGACGAAGATGTGTTTCTTCAACAATTTTCACAAGTTAATATTAAATAATATTGGCACACACATCATTTTTATTACGAAGTTCTTTGATTTGTTCCCCCTGCACAGTCTCTACAGCTGTGTGTTTTATGACCTACCCATCACAGGAGAAACTCCCATTAGCACCGGCACACAGCGGAGGAGATGTGAACTTTGCAACCAGCCTTCCCATCCCCATTCTGGTTTCGGTTAGTGCTGAAAAGGCTGTTTCGAGCAGATCAGAACAGGCGCAGCCCGATCACCGCGGCTGAAAGCGCACCCGTACTGTGAAGGGCAAGCTTCCCTGCCTGGCACGTTCAAAGTCTGCGGAGACTGTATCAAATCCAGATTTATACATGACTGCGGATGCCAAGATACAGTCCTCTGACCAGCAGGCTCCCGAGGGAAGGCACCCACGCCTCCCCCTCCTCTCCCCTTCCCACCACCTTCACCCCCACACCCTTTTTCTCTCTCTCTGCATCGACCCGGTGTGGCTGCTATCGCGCACACACAAGGGCGTCAGCCGTGAAACGCTGTGAGGTGCTTGGGCTGCTGTACTTCAGCTGAGCCATAAATTAGGTGTGTTTTGACTCACTGTGTGATCCTTTGGGGGTGTAAGTGTTTTTTTCTCTTTTTTCTGAAGAGTGTTGCCTTGAAAGAGTGCTCTAACAGCTGATTGATAGGCCAAAAATCAAAATTGCGCGATGTGTCTTCTGAAATTACCTTGGTGAAGTTTACACAATGTTTTCTCTGAGATTTTTGTCTTGATTAAAACAAATAAGTATAAAATGGGAAAAAAAGGAAAATTAAAAAGTGCCGAGATCTCAACTCTTACAAATCACTTGACAGTATTAATCCGGGACTAGTGATTGTACAACAGAGGAGAAACAATTGGTTGCAAATACGTAATTTCAGCTTAGAGATTCGGTTTGACGGGGTTATCATGAAAAGGGCGGTCAATACAAATTACACATATGACCTTAACATCATCCTTTCCACTTTCCCATATTTTACGCATATTTAATCACCTGCGGTTACATTTGACAAGATGCAAAAGTTGGGCTATGATCCTAAAGCAATCAAGAATGTTAAGCAGTTCAGAAATGGCACAGCGTTACTTTGCCATAAAATACGAACATTTATGAAGGATATAATAAGATACTATAAAGGGAAAAATTAAAAAAAATCTGTAAAAGATTGCTAGATGTTAAAGCAAGTCTGATGAAAATGCACATTTATTAGTTCACATTAGACAAAAAGCACTTTATAACTATATAGTGTTGCTATTGCGATAAATGCAGTATTTGTACAAAAACGCTCAGTTCTTCTCACTACTGAGAGATATGGGATTATGCGTCTTAAAATTGAGGAATAATGATAAGACTTAAAAGACAAATTGAGGACCCACAAGATCTTGAATTTTTGTGTTATATATAAATTTCCAGAATGAATAATAAGTTTCTGGACCCTTTAGTGTTTTGTACTGCATGGAATTTTTTTTTTTATTAGTGTGGACAAGTAAATTTTATTTGATAGCTTGTTGTATTTAAAGACAGTGTAAAACTCTCATTGCAAACAGTTGTTTACAGTGCGCTTTTCAGCACAAAGCTGTTTTAAAGCTCAATTGTGCATTTTGCAGATAAAGTGGGAAAACTAACTGAAGGCTGTATTGTAAGCAGTGGTTGCCGTGGAAACCCCAGTTTCAAGAGCTGGTTCTCCATTACCACTTAATTTAGGCTTCCTAATTGCATTCCACTAAATCGGTAGCGACAATATCTGCAGAGCAAAACTGCATGCCCAGTCTAGCGCAAACCTCTTTGAAACAGGCTTTTTGAAAGCCAGGAGCTATAAAAACTCAGCATGACGTGGAGCATATGAGAAACCTGTAGTTCAAATGTACTGCTGCTTGCTTTCTCATCCTTAGTAACTTCAGTGTGCTCCACACCAATCTATTAGTTCAGTCTACCTTAAAGATCATAAAGCTCTGCCATGTGGAAACTCATCTGTCCACCAACACATCGGTGGAAAATAGATTTAATTGTACTCCCAACCCAGTATCATGTCCATCTTATTTTACTACACACCAGCAGGTAGCCGGTGCAGAGCCTTACTTTCCTTGAACTGCCCTTGCTCCATAATACGAGGAGAACAATACTTTCTCAGTTTAAATCATTTGCCACTGTTCAGCTGTGCAGCAAGCCAGACCGCCCATATGTGACCTAAAGAGAGCCTTGTCAGAACCACTAGACATAAAAGCATTCCAATTATCGACCACACTGCTTTAATAGAGGAGGCAACTAATATGATAGTGTAAGTGATTCTGCCACTGAGAAGCTCTTCGTCACTGTCAGATTAACACTTGAGTTAAACTCTTGTAAATCAGTCACATTATGCCGTCGGTTGAGAAATAAACACAGACCTATTACGCTTAGAATTCCAGAGGGCTCTCCCCACCATCCAAGTTGCGCAGGATGCCCTATTAATCTGAATTTTGTCATGTTTATTATTTTGCAATTACTAATGTGGGTAACGTTGGAAAGATTTAAGTTGTCTATGATTAGATTCTGAAATGGATGTACATGCCTAGCAAAACCTTCTGCAAGGGAAAAGGAGAGAGAGGAGGAGAGAGGAAGAGTGAGGGATACAGGAGACAGCTTACATGTAACTTCTGACTGGAAAAAGCCAGCAGACCACCAATCTAATTAAATCCCATAACTCTTTTTTTTTTTTTTCTATTAAAAAAAAAAAGCAGAGAGCATTTAAAAGCAAAATACTTCAGTGTCTTCAAGCACAAGACCTCCCACAAGCTCACAGCGAAGTGCACCTCCTAGCCGCTAATGTGGTTGCATTTGAGCCCTCTAATACGTATCAAATGAATGCTGAAGTTGAAAATAATAAGTAAACAACTGCTCTTTCAATGCTTCCTTCCCTCCACAGTCTTATTAAATGCTGGTAAAATAGCCTTAAGTCATACATTATCAGCTCATCAGCAGCTTTTTTATTTCTGCAGATTTTCTCAAGTTTCTGCATTGTCTTCTGCTCTACCTGAGCTGCTTTGAAACCAAAATAAACACACCTTTGTTTCTGATACTGGGGTTTTGGGTGTTAGAGAGTGGACAGATGAAGATTGTTAACACAAGCTGGGGATTTATTTTTAGTGATGCAGTTCTGCCTGTTCAACGAAGCCCTTTCAGGTGAGTAGTGAGGCTGGGAGAGGAGAAGATGGGGCCAGGGAGTAGAAGACTGGCTGTTGAGTTTGTTTGCTCCCAGGTTGCTTCTAGGCAGACGGACACCCCTCAAGATTTCCAGCCTGCTCCTCTTTAGATTTTAGGAGCCCTCTCTGGAACCAAGGCAGATTCTCCAATCAAAAATATGTACAGATCTTTCTAAAAATGCTGGTCTGAGATGATATGCCAGTGTGTCCCAGGGCAGAAGCAGCAGCCACAAAGAGATTCTAGGCTAAACATCTTTCTCACGCTGTCATATTTCTCCAGTGAAGAAGGGAAACAAGCCTTCAAGTCACTTTTCTTCTGTTTGGGTTTCTGCAAAGATCTTCTGGAGAGACAAGGAGAAAATGCTGGAGGTAAGAGGGGAGGAATAGGAAGGAATTGGCACCACTGTGCTAAGACTCTGCAGAAAAACTGCTGGAAAGTTAATGTGGTCGGAAACTGTATTAATCTTTATGTTTCACTTTGCTCTTCAGAAGGCCCTTAAAAAGGGGCAGCGGCAGAAACCAAGGGAAGGCCAGTAAAACTGTATTGTAAGGTGAGGAAAACCAGAAAGGACGCTTTTCCACTCTGTCTTCTAGTGCAATCTATCTTCTAGTCTGTATGTGGAAAAGTGGGGCCTTGAAAAGGCTGTGTGGGAACTTGAGGGAGGAAACCCTTCACCCTTTGTCTTGGATGAAATGAGTTGGGGCAGAACTTGATCAGAAGCTGCTCCAGGCATCATCCACAGCAGATTAAACTTCCCTTGGGTAGGTTTATAGGAAGAGACTGTAGACATACATTGCTTTCTCTCAGCAGTCTCTAAAGTGGGAGTTAACAGATTTAAAAAAAAAAAAAAAATTAAAAAAAGAAATTACCTGTCAGAGATACGTTACATTAGAGAAAAATTCTGTTTTTCAGTTTAGGTAATTCACGTCCTAGAGAACAACAAAGAAAAATTAAAAAGCTCTTGAGAGACAATGGGCTCTATTCTGTCCTCACATGCATGGCTTAGTTACAAGTGGGCTTTGAGCCAGCGTCTGTGCTCAGCTACACACGTGCAATTTCCTTTGACTTAAACAGAGCATATATTTTTATGGGCAGAATCTGGCCTTTTTGTGTATGGGAATTCCTATGATTTGTTTATTATTTGTACGGTATTATAAGGATCAGGGCCTCATTGTTTTGAGCTTTGGGAAAACAAAGCTCTGTGTGCTGTCCACTGGAGAGTCCAGGAGAGCCAGCAGCAGGTGAAGGGTGTGAGCAGTCCAACCATCAGTCCTCTGCACAGTTGTATCATTGCCAGTTACAAAGAAGCCAACGTAAATTTTAGCCACCGAAAAGATGACTGGCTTTCTTGACATGGAGTGTATTCAGATGACTGAAAAATTCCCTGTGTGCCTGCTCCATCCTTCCCTGCCCCCAGCACGATGCTGCTTCCCACCCCAGATTTGCTAAACCACAGTCTTCAGCCTCAAAGCTGGTTTGGGCAGGTACTTGGTCTTGTTTCAAGCACCTGCTTTTAACAGGGTCTGCTCACTGCTGGAGCCAACTTCTGTGCTCAGCTACATGTGTGTGGTTTCCTTTGACTTAGAATATATATTTTTCTGGGCAGAGTCTGTCGTTTTGGGGTATGGCTCTATACAGGCACGGGAGCCCAGCTGGCAGCTCCCCTTTGCTTGGGGCTTGTAAATGCCCTGGCAGAGGCCACAGAGGGGAGGAATTTGAAAGTGCAGAGGGCACTGGCCTTACTGCTCTGTTCAGGGGCCATATCCAGCAGCCGACATGGCACTGGAAGAAGCAGGAGGATATTGGTAGGTGGAAATTGTGCAAATCAGTTCTTCCTCCGAATGCACTTCTATGTGCAGTGCTTCACTACTTAGGGATCAGAATAGTGCAAGCACCCCTGTGACAAGTAAGAAGCCAGATGGACTTACGGACTTATCCCCTATTGATAGAGGTAGAAGAGCGGGGACGAGTCAGAGGACTTTAAGCCCTCAGAAAAGTGCCAAACCAGCACGTTCAGTCTCTTCTGTGTGCTGGATGCCTGTCTGCAAGCCGGAGAAGTGTGGCTGGGGTTCTGCAGGTTTGAGAGGGAAGGGTTTCAGGGCAGGGAGCAGAGCCAGGGAGCAACTGCTTTGCGTCCCTCACCACCCCTGGCACCTTTCCCGGTGGAAGTCAGAGTGGGAATTAACACACATGGAACTGGTGCTGTTCCAACTCCCCAAGAGGAAAACAACATTTTTTCAGGCTATATGATTCTTGTTTGTAGCTACGTGACACGTTATTTAATGACTGTGAAATACTGCATTGTTCTGATTTTGAAGATGCATACATCTTTGCAGGACCACTCTCATTTTTCTAAATGCTTTTTAAACGCAACATTTACAAACACCTTCATTTTCTTGTTGTTGCTGACTCGCTCATTGACATTTTAAGCTAAACAGCATATGGCTTATAGCTTTGTACAAGTGATTGTATACAATTCATACATTTGCTGGAATTAAAAAGCCTTGAAAACATGATGATAATTTTCAGAACTATAGTTTTTTTTCTTAAGACTAGGAGATCTGTGACATCTATTCTTCATTTTTACAGATTTTTCCAAGTGATCCAAAAAAGAGTTGCTCAGGACATCCCATTTCCTGGCTGCAAAATAACAGTAACAACACAGGTGGGTATTTAGATGTTTAATTCCCATATGTGTTCAACGTGCTTTGCGGTCTGTAGATGGAAGGGTATTACTGGAGTGTAAGGTATTAATTATTGTTATCAGCATCTAAGACATCTCTTGCCGAAGATTTAAATCAGCTTCCCCTGGAAACGTAGGAAATAGGATTTAAAAGGACCTCCTGCATCAAGTTCAAACCCCAGCTTTTGCTGTCAACTGCACGTCACATAATTGGTTTCATGAAGTGCTCAAGTTTCATGCTGGAACCAGCGAAGTTTCTTGCTCCCCCTACTCTTGTTGGAGGGCTGCTCCAGGATTTCATTCCAGCTCTTCCTCCTAATTTCCTGTTTGAGTTTATTCATGGCCATCTTATAACCATTTGTTCTTATGTCAACATCGTCCTTTAAATAGCTCTTCTCCCTCCTTGTATATTTATAGACAACAGTTATGTTCCCTCTCAGCCTTTGTTTTATTTATGTAAACAAGTGAAGCACTTTTAGTCTCCCTTATTAGATAGTGTCTCCTCCTCCTCCCAGTACACCTTCTCGGTGCTTGTCCCAGTTTGAATTAATTTTCTTGCACATGGGTGACCCAAGCTGTACGTTGTGTGCCTGTACTTTGTCTAGAGCAACAGCATTCAATGAAAAACAGAAAAAACCTCCACCTTTGCCAGATAACTCTCCCCGGTCACACTTTTGTTTTATATCTAAGGCTCACAGCCACCTTTTATTAGCAAGGAGTGTGATCCAAAGTGTTTAAGTACTTAACTTGTGTCTCTTTTTTTAGCCAACTGCTGAAGCAATGCTATCGACCCAAACTGGGTGCCTAAACCTACTGCTTCGTTATTTGTCTTCTGAAGTGTATCATCTTCAGGCTATACTCCTGCATTTCACCTGGTCCCTCCCCATTCCTTTGCTTCCCTTTCCTCTGCTTGCACCGTTACAACTTGATATTGGTCGTTTTTCCTAGATTTGTGTAATCAGCAAATTTCAATAGCGCATACTTCCTTTTCTGTTGTGTGGTTATTAATGAAAATAATGACTCTATGAAATGATCAGTCCTAAGAGCAGCCTGTGTAGGACCCCGCTACTAATTTCTGTCCATCCTCACAGATCCTGTTTCAGCACAACCCACAGTCACCTCTTTTTCAGTCATTTCCTTACGGTTCTTCCAACTGATCTCTGCTTTCTCTGGTTTAAATAACACCCCTCCCCCCCAGCAACTCCCTATAATATGATTTACGGATGCCCACAGGAGTGGGATCTATTGTATTTCCTTTCTTTGAAAAAACTCCATTATTTATGAAAGAAAGTTATGAGAGCAGTATGGCATGATCTATTTTTGGTAAAAACCCGACGTATTTCAACACATCTCTCATTTCCTTCAAAATTAATTTTAAAAACTGGCATGTAATGAGAGAGTATTATGAGTCTGAATAAATGCTGCAACCGCCGTGTACTTGGTACTATAATGGGTTAATTGCTGCAGTGCAGGAGGCTGATAGGAAGCCACAAGAAGGTGCATGCCTTAATGAGGAGCTGGTAAGGAGCCCTGGGGCATGGAATAGGGGCTAATATAAAGAGAAAACAGTAGGATAGAAAGCTGAGTAACCCAAATAAAGATATATTTGCTCTTTATTTGTTTATGCTGCAATTATTACTGTCTTGCATGAACACCAGACAAAACTCAGAAACACTAAGGTAACTCAACGAGATGGATGTGTGCATGGGATATTTCTGTCCCGGGCTTAATTTTCTGTTTTAAGGTTTCACTGGCACTCCCTACTACGTTTTCTCAAAATGACGATGAGCTACCAGTTAAACTGAAAACACAGTGCAAAAATTACACTGTGGCGCACCGCTTTGATTGGTGGACATACTGTTCTTATGGTCAATACTTTTGATTTCTGGGGAGACACTGTTTCTAGGCTACATTATTTTTTTAAAGGAGCAATTTTTGAAAGACATCAAGTTCACTTGGACTAAGAACAGTCCAACAAATATTGCTCCACTACAGCTCCACTGCAAATTTATATTATGCAATGACACTGATCAACTTTGTACCACCTTGTGCAGGTTTTCAGGTAAGACTATATTCAGTTACAATTTCAGATGGGTTGGTAACATAAAAAATATAAACTTTGTCTTAGTATTTTGGATTAAATCAGTTGTTCTTTCTTTCTTGGGGGCTGGCTGGCAGGAGGGGGAACCCTGGAAGACATGAGGAGCAAAACCAAAGCAAAACTAAACCAAAGTGGTTCAAACTTCAACAATTGTTTAGCTTGTTATCCTGTCCAGAATGGTTCATCAATCTTTTGCTATCCATGCTACTTTATGCATTAATTAGATACCATTTAATCATATTTTCTCCAAAAGCCTTTTTCTAAAGTAGATGATTTCTTGTCTTTACAACTGGTGCACAAGTAGTGGACTTTAAAATATATACTTTAACTGTAACAGCACATGGTATCTGATCTTGACAAATTACTAATTGCTGGACATTCCTTTCTAGGATTAACTAATTGTAGTAATAAATCAATATTATTGTAAATGGAACTGGGAACAATATCAGACTTACTGGTATATTGATAATCACCTAGGTAAAGCATGGAGGTAACTTCCAAGTCAAATAATATGATTCTCAAAATATTTATTTTATATTTCTATAAAACACAAGTAAATACATAGTCTTTAAAAAAATCCGGAGAGCCCCACTGAAACATTAAACTGGACAGAGCAAAAAGAGAGTTTACCTAAAGATCAGCTCTAGCCTTTTTCTTTACCATTATTTTATTATCTTTTTATTCTGATGGATCTTTTTTATTTTTTCTGCCACACTTCTCCTCTTTGCCCTCCAGCCTTCTGCTTCCTCCTTGCTCTCTTTCCTGCAGAAAATGCCACACAGCATCAGATGATAGGTCTCTCAGGTCTAATATTCAATCTCTATGAAAGTACCAACGTATCAGGTCTCCTCCTTGTCTTTAACAGAGACTGACCTAAAGCCTGAAGCAAGGTATTAGTATCCCTCTTACAAAATAGATAACTACAAGTATTTTGTACTGTCTGTGTAACTATCTTACAGAGTACTTGGCCTCAGTGTCACACAAGGGCAATTATTACCACAAGCTAATTATACACTGTGGCTGGTGAGGGGAAATATTTTTTTTTTTCATGAGTTTCCAAAGATCAGCTTTTACTTTCAGGCAGTCTTTCCTTACCCTCATGTCATGATAGGAGGGGGAGGATGCAAGTTCCTGATTGACCCCTACTATTATTTTGCCAATATTTATCATGTCAGCTCCTGTTTTGTTTCCTTCCTTTATTTCTGCAGTCTCCTGTTCGTTATCTGTTACTAGCACTTTTATTGCTGTGTGGCCTTGGTTTTGCAGGGTCTCTGCACTAAATACTGCATAAGCATTTAAGAAAGCAATGTCTTGCTCTGAGCAGCTTGTAGCCAATGCGCAAACAGGTGAGGGACCACGAAGTAATCCACTCATTAAGGAGCTGCTGTGTTGGAAACGTGGCACGCACATGTGTGGATGTGTCCCCTCGAGTGGGATGTCCTCCCAGAGAAGCAGCGTCAGTTTTACACCACCTCTGACAATATCTCTCAGCACAGATGCCTCGGGATGCTGTGTTGTTGCGCTCTGTGTCCTGGGGTTCGATCCGAGGATCCTGTGGGTGGCAGGGAGCGATGGGGAGTTGGCAGAGCTGCAGGGTCAGTTGGGAATCTCTCGTAGCCCAGAGGCAGGATGCCACACAGACCTCAGGGACAGTAAGCCCAGTGAGAGCCACCCCCTTGCTTGGGGAATCAGGTCCTCAGGAGGAGGAGGGAGAGCTGCCATGGGCAAACTCTTGGGAGAGGAAGAGGCAGGAGGAGAGTACTGTGCGGTTCACCAACTGTATGGGGAGTGTGGGAGGGGGGAATCTGGTAGTAAATAGAAACAGATGGGCAAGTTCACAGGAGAAGAGGTGGAATAAGAAAAAAAGGCTTTCTTTGGGAGGATGGTGGGAATGAAGGCTGGCAAGCTCAGAGAAGGTGAAGCATCCTCTTTCTTGAGATGAGAGACTTGCCCCTAATGCAAAAAGTCAGGAAGGATGGGTCTGTCGTCAGCCCCTTGAAGACATTAGATGCTAATGAGGTAGAAACAAAGACACACTTACTTTTCCCCTAATAGTGGATAGTAGGTACATTAATGTCTTTACCAGTGGTTTATGCATATCTGATCTCAGTGTTTTGATGGTACTTTCTCACCATGTTCAGCCCTGACTCAGCCATATTCTGTCATACCCTCAAGAAAGCAAATAGCACTTGGTTGCCAGCAGTAGGGAACGGTCTAAATGCTGTAGCCTCAGTAACAAAGTGCTACATATCAATGAATTTTAGGAGACTCCAAGTGAACAGGCTACATACAATTGTGGCAGCAGTATCTCTGGCTGTTATTGAATGGAGAATCAATTCCCACAGAATCATTTACCATAAAGAATGCTACAACAAAATCTTATCAAATTATTCTTAAAATTTAATTCAGTTAGGGCAGATCTGCATATAAACTTCTGTGAAAGTGATTAAATGGGTACTTATCCATATTCTCCCTAGGTTGTTGGATATCTGTGTATGGACAATTATTTTGCCATAGAAGTCTATTCTATTGATTTTTCTTAAATTATTTCGTTACTATAATCAGTTATCTTTACTGCATAATAGGGCCCAAACAGGGACTCGAACCAAATTAGTAATGTAAATACTAAAATAAAAGCCTGTATCATTAATTTGGGTCACTGTGGCATGTAGAAAATTAACCCAAAAGAAAACTTATTACAGTATCACAGTATCATCAGGGTTGGAAGGGACCTCTGGAGATCATCTAAGTCCAACCCCCCTGCCACAGCAGGGACACCTACAGCACACTGCACAGGACGGCGTCCAGGCGGGTTTTGAATGTCTCCAGTGTGGGACAATCCACAACGTCTCTGGGCAGCCTGTGCCAGTGCTCTGCCACCCTCAGAGTAAAGAAGTTCCTCCTCATGTTAAGATGGAACTTCCTGTGCTCCAGTTTGTGCCCATTACCTCTAGTCCTATCACTGGGCACAACTGAAAAAAGACTCCTCTCATCTACCTGGCACCCTCCCCTTAAGTATTTATAAGTATTGATAAGATAAGATCCCCCCTGAGTCTTCTTTTTTCTAGACTAAAAAGCCCCAAGTCCCTGAGCCTTTCCTCATAAGAAAGATGCTCCAGTCCCCTAATCATCTTTGTAGCCCTTTGCTGGACCCTCTCCAGCAGTTCCCTGTCCTTCTTGAACCGGGGAGCCCAGAACTGGACACAATACTCCAGATGCGGCCTCACCAGGACAGAGTAGAGGGGGAGGATGACCTCCCTCAACCTGCTGGCCACACTCTTCTTCATACACCCCAGGATGCCATTGGCCTTCTTGGCCACCAGGGCACATTGCTGGCTCATGGTCATCCTGTTGGCCCCCAGGACTCCCAGGTCCCTTTCCACAGAGCTGCTCTCCAGGAGGTCAGCCCCCAACCTGGACTGATGCATGGGGTTATTCCTCCCCAGATGCAGTACCCTACACTTGTCTTTGTTGAACCTCAGCAGGTTTTTTCTGCCCAACTCTCCAGCCTGTCCAGGTCACGCTGTATGGCAGCACAGCCTTCCAGCGTGTCAGCCACCCCTCCCAGTTTTGTATCATCAACAAACTTGCTGACGATACACTCTATACCTTCATCCAGGTCATTGATGAATATATTGAACAGGACTGGACCCAGTACTGACCCCTGAGGGACACCACTAGTTACTGGCCTCCAACTGGACTCTGCACCACTAACCACAACCCTCTGAGCTCTATCGTTCAGCCACTGTCCAATCCACCCCACTGTCCATTCATCTAACCCACACTTCCTAAGCTTGTCTGTGAGGATGATGTGGGAGATAGTGTCGAAAGCCTTGCTGAAGTCAAGGTAGACAACATCCACTGCCCTCCCTTCATCCACCCATCCAGTCACGCCATCATAGAAGGCTATCAGATTAGTCAGACATGACCTCCCCTTGGTGAATCCATGTTGACTACTTCTGATAACCTTCTTTTCCTCCAGATGCTTGGAGATGATGCCCAGAATGAGCTGTTCCGTCATCTTTCCAGGGATGGAGGTGAGGCTGACTGGCCTGTAGTTCCCCGGGTCATCCTTCTTGCCCTTTTTGAAGACTGGAGTGACATTGGCTTTCCTCCAGTCCTCAGGCACCTCCCCTGTTCTCCAGGACCTTTCAAAGATGATGGAGAGTGGCCCAGCAATGACTTCTGATAGCTCCCTCAGCACTTGCGGGTGCATCCCATCAGGACCCATGGACTTGTGGGTATCCAGTTTACTTAATTGTTCTCTAACTTGATCCTCATCAACCAAGGGAAAGTTTTCCTTCCTCCAGACTTTCTCTGTTACTTGCAAAGTCTGGGACTCCCGAGAGCTGGCCCAAGCAGTGAAGACAGAAGCAAAGAAGGCATTCAGCAACTCTGCCTTCTCTGCATCATCAGTCACCACAGCACCTGTCTTGTTCAAGAGCGGGCTCACATTTTCCCTGGTTTTCCTTTTGTCTCCTATATACTTAAAGAAACCCTTCTTATTGGTCTTGACATCCCTCGCCAGGTTCAATTCCAAATTATTATTCCTGCTCATGTGCAGTTGCTATAGGACTGATGCTACTTATCCAGAGCAGACCTCAAAGTGGCTGAATCATCTGTTCTTCAAAACTGCAAGTATACCACAAGTCCATTGCTTCTCTTTTAGGCTCTCCCTATCTCTGTACGGGTGAAGAGAGAAAAGAAGATACAGCTGGATATGCTATTAAGGGTAATGTTCAAACAAGGAAGTAATGTACAAATATTACTTTAAATCCCATCCCATCAAGAAACTGCCGAGACCTCTAATTCTCATGATGACACCTTTGGGAGCTGCAGGGCATCTTGAAAACATTGCTGCATGTCACAGTAAGTCTCTAACAGCATGTGAATGAAAGTGTATTGCAAGAATATCACAAGAAATAATCCACGTAGTTGATCATTTCCATTTCCATTTAGCAAACAATTTGTTACCCAGATACAATTGTTGCGGTGGAGATTCCATAAGCTTAAATTTGGGATGATACAGTAATTTTAGAGATGCACTTCAAAGATCAGCCAAGGGAACACACTGGAATACTGAGACATAAATATATCTGCATGGAAATCAGGGGAAATAGGAAATTAGTCTTAACTGGCACTGTATTTAAAAACACAAATCAAAAATTGTAAAACTTTATATAAATATAGACACTTTTACCCAGGATGCAGGAGCCTAATCAAGTTTCTTGTGATGAAAATTTTCTTTTTATTATCATTATTGTCTATTATTTGCATTGTGATGTGCCTTCAGGCCCTGAACTAGAAGCCAGGTTCCATTATAATGGATATTGAGCATGTAATGAAAAGACAGCCTCCTCCTCCAAAGAGCTCTTGAGCTAAATTTATGTCTATATTGCAGTCAGAAGACAGAAGTGACTGCATGTAGATACTGGAGTAAGTTTTAAGTTAGGCAGTTTGGTAACCTAGCCCCAGGAACACAAGCTCAGTGAGGGCTAATTACCCTTCCTGCTCGGCAGGTTTTGCAAAGGTGGCAGGGAAAAAAGCAAAAAGTAAATATGGAAGGGAAGAAGAAAGATTAAAGAGCAGGGAAAGTTTGTGATGTCATCAGATTTTGCATGTAAACTCATGGCTTAGCATCACATAACGGGTAGAGGGAAGGGAAGGTTAAAGGTAAGTATAGAGTTTGGAGTTACACCCAATCTAATGGCAAAATCCCTGCTGGAGGGTAGCTGTGCAAATTAGCCTGCCATCTTTGCTGTACACAGGATGCTTCTGGTGGAGAAACACGCAGCTAGCATCCCTCGATGCCACTAGGGATTAATTGAGCATAATGTCTTCTGGAAAGTAACAGCATTTTCTTGGAAGGCAACAAGGGAAAACTGATAGTTTCACAGTGTAACTGACTTTCATAATGAAATGTTGCCATACGGTGAATCCTTGTTGCCTCATTACTCTTAAACTTTTATTAAAAAAAGCTTTTTAATTGTATTACTTAATTGTTTAATTTGGGGATCTTACTGCACAATTCTATACCAAATCTATGTTTGGTCTCTCCTAGATGAAACAGCGTATTATTTAGAAGTCAGGAATACGAAAGTTAAGGGTGAATGGACTCTTTTCCCACCTTTCAGCAAACACCTTGTGACACGGTCTAATTATATTGCCCATTATTGTTTCTCTGTTTTGACATTTTGCAGATCCTCAAATAAAGCACTTAACCTGTGACACTGATGTGTCCAAAGCCATGACATTATGTTGTTCAGTAGTTTTCTTCAAGATCCAAACATCAGAGGATGTGTGAATAAAACTTAGGAAATTTTTAAGGTAAAGAGCTGCAGTCTTAAATAGTCTAAGGAAAAAGTTGGTGGGTAAATGGTTAAAAAATGGAATTTTCAACTCAGCGTCAATGGTAACTCATTTTCAAATGCTTATAAATGGCTTATTTGACAATGGGCAGTTTTAAAGTTAAGTACACATAGACCAGTATTTTTTAAATGTAAGTTGTTGGCCTTTTGTATTCAACTGCTAGAATAAGATGTTTCAACAAGTTACAAGTTTTAATTGTGCTTGTTTTTTTTTTTTTAATGAGGGAAAGTATCCACTCAAACTGTTATTTGAACCTATACTGATTGAAAAATTGGCATCATCATATCTGGAAATGTGATGAAGCATGGAGAATTCAGTCCTGTTTCAAAAGATGAGTATCTTAAAATCATGAATTATAAAGAAAAGGGATCTGCGTATTTACGGCAACTGTTCTGTAATGTCAGTACTTTATTTTCTACTTGATTTCCTTGTGATTTCTGTTGTGCAGTTTTTGACTTATGCATCTCTGACTAATGTACCTTTCACAGAACTGGGCACTCCCAAGCTGTAACACACTTCACAAGGAAAATACACATGGGTAACAGGAACAAAAATGATAGTACAACGAGCCCTCCAGGAAAATTCTGGGTGAACACATCAGGTGAAATCTTAGTGCCGCTGACACAGATGAAAACCCTGTTGTTGCATTTCACGAAGCTAGAAGTTCATATGGGAATACTGCAGTGTATAGAGGTGCCTAAGAAATGACAGCATTGTTGTTCTAGGTAAGGCTCAGCTGTCTGTTCTGTGTTTTTTTCAATACTGATACCACTACTAACTTTAAAATCCATTCATTCAGCAATTGTTCTCAGGCTACTTCTGTAATTCACCACAAAGTAGGAAAATTGCCTGGCTTGAGTCCAGGTGTCACTTGGTGAAGCGAAGGGGACAGGAGAGAGGGAAACAAAGAGAAGGCAGTTTTGATAAGAGAGGAAATTCACTATTAATCTCTATATCCATTTCTTCTTTTGTATCCAAGTAAAATCTGAAAATTTTCTTCATATTCACTGGAACTAATTTACTTCTCTCAAAGTTCTTTTACAATTAATATAGATTTGTATAGGCTAGCTTAACCAGTCCTAGTTACTAGCATGGTACTAATGCCCTGGGTCTCCATTAATTACTACCATCGTTCATTAAATAAACAAAGATATAACCTTTTTACATCAATATAAATGTTTCTGTAGTTGTACTATGAGACTGTAGAAGTCAACCTGACCTAAACCAATAGGTTTCCTCAAATAAATTTCTTTCTTGTTTTTGGTAAATTAATAATGGATTGAGGGGCATATCTTTCTGATATAAGAGATATTTATCCATATATAGCACAGGAGTTGATAATAATGAGGAACTTTTCAAGCCTGTTTACTGTACTGTTTCTGAGTGGCTTACAACAAGTCATTAAACCATTGGCCTTACAACATACTTTTGTATGAAGTGTCCTCAGTGAACAAAATTACATATTTATTTTTTAGTGTTTCTCAGATGCATTCATTCTCTCCTATCAATCTTGCTCAGTATTAGCATTATTGTAGTTCCTAGTATTCCCAGTCATGGACACCACTGTGATAGATGGAGTAGAAAATACAGAACAAAATACAGAAACTCATTCTGCAAGAGCTTGAAAGCAATATGGAAATTCACTCTCCATGAGCTTCAAAGCTAGTCATAAGATAGGTGACAACAGTCAAAGAGGCAGACAATTGAGGGCACAACAGAAACAGGCAATACTGGTCAGTATGGTAGGTAGTGTGCATAAGGGGCTAAAGAGTAATTATAAATTGCTGTATATGTACCAACTGACTGCTCAAGGCGAATAGATATAGTTTCAGTAATAACTGGTATTCAAATAGGCAATAAATAGCAAGCATATGAGCATTATAAGGCTTTAATTCCACAAAGGGTTCAGGTGATGTCATGACAGACAGCTCAGCTTTGCGCAGACAGCCACCCTGATGGACAGTGGCACCTCGCTGAACCTAATGGAAATTACCTGGAATCTGTCCAGGCATCCTTACTCCTGGCCTGTGCAAGTGAAATGTTGTGGGTTTTTTTTTTTTTTTTCTTCCCATTTTCTGGTACTAGAGGTGCTCAATGGGATTATAATCTTTTGTACTCTCACATTTTCGTCTTATTTATGTGTAATACCGACTCCACTCCACTATGTACTACACACGCTTCCTTTGACACCAGTCTTTCTGTACCTTGGAGTCTTAAAAACTTCCTGATAGTAAGCTCATATCTCCCAAGCCTTGATGATTCAGACAAAGCATCTATTATGACTCTTCTCTTCTCTGTGTTTGGTGGACTTGCTATTCTATATGAAGCCATATCTAAACTACAGGGCTTTTTCACAGGGGTTGGATGTTGAACAGAGCACCCCATAAATTATGCAGTGCCTCTTTTCAGAAACTTGAAGAGGAGAGCTCTGTGAAACATTTATAAGGGAACCTTGTATCATTGAAAACCTGTATTGTGTGAGATTTCAGGCAACTCTGAGATTTGTGAACATCTCTGAGAAGTTTGCACATCAGCATGCAAGGCTCAGGCAAACTTTCAGCAGTGTGTAAGAAGGTTCCCCATTGACCAGCAAGTTTGTAGGAAACCTCAGTCCCAAGAGGATCTCTCTCAAGCAATGTGCAAATAAGTTTCTGTCTACTTCTTTGCCATCCCTGGTGGAGAGATGGTTTCAAACAGATCTATCAAGCCGTTTTCTTGCAGGAAGACAGAAATGGAATTCCTGAGGTGCGTCCATGCTGCCTAACTTTTGGGACCTGACAATTAACGGAGGGAGAAAGATGTCTCTTCAGGGGTGACATAAAGCAGTAGCCATTAACAACACAAACAGCTTAAAGAGATAAATCTGAGTAAATATGTGGCTAAATTTGGATAGTACTAATACTTCATACCATATGTTTCAGACTTCCCCATGGAAATAGTGATAAATAAACTCCTGCCCGCTGTTCCTCGTAGAGGTGACATGAAATGTTAAAATACTAGGTGGGGGATGTCAGAGAATGGGAGAGAGCTGTAAGTTAATTAACTGGCATGTCTATGAGAGCTGTTCCTGGAGGCCACCTCCAGGACTGGCAATGCAGTCTCCAGAGCACTGTACAAACACATAGGAAGAAATAGCTATCAGCCCAAAGAATCTGCCATCCAAATAGACAAGAAAGATGAGAAGAAAAGAGAAACATGGAAGGGTATGTTATTTCTGAGATTTGCTTCAGTTGTCTAATCCCATACTCAGTAAATCCTGAGGAAAAACCCCCAACAACCCTTTCATTCAGCCAAAACCTGCAGCAGATACCCTTCAGTGCAACCTTCCAAAATTTTCCTGACACCCAGCAGACAGCAAGCTATTTTAATGAGAGGATGTTGACTACCTCATCTATGTTTCTAAGCTCCCAGACTACACAGTTATCAGTTAGCCTGGCAGAAATTATAATTCTGACATCAGTGCTACCACTGATTACCATTTCACAGGTAGCAAAGAAGCCTAAATTGCCAATAATAGTTGTGAAAGAGTTAGTGAATGAAGAGCAGAAGGCAGGCACAGAGATGCAGTGAGGAATTATACAAACTATAAATTGCCTAATTTTATCATTTTACATATTCCTTTTCTGCTAGAAGTGGGATATTATACAAAACAGGCCAAAATGAGATATCCAAATTGACTTAATCTGTGGTAAAATAGTAGGTGCACAGGAACTAATAGTACAGGAATCAAAATAAAACATCTTAAAAGAAAAAATATGAATTAAAAGGCTTCTAGCTTTTGAGAAAGGGAATCCCATTGTATAATTAGATCATGAACTAAGGCCTTTCACTGCTGCAAATTCATACTGTGCACTATTTAAGTGCCACCTCTTGATTCTCCTACTGCAGCTTCTAATAGCAAACCCTGTTCTGCTTTTCTTTGTGCAAACCCAATCACATCACATCAAATTATACAACTAATTAACACAAACTCCTTAAAAAATTGCATATTATTTTGGCAAGCCAAATTAACGTCAGTCCCCTGAAACCATGTTTAGTAATTCCCACTGACTGTAGTAACGCCTACTACTGAGAGAAGGGCTAATCAACTACAGGCTCTCCTGCTGATGAGCTGAACCAAGTAACCAGATGTTTCTGCCTTCTAGGCTAATGAAAATGTCATGCATGTTTTTCTCTCCACCTAGATGAAGAACTAATTCCGCCATGGCTATGGTCTAGGTAGCTCTCGTTTGTCCGGCGCTGTGTCCAACAGGTCCCGCTGGTTAATCCTGAGCAGGCAGGTACAGCCTTGCTCAAGGCGCTCTGGTTTGAACCGGCGAAGCCAGCCCGCCGAGGCAGCCTGCTGCTAGGGCTTCCTCACGCAGGGCATGGAGAGCAAAGGGAAAGCTGATGAACGTCGCTGTGGAAAAAAATATTTCCATCGTACTGTACTGTATATAAAAGCTGGGCAAAGTATGGGTTTTTTGTGTATTGGTAAGAGGTCCCATCGGCATTAAATTACTTAATGAGATGTCTATTGCAATTAAAAGAGGCATAACATTTATATTAACATTTTAAAGCTTGCTTATTTCAGGAGTGTCAGGTTACATGAGTCTAAATAGGCAATAATGAACATGATGAAGTATTCCATATTAAAACTGAGTACTGTGTAACTGTCTAGTAAAATCTTAATATTAAACTATACTGTATAACTTACAGGGCAGTATAAAAGCTTCACATTTAGGTTTATCCCATCTTGGATCTCAAATAACGGACTTACGAATAAATATGAATACAAATGAAAAAAATGCATTTACATGTAATCTTACAAAATACATTTACATGATACATTTATTTAAAAAGCTTACAGTATATTTTGATGGATGATACAGTCATTTTCAGAAACAGTAAGCCATAATTTAAAGATACTGTGTAATTATTTAACAGCAATATTTTCTAAGTTCAGCTGACTTATCCCTCTCATGCTAGATGCTACGGCTAGATTAAAAAACAGTGTATTGGTAGGCTCTACTATCCCAGATGTTTACCTGGTGCATAAAACCGATATGTGGTACGTTTAAAACGCTACTTAAAGAGGAAGGGAATTAGGTCTAGTCATACAGCTTTGGTTTAAGAAACGCAGTGAATGTGTTAATCTCAGACCCCACCCGCAGCAGCTAAGTATATTCTTTATTTTGTTTTTCAATAAATCTGCAGTAGTATATATAGACTGTAAGCAGAAGTTAGTCTTTTTATATTTTAAATTTCCTTAACATGCTTACTGCTGTATTAACATCTGTTCTGAAACTCCCACCACCACAGCAAGGAGGCATCAATTAACATCAGTTTGGAAGTGACAGATATTCAGTCAAGGAGGAATAAAACTCTACAGCAATTTTTGCCAGCAAATCTCATCATGTGTGCAAAGATGCAGTCTACTGGTAGCACCAGTTCGATATTTGAGGGGATGGATCACTGAAAGAATGAGGTTTGCATCTCATGAAAGGAGACATGCATGAGTCCTTAATTCTAAATTCAAAGATAAGGCCACTGAACTGAGAGTGACCTGGCTCTGGTCCCAGAAAGTTGTGTTTCACTGGATTTAGTTTCTACAGCAGAAAAATCTTGCAGTGTGAGAGGCAGTCTTTCAGACAGCTAGACTCATTTGCCAGTGAAAGAAACAATGGAATATTGAAATTTACCCAGAATATCATGGGTTGCTGGAGGAGAGCATGGACTAGCTGACACCTGGTCATCCTGTATCACTTAATGTACAAGCTAGTAGTTACTAAAACAGTGGAGGTTTCTGGCTGGATTTCAGGACTGGCTCCAAGAATGGCGGGGTTGAAAAATCCTGCTATTTGATCATTGAAAATGTATGCTGTTGCGCAAAGATGCATGTCCAAGAAGTGAGACAACAGCTTTGGGCCATCTTGGCAACTGTACATGCTACATCTTTACAAACTAGAATATCATTGAGAAATTAGTGGAAAATGAAGAGTGAAAAATAATATATGCACTATTAGTATATTTCTTTCCTTAACAAACAAGAAATAAATTCTTAAAAAGCAAAGAGAGAGAGAGATAGAGGAGTGAAATGAAACAAAATGCAGTTTTTTTGGAAGACGAATGTTTCAGTTGGAAACTAATTAGACACTCTAGGAGTATGGAAATTTTCGGTGAAAATGTTTCCCTTTCAAAAAGCAAACTGCTGGTCTTCTTTTAGGGAGGAAAAGGTTACTTTTATAAAGTATTTTCTATTGATCCTATCAACATCTCTGTGATGGAATGACAAGAATCGAACAAACATTGCTGAACTGTGAAGAACTTTGGCTTAGGTCCAATAATTTTGGGGCCAAGAGCAGCTGTCATGAAGAGTGAGGGACTTTTATAGGAGAGCCAATGGTTCCATGAAATACAATAATAGTAGTTATTCCAGTGGTGAAGGCAATTTTTCAGTATAAAAGAAAGATTCAGAGTAAAAGAGGAAAATACATATATATATATACACAGATAGAGAGTGTGAAAGAGGAACAGTTTAATATTATCAGACAGTTTTGGAAACACGGGAAATTAAATATGTATTTGGAGGGGGTATAATTGAATATTCTTCATTGTCTAGTGGATTCCACAAAATGAAGGAGATTTTGTTTCCTTACAGAAGCATTTCCCTATACACTGGTTTGTGCCAAAAAAAAAGAGAGAAAAATCACTTTGAACAGTTCAAATTAAAAGCAATAATCCTGGACAAATGACTACCATGAAAATCACAGGATCACACCAACATAACTTTAAGCCGTGCACTTTTTAGTCAGCAAAGAGTCATTGGAGCCTCATGTATTCTGGTGTGCAGTTCTTTTATGTAAGGTTAGAGAAGGAATAATGAAATTTTGTCCTAAGCACATCCATGAGAACCAGGTTTATCCTGGCATAGCTGTGTTCTGAATAAAACCTTTGATTACTGCAGTATGTAACAGTCATATGATCATGTTCCCATAGGGCTTTTGGGTAAAATCTGGAGAAAAAACCTGGGGGTATTCCATCCTGCTGCAGAACTGGGAATGAAATCAGACTTGTGAGCTATAGGTGTTCGCTCACCTGTTGCTAGCTTCTCTCTGACCAACTTTCTGTTGTTCACCAGTTTCATAAACTTTTCTGTGAGGCTGCTTGCCTGGGCAGTAAAAATAGATAAAGGCCTATTCACATCAAAAATAATATAGAGGAAGGACAACAGCTGAGAAAAACAGTTCTTGGAGAAAGAGCAAAATGATCTGGGATATCTGTTATTTCCTACTTCCTAAAAAGTCTCACAAGTTTATCCATCATGCTGAATGTCTTCTAGCATGAAGGAATCCTGCGGCATTCAGGATCACAGGAATGTTAAGTTGTATCACACTGGAAGTCCATTTGGTCCACTGTCCTGTGAACAGTGATCAAAGCCACACACTTCAAAGGAAGGTGCAATGAAGTATGAACAAGACACTTACGGAAATATCCAGCTTTTGATTCTTCTTTCTTATTCCAGACAACCAGTGAATGTGTTATGCTTTGTAGCTGGAGAATTTCTGCCTTTTCTAGCTTTTAATTTTTTTTTTTAGTATTATTGTGTACCTTCTTTTCATACACAGAAATCTTTCCGTTTCATTTCAATAAAATTGAGATAAAGTGTAATTTTATTGCATGAATTTCTCCCCATTTTATCAATATTGTGTCATTAACTTTCCATATTCATATTCACCTATCTTAGTGGATAAAATCCACTTTTTGGCAGTCCAGCAGTATTTGAAAGACTTAGGTGAACAAGTTATAACAATCTGTTCAAAGAATTTCATCCCCTTTGCTCTTTGCAATGCAAAAGCTTCAAAGGTCAGTTCAGATGGACTTTGCACACTGCAGAGGTGTTCATTATTTGAACTCATGGATACACTCCTCATGCAGGCAAATTTTAGCATACGAGCAGCTTTTAAGACATATTTGCTGTGTACATATGCTTCTTCCTTAATAATTGGGCAAGATTATGAAGACTCTGCTGGAGAAGGTACTTGCTAGAAAGGGATCATCAGTCCCCTGAGAGAGCCAGGAAGTGTTTTGACAGACTTGAAATGACACAGTAGGGTAATTCCTTCCCTTTCTCCAGCTATTCCAGGGATAATAAGCTGTGTTGAATTTCTTCAAGGAAGAAGAAAAATCCTTCTGCTTTGGGCACACAAGCTCCACTAAACTTTTTGGAGGAAAATGTTTCTTCCTTCTGGGCTCGCACTGCAGCTGAGGATAAAAAAAGATAAAAAAAAAACAACTTCCCTGACAAAGCCTTCAGACCATCTTTCTGGAGAGTTCTTATTTGATTGCAAGAGTACAAGAAAGTCTAAGCATTAAATGCACCTGAATTTAAAAGTCGTTTTCAATTTTGTGGATGGCATCGACAAACATACAGTGTTTTTCTTACATGGGGATAAGACCAAATAGTGTCCTGACTTGTGCACCACTGGAATGGTGAATTTTTTTGAGCAGACTGAGATAAGGTTTGTTAAGGGTTTACAAATTTTTAAAAAGGAGAAGTCTGTAATCTGACAGTGATTACTGATTTCTTTGTGGCCTGTGATTGGGGCTTGCAAAAGAGCTATATTCACTCCTTTGAGTCTAACAGATGTATCAAGTGTGAACAAGGGCACAAATCAAAAGCCGTGGAAGAAGCCAGATTTTGGACTGGGGAGTATACCATAAAAATAATAACAAAAGGAATTGAAAAGGTATTGAAAGAAAAGACTGTGATCCAGTTTAAGTCCACACATGGTAATGTATTATTGAGCAGTTATTTCTCCCAGTTAATCATTAAATGCACTCCTATACTCTTAAAAACTAATGTGAGGAACACTTTTTGGACAGAGAAGAAAAGTACACACAATGGATATTTGAGTAAGAAACATGCGAACCAACAAAATAACAGCTCTCTGTTCTGTATAGCTCTATATTCCATTACAACTAGGTTGTTTCATTACTAATTCCAGAGCATTAGTATGTATTGTGTTATTCTGTACAGCTTGTTGTACAGAAACAATTCAATAAATGAAAAGTCTGAATTCTAAGTATTATTATTATTTTTGTTCAGATTTGCTTTGTGGTGCAAGATTCTTTTGATTGCTTCAGACCTACAACAATCCCCTGTTGTTTATCATAAATAACAAGTTGTTTTATTTCTCTGGGCTTGCAAGTTTCATTTTCTTCTGTTGCTATAATTTCTATTCATTTTTAACATGAACACATTTTCCTACAGAAGTGGTCTTATATCTAACTGTACCTTGTGATTTGTTGGCTGTGAAAAGCATTCTAGTTGATGAGAAAAGGGTGAAAATCATTCCACCCCCTCACCAGAGTGAACTGAACTTTCTAAGGATATATTTTTGCCCCTTTTTGAAAGGGGGTAGGTAATGCCCTCATTGCTGACTGCCCACTTTCTAGACATCTTTCTATACTGAATTCGGAAACGAGTCATTGGTGGTGCCACTAACTTTATTTCCCACAGAATTCTTATTGTATCAACCTGATCCAGCACTGCCACAAAGGAACATTGTCTTTGTACAAAAAGTGCTGTTTGAAACAACATAGTTGGTGTTGATTTGCCCAGGATCACCAGTTTTGCAAAATCTTTGAAAACTGTACAGTCTTTCTTCTTTGCTATTATGGGTGAGGAGAGGGAATTATGGCCTCCATGATAATAACTTATCTCATATTTATATCTATCTTTCTTCCCCAGTGAGAGCTTTGCATATTTTCCTTGCTGAAGGTTGAATAACAGGGTTGTCTGACACCAATACCGTAATTTTTAACAGTGGTCTTTTAGCCACTTTTTTTTTCCAGTCGTAGCCCTTTAGAGCCTATAGTCAGGGATTCATTGGTTTTATGAAAACAGACAGGCTGGATCATGCTGGTTGTCTGTCCACTCTGCCACTCTGCACTAACACAAGAGAGTACATGTGATTTACTTCAATGAACTCCTACTCCCACAGTTTCCCAGTGGCCCCCCCGCTCCCCACCTCAAATCTTTAACAAAGATGTAATCAGTCATTTTGGTCTTCATTCAACTGGGAAAAATGTGCTAAGAGATACTATAAGATGACCAGAGCTTGTTGTGTTGTCTAACAAACTGATAAATCTGCATAACCAATTTATACAGTTTTTCTAACTATATAGGAAAATGAGGTACAGCTAATAGCACGCCTCTGATAAGAGTCTATTGATATTTTAACTGCTGAAGACCCATTTTAAACGTGCAGAATTTAAATCTGCTGGGGGCAGGGGAGCTGAAGTGTTACATCTGCCATTTCTTGTGGTCGGGAATCCCTCTTCCACAACCGCAGGGGCAGCCGCATCTGACAGGAGAGGGTTTCCCACTGATGGGGCGAATCCATCAAATAACTGAGTGCTTCCTATTGAAGGCACACAGTTCCTTCAGGAGCTCAAAGGAAGCACTCAGCATTTCACATGTCATAGCAAACACTCCCACCGCATCGCCAGATTGCCTCTGCCCAACTCATATTCCTGTACTTTTATTTTTTCGGAACACCTGTCCTCTTTTGTTTTTTTTCCCTACAAGACAAATAAGTTTTTGTCTCCGCCACATTATGAATGTGCAAGCAAGCAAGCAAGGAAATGCTACAGGTCTTATTGCGTACTCAACAAACCCCATTTCGTTGACCATGTCCCTTTGAAACATGTATGATGGCTGTCTTGGATTCCTCTTCTTCCAATTGTTTCTTCAGCACTTCCTGATCCATCAGCCTTCACTGTCGTGCCTCTGAACAAAATCTGTTAGGCATCCTTCCTGCTTCCAGAGCAGAATTCATTCATGTTTAACTTCACATGCTTGTTTTCTTTTAT
The DNA here is from genome assembly GCA_017639485.1 of Pluvialis apricaria. Lineage (NCBI taxonomy): Eukaryota > Metazoa > Chordata > Aves > Charadriiformes > Charadriidae > Pluvialis > Pluvialis apricaria. The sequence goes on from CM030007.1 coordinate 71,211,324, forward strand.
TTAGTTTTCTATGCTTTTTCTCCTTTGAGCTGTTTTAACACTCTAATATGTCTTCATTATATGCTCTCTTAGATTCCTCAACACCCACTCCATCTTGTGTGTGAAGATCCCCTGACTCTTCCCCTGATTCCCTTCTCTCTTTTTCCACCCTTTTTTCCTTACCTTTGGAAATTTTTTTCTGCAAACGTAAATGTAGCTACTAGTTCTGTTTTGGGCCATAGAGATGCCTGGTTTTGCCAAATTTGCCTTCTGTCCAAGCAAATCCCTAACCTTTATTGGTTAAAGTATCCTTGTGGATGTCCAGCCATGAGTTCAAGTTCAACAGAGCCATAGCAGAAGAGCCAAATGTCCCTTAATCTTTTTCCTGTCTGTTACTGCACATGGAACGCTTATTGCTGCTAGTGACACACCTATTCCTGATCTCTCCCATCTAGGCCATATCTGAATTCTGCTGACTCTGCAACGCATGTCTAAGATGCATCCATCTCTCTGTCTCCATCACTTACCTCCAACTCACCTTAACTTTTTTCTGGAGAACTGCATTTTTTTCCTTTCAAGCACTGTCAGTTGCTGTTGTTCCTACTTATGTGTGTTGAAAAAACAATATCAATAACCATTTTCCAAACTTATGGGATCGCTGCCTCAAGTCCTTTTACTGGGTTTCCTTTCCCCATCACACATTATGTTTCTCATCTTCTTTACTTAGCTTATCAATGGTGGTGTTCCTGTCAGAGTCCCCAGCAGACATCCACCATCTACTGGTTGAAGTTCAGATGGGATGTCAGTGATGTCGTCTTCCTTTGGGAGATCACACTCACCAACAATTCTGAAAGTCACCTCATTATCTTCTTTCAAATCTTTAAATCTCTCCATCTCTCAGTGACTGCTTGGGACCTAAGGAGAACTTTGTCCTCCTTATGTAGATGTCTTTCTCTGAACTAGTTTTCTGTTATCTCCGGTGGAAAATAATACATGTTTTATGGTGTAACTTATCTGACTTATTTCGGGTATCTACTGCAGGATGAGATGAATCTCACTTTGCAAGTGATTATTCTTTCTTACTGACTGCCAGGGGAACACAGAAAAGCCAGCTCAGATGCAGATGATTTTGTAGCTATTCCAAGAAACCTACCTAGTTATCTAAAGATGGGTAGATACAATCTATATCTACAGTCTATATATATCTATAGACTCAAAAACTTAAATTTAGATGCCTGTGGTGTAGGTGTCCACATGTGAGGTAGGTGTCTAAGTTCTCATTATATCAATGGAGATCTAGTTAGTAGAGTCAATGGTGCCTGGAGAACAATTCACCTGAGCATATGTCTGCACCAGAATGAGCTGAATCACTCTCTGACCTCTTCTAAATGGATATTCATGGACTACAACAGGACCTTGGACATCTAGCCCACATGTCAACATCTGTATACGGACTTAAATGTCTTTACCTTAAACTGAAACCCACCTTTTTGTCTGAAGTGGATCCAAATCCTTTCCCAAGACTGTGATATGCTTAGTTTTGGATAACTCTAAGCATCTAACTGGTATGTTGCTGGCCTAAACTTTGTTTCATATTGCTGGCAAATGAAGCTACCACTATTACCTCAGTTTACCATAACATTGCAGACTCAGTTAATGGAACTGGCTCTACTAAATCATCAGTTATTTCTTTGACCTTGATGACTTCAGACTATTTGCAACATAAAAATCTTAAATATATGAGCTTTAATGCATACAGAGTACTTTTACTGAGTCATGAGGGCAAATGCAACACTGTTTGGGACCGCTGCAAACAATGACTTGTGTTTCTGGGAGTAGCATCCCAGACAGATGTTATCAACTTGAGTTTGAAGCTGACTTTTTCTGTAAGAAGGCAAAAATAGTCATTAAACTGAATGGTGAACCACTTTTCCCCCTTGTGTGAAGTTAAAGAAACAAACTTTCCTCTAAGAAAAGCATATTAAATCCTAATGCTAGTTAATCCAACTTCCCCTGTTGCACACAAAAGAAAAACTATTGCCACCCAGGCTTCTGCAGAATATTTTATAAAGGATCTCCTCTCTTAAAACAAGGGATATTTTTGTCCTTTTTTTCTTGATTGACCTGCTTACATCTGGCATGAACTCCTATAATTTCCAGGATGTAGATTTAGCTTTTTAATGACATCAAAAAAAGAACCATTTAGAGAGAAATACATCAAATTCAAGTATCTTTTCCTTTGGACAAACCATATCTCTAAATCAACTCGTGAAGAAGTTACAACCTCTTTCCCGCATCATATGCAATGAGATCATAGCTTCATATTCAATTATTTTTCCCAAACAAGCACTATACCTAGTCACGAGCTTGAAAACTGCAGTCTTTGAATTACGTGTTCTTTTCCTAAAGTTTTTCCCTTTCCCAGCTTCTTTAAGTAGGCCATATTTTTTCTCCAGTCCTGCTAGATTTCAGGGGCCACCATTGACACTCTTTTGATGAAAAAAAGGTGGTTTTTTTTGTGTCTGGGCTTCTCTGTTTCAGTCTTTGGAGGAGGAGCTTTCAGGTCAGAAAACTCATCTTGTTTAAAGCAGAAAGCTGCCGCTTGTCAATGTAAACCCTGCATCTTCTTTGGTGGTGGTGGGAAGGGGTTGGCTGTGGAGCAGGGTGTACCTGCGTGCTCAGCAGTCAGTCCCCGCTTTATCTGCGCTAATACTGTTCTGGAGAGGCAAAAGGGAAGGAGTTCGAAAAGTTATCACAATACCTTTACAATGGGTCTTTTGTAACCCCAAAAGTAGCATGTACACAGCAGACGATAGTAGGGATACTGTACGCTTTACTACAGATGGTGAGACTTACTCTGCCTGTAAGAGTTTTGCTGGTTTTAGCAGCAGTCCAGGATCATGTAATTCCTCAGAAATGTGAGGTTAAGAATAGACAAATAGAAAAATAGGGTGGTGGGTTACAAATAGAGTATATTTAGAGCTTGACTTTAGCTGACATTATACATCCTTGCCCTTTTACTACATACTGCCCATGAGGCCTGAATGATATTTCAGCTATGTATTGTAGACGTTGCACAAAAGTTCTGCTGTGTGGACACACGAACACATTCCCCCCTCACCCTCACCCCATGCACACAGATGCACACAAAGGTAATACCATAGTTGTTTGTATCTCACAACAATCCATACGTGGAAATCTGCATAGCAGAAAAAACACATGTCCATATTAGTGGATAGCTAAGGCTAGCTTAGCTTGGATATTTTTTATGTACTCTGAACTATGGGATATCAGACAAGATCTGCTTTGTTTTGGGTCAGTTCTAGGTCCTATGAAATCAGTGGCAAGATTCCTACTCGATTAGGTGATGCACGTTGATAGGAAGAGGAAGTTGTATAGGCATTTTGCAAAACCACATATATGTATATATTCTATGTTGTAAAATGTCACTTAAATATTCCCTACTCCATCACTTGAAGCAGTTTTCCTCACAAATCTTGAGAAATTCCTCCTCATCAGTTAAAAATAAAACTGGTGTGAATTGTGCTTTTCTAAAGACAAAAAAAGAAGTTAAAAACATCCCCTTACAAGGATGTAAGTGTGTGCGTGTGCGCATGCATACGTGTGTGTGTTTGTTCATATTTTTAAAAGAACTTTATTTTTATGCCTCCTTTATCTTAGCAGAGTGTCCAGCGTGGGACGAAAACATTATCATACGCATATAAGAGATCGGAAAATGCATCCAACTGGCCCATGTTTTCTCATCTGTTACAGATTTAAGGTTATTAGCTCCACAACATTTCGAATTTCTCAAAACCTGAAAACAAGAGAGCAAGAACCATGCCCAGGAGAAAATATCTTTTCATCACACTGGGATTATTTTTCTATCCCAGGTGCTCGAGCCTGGGCTTTCTCTTAGTCTAATTGATAACCGGCGGGCTCCTCCCCTTAACCCGCTGACTTTTGTGTGTTCCCTTCCCGGGCAACTACCGTTTCACTGTTCTACCTCATTCACTTATGGTTGACCTGGAGCTCCTGGGTTAAGCTTCCCCACTGGTATTCAACCTTGGACCTTATTATTGTTCTACTTGTCTGACCTCCGATACACTAAATTCTAACAAGGTGATCTGAAAAAAATCACTCATTTTTTCCGTGTGGCTTCATGGCTCGTCTTTTTACCACTCTCGGCTGACGTTCTTTTCTCCACTTCAGACCACCAAGTGCTCTGCTTTAGTTTGTCAATTTATAGTGCTGTCATGGTTTCAAATGCTGCGACCATTGTGTAGAATATACTCTCCTGACCTCTGAAGCAACTTTCTGTATTTCAATTGTTAACTCATTAGGGTTTGGAAGAACAGCTGAAAAGAGAATGGCCTTTTTCCCACAATTGCTTCCAATGAGCTGCTTGAAGAGTCATCACAATCCAGGATTAAGAGAAATCAAGAGGATGCTGCTAAAAATTAGGTCCAGTTATTTTCCATTCTTGCCTAAAGGAAACAAACAAAACTCCTCAATCCCAAATGATGCTGATGCTCTTCTTCATCAGTTCACCATTAAGATGCAAGAGAGTAGCATATTAATAAAGCTAGTAATGAAAAGATAATCTTCTCATTTGGATAATTCAAGTTCTTTGCCAAAGTATGCCAAAATATAGACAAAATATGTACTTTAGCTTCCTTGTTATATTTCACTACTTTTACTGTCTACAGTAAAAGTTTGCACTAGTCCTTTGTCTTTGGATCCTGGGCCTTGAACTGACTTCTCCCAAGTTTTTCTAATAAACACTGTTTCAAATCTTCCCCTTTCAAAATGCCTTGAGAAGAGAGAGGAAGAGGAATAGAGAAGTGAATTGAAGGTACCACCAGATTTCATCCTGAAGTCAGCTCCCTCTCTAGACAACAAGAGTGCAGTCATAACCATGGTTATTAACAAAAAAAAATAAATCTCCTTGCCTTCCTTCTTCTCCATTTAAGTGGAGAAATCATCTTACTGAGCAAATAGACAAGTGCTTCTGCCATTTAGGGACAGATTTATAGCATTAGCAAAAAGTTCATAATTTTCATGCTCGGAATTTTCAGATTAATGCACAACATCTTATTTCTGAGATTTCTGTCTGTAGCAAAGACTGAGCCACCAGTTTCTGAATAGTAATAATAGCCAATGGTTTTGCCATTTTAAATAATTTATTGTGGTTTCGAACTTAACAGTTCAAAACACATAACATCTAGTTACATGTGCACAATTTCTTATAAACAAATGTTTTGAATGGTTTTTCTATCTTTTCTCCCGCATCGCAGGTGTTTCGCTCTACCACAGACACTGATATCAACAGAAAAAAATAACTTTTTGGTCCTTATAGGAGCTATGTTGAGACTTTAACAAAGTACTTCATTTTGAGAGACTAATTGGTACAGCGTTCTCCCAGGTAGCACTAATCACGGCTGCACAGTTTTGTGATAACATGAAATACTTGAATGCATCTTTCATTTTTGTGTCAGAGAATTGTAGTAACAACTTGCATTCTTGTAGGTTTCATCATCAAGGGTTTCAGAGTAGGTTGCAAACACTAATTTAAACGTCACAGTTTCCCAGAGAACAAGGCTGAATTGGGTGTATCTCTACTGATTTAAATTAACATGATATGGGAATGACATTTTTCCTCTCGATCCTATAATACCCTTTTTACAGATGGGTAAATTGAGGCATTGGCTAGCAAGTGTCTTATCCAAAGCCACAGGCTGCGCCAGTACAAGAAATGCAATCGGTATCTGACTCTTCAGCCCTCTGAATCACTTGCTAATTCTTTCATCTTACTTGATAATTTAACATTTAACAGTTTTGTTCAGCCAGTGTAAGTCCACCTGCTTCAAAAGACTCTCTTTGAAACTGTGTATGTAAACAATATTAGCATAAGGTTTAAATAAGTAAAAAACCAGAAGTTAGTGACTATTTTTACAGAGTTAAAATGATGGTATAAAGTGGAAGGAATATAATCATTGTGGAGCTGATACTGACTAAAAACAATGGATGCATTTGATTGCCTATGTCAAACACCATTAGACTTTTTACTTTAATAAAACAATAAAGCCAATACTATACAGCAGCTTAAATCAATTTCCCTAGAATGATATTACTGCTGCCAGATCTTCCAAAGTGGTAGAATAGTTCTTTTCTGAAGAGGTAAGGAGCTCTCAAAACTTATTGTTCCATTTAAAAAATATATATTTGCATGGATGATAAAATGGTATCAGAAAGTAATTTGTGTTAGTGTTTGTACAAGTAATTGCAAAAAACCCACAACTGGCTGATTGTGTTGCTGTGTTGCTTCTGCATCAGTGTTTTTAACAGATGGTTTCCTATTACGACTGCCTTTACTTCAACAAGACTTTATAACCTTGGAAGATTTTTTGTTTGTTTGTTTATTTGTTTTTTTTGCTTGGAGTTGTAGTGCAGCATTCGTATTTTAAAAGTTTATGTGGGTTACTTTGTCAGTGCTTTGAATCTCAGTTAAATTCTGGTCTCTTATGGTGCTGGGATAGTAAATCTGTGCTTGATCTGGACCCAAACGTATTTTGATTGTAAATAGAAAGTCTTCTTTTATGAGGATGTTCACTTCACAGCTTGAGCAGTGTAATTTTTATACAGGTCTCAGCAATCAATAAAAAAGCCACAGGAGGAATGATTTATCTTGTTGGTTACAGAGACTGTCACCGAGAGAAATTGTAAAAGATCAATTTACACAACCTGGTGTGAGAACGTTATTGATATAACACGGCTGATCAGTTTCTGGTAGTCCATGGGCAGATGAGGAGGAGAGAGCCCTGCCCTCGAATAGGGCCACTCACCAAGATCTTAATAGACTCGCTGGTCCATAAAATGGACACGAAGCCAATGAAGGGCGAGATTCTGCGCGCTCATGGTACACTGACTGGCCTGCAGGAAAATGGATTGGCTCAGCTCCGATTAGTTAGTTAAGCAGTGTCACGCATCCTCCTTCCTCTTTTTTTTTTTCTTTCTGTTTTTTCCCCCCCTCTCCTACTGTGAGAACTGTTCACTTGGAGACTCACTGCCTTAATTACAAAGGGCCCTTTTAACTACAGGTCACAGGAGTTGGCTCACTTGACAGGAAATAAGGAAACAAGCTACCTTCCTGGAAAAAAAAAAGAGAAAATCAAACTTCCACTCCTCAAATTAGTTAAATGAAGCTTATCAGCACTTGTTAGTTGATCCTTTGACAGTCTGTTAATTGCAGCTGGTACATTAAGTTATGTTATAACCAGCAGGACATATGATTAAAAAATAAATAAATCTACGGATATGCCACATGGCATGTGTTGGTGGAGAAAACAAAGTAAGAACAATGTTGATCTTTGCTGTAACTATCACAACACAAAAGACATATATAGGATATTTTCTTTCTTATTCTGCAGAATTAAATTGTATTTTCACTGAAGGGGCTTCTTTGGATCAGAAAAGAGCCTCTCTGTAAAATGAGATTAGAAAGGTTCTCATTGTGTCTTCTTAATAAAAACCAGCATTGGCTACTCTGTCAATATAATCAGTCTGTACCTATGGATGATATCCATACAGCTTTTAACATCCTTTTCCTGACATATACTCTCCATTATATTTTTTTATTTACAGACAATAATTTCTCACTGTTATTACTGGAGGGAAAGAAAAGAACATTAGCAGCATTAGAAAACCCTGTGGCAGTTGTTTCTTCTTTGTAGGAAGTGACTCTACTGTATAACTGCTAGCAAAAGAAAGGATCCAAAGGCACATCAAGGGGAAAAAGCTGTTTTCATGTGTTTAACCTGTTAATTATAGTAATCTACACTACAGTGTAAGTATTGTAACCTGGAATGGGAAACGGGTGTTTGAAAGAATGAGCTGACTAAGACAAAAATGATTAAATCCACACTTCGAATGGATGATTTTCATATGTAATTTGAGTTACACATTCTTAAGTTGTTTCATTTTCACATTTCCGTACTCATCGGCATGTATCAAAGTGAGAGACTAGCTGAAATGAATGTTTTCTTACCTTCATCTGCTGGAGTATTTTAAATACTTCTCAAAGACTGAAAGACATGTTCTTCTGGACCCACAACATGTGTTTTAAGAGGTGTTTCATGCTTAATATGAAGTCAGATTTTGAAATCTCAGGCATCCCAACAATATTGCTTCTTTTTCATCTACAGAAGAACACATATAAATGTAATGTTACGTTCATACTCCTGAATATTCAAAGTCCCTATTAATTATCATTGTCTTTCTGTGGGATAGAACTAGCCAACAGGCCTCTCACTGTGGCCATGATACATGTCCTGAGCACAGACAAATGTGTCACACACCCCACCTCCAGGTCTGAAAGTCAAATTCTTTGTTCTGAAAATGGATGGGGTACGGCTGCTGTTCCACTTCCTATGTCTTCCTGTGCTCAGAATAGAAAAGAAATAAAGGCTACAGAAATATTGCACCTGACCAGAGTGAAGAAATGGAGCTTGTGAATCTCAGGGAAAGGGGTGGGTGGGGGAAGAGAATGGAGGTGGCCAGATGGGGATGATGACAGCTAGAAGGAACCAGGGTTAGGGGAGAGAAAAGGGCAGGAGGGAATTTGCCCTTAGTATGTTCTCCACATGCTGAAATGACTTGATATTAGTCTACTCCCATGTGTGCTAGTAAGCCCTCAAGCAGACAAACTTCTGGACTGAGGGTAATAGCCAGAGCCAGCTGTGGGGCTTGCTCTTTTCCACCCCTGGAAAGGAGAAGCTCCCACCTCTGAGGATACATAATGAGGTGCAAGGACAGCCCCAGCGCCTGTTGCCCATTTCTAGACCTCCTGTCTTACTCATTCTTGATGAGGTTCCACACCAAATTTGGTCACAAATAGGTGTTTATGCTGTGTTTTCCGATGGGGGATGGGCAGAGGAAGAGCCACTTTCCCTCTGCAGCTGCCAGGCCATTCACCGCCTCAGGCAGTCAGCGATCATTAGCCAGCCATATTCCTCCCCTGCCCTTCTCATAACGAACTCAGGGCTCTTCCCAGCACTCAAACAAATGCCTTTCCCTGTGTCCGACGCATGGATGCTACCTGTCCAGAGTGAGCCTGAGCATGCTGCCACTGAGCCGTCTCAAGTACGATGGTCATCTCCCTTTCTGCTTTGATTCCTTTCTTATTTCCCTTCTCTGCTTTCAGGGCTGCTACAAAATGTATGCCACACTCCCTGACTCGAAGTTGGGCAATTCCAGTGACTATCCCCCAAATTAGTCGCTACTCAGAACTGCAAAAAAACATATTGAGGAAGCTCCAAGATTTTCCCTGATTCATTGTAGGGGCAGCTGGTAACAACACCCTGTATTCAGGTCGTTAAAGCCTTTCCATTATAGAAAATCCCCATGACCTTTTATTTTGAGAATCTCTCACATTTCTGTTGTTTGTAGAAGGTGTTTGATATTCAGCAGAGGAAATCCCTGCGGGCCACAGAAGTGTCTTCTCTTTGTCCCATGAAATTCCGTTTAGGATGCAAAGTGACAAAAATTGCCATTACTCTTCTCTTATTTTTATCTCTTGGGAAAATACTGGTAGGAAAATACTGGCATTGCCAGCACCAAGAGACACACTGGACGAGCTGAAGCCAAACAAAATGGAAAGGCAGGCAAAGAAGAGGACAAGTCTGTGGTCTTATTCCACTTAGGTCCTTACATTATAAAAAATTCCCAAGTGAGCAGCTTCTATCCCAAACCACTCCCTAAAATCCTTAGCTCAAGGGTTAGGAGTAAGGTAAGCCAGACCAGGCTGCTTCTTGACACCTTGTAGACTCCACATATTTTGCTTGTTCATACACACACAGAATCGCCTTTCCTCAGCTAATGTGCGTACAGTTAAAGTTCTTGATAACTCTCGCAATAGCATCCTCTACTGCAACACAGAAGGTTCAAGATTCACATGTAACTTATGATGCCAGAAATAAGAAGAAAAGGAGCGTTAAAATAATTTACAGCAGAGGTAACTTTAAATTAACTTTCCTGAGGCTGCATGAGCTAGTACTTAAGGAATACTTCTGAACCCTAATTTATCCCCTTTTACATGAATGCACTCTGGTGCAAATGTGTGTAACATATGATCATACTGCATTTTCCAATTGACCCTGTCTAAATCAGTATTCAGGGTGGAGATATTCAGGGGGTAAGAGAAGGTTAGCATGTGCAACTAAAATGCTGATATTTTAGTCTTAAATACTTGATTTTACAGTCCAAGTAATTATTTTCACCTAGCAGTTTATAAGCCTTGATTCTCATATGTTCTTATATTCAGAAATAACATGTGCTATCCACTAAAATCAATCTTAGTTCATGTGTCTCATTCTTTGGTTAAAAAATTACAAGATTTAAGAATTTCAAAGAACTGCACAGAACCCATGATAGCCTCACAATCCATATCATTAGTGTGGTTTGTGAGTTCAGTCACTGAAGGTGACTAATATTTTACTTCTTATGCCGAGAGATCCTGCTCAGGACTTTACATAAGAATGTTCTTTGCCCTGGAACAAAAAGCTAGAACTTGCTTCTTCACTGTTTAAGCATAGACCTATACTGCTCACTGTGCTCAGGTACCAATTTTATCCAGGATCCACAATCGTCAGATTCTGGAAAGGACCACACACACATAACAAGAGGACCATATTCAGCTTTGACTGAAGCTTTTCCTAACTAGAGTTGGGTGAAAAATAAATTTCTAGTTTAGAGGCATTTCAGGCTTTAGTTTTATACCAATTCAGAAATAAATCATATTTTGCTTTCAGAATTTCTCATGACATCGGAATTCTGAGATTTTTTGAACCCTCACAGGGGCTTCTTGAAATGAAATATGCTCTCAGGAACTTGGCAGCTGATGAGTAAAGTTGACGTGATTCTTGCTAGCTTCACTTCAGCTCACTCCAGAATAGAAGCAGTTCAAAGACTCATGCACATACCTCAAAATGTTTTTAACCTAATGTAGAAATCTTTACCTGTGTGGTATAAAGGTCCTTATATCTATATTTGAACAAATAGACTAGCTTCTTGAGTCCTTTATTACAGTAGCTTTCCAGGGAGATTGCTGGTAGTACAAAAATGTGAACTGAGTTCCTAATGACTAAATGCATTTGTAAAAGATTTCCAGCTCAGATGGTCTTCTGCAGCACGGGGAGGCACCGAGCACTGCGCCAAGCCTTATAGGAACATGCCTCCTCCTACTTGCTATTTGCTTCCAGCAGGGAAAGCGCTAAGAATGTGCTACAAAGCCCCAGCCACACCGATGCTCGGCAGCACGTGTCGGCGCTGCGTTAAACGGATAAACTGAGGCTCTGATGATTACCCCACCTCTTACTGCCAATTAAAAAGACATAAAGCCGGAGACACTGGCACCAGGGCAGAGGTTCAGAAGCCACACTGCTCGGAGGATTGCTCAGCCTCTCTGCGGATATAAACAGGGCAGAAATCAATTTTGCTAATTGCAGTGGATACCATGAGATCTGTATCACCACTCTTTTGGAAATGAAATGTAGGTAATGAAACCAGCTGAAATGAAGACATTACCAACTTGTGACACATTCATGACATACACATGAATAGAAACCTCTCAGGTGGCATTTAGGACAACCATCAGTAACTATCATTCAAATCATCTGGTCTCTTTTGTTCCCTAAAAAATTCTTTTTCCTATGGCAAATGCAGTTGCCAAAGAGGATTCGCGTTCTGATGCAGCACATGCATGTGGGTTTGCATGTTACTTCTTCAGGATGGTATTGCTCGTGAGTGTGGGTGAGATTTACCTGACTGAAGGCAAACTTGTTTTATGTGTTTACATTAGGACAAAACGCATTTTGCCCCAGAATTGTCTTCTTTCTTCCAGCAAGGAGCCAAAGTCAATGAGGTGTAGAAGGCTGCATCTGTGTAACCTCAAAACCACCCACCCACCTGGGTGCTCTTTAAGGACTTATATTTCACCAGTAATACGAACAGTGAGGATGGTGATGGTATATGGTCTTGGTGTTGGTAATGTAACTCCTGGCACTAATGTTCTGCTGCTAATGCAGATAAGCTATGGCATTTTTGTCCCCGTGTTTCCTTGCCTCCAGTTTATACGTGTTTTTTGAAATTAACTTAGGTTTAAATGTCTTTTATTCAGAGAGCTTGTTAGATTTTGTCACTAACTTTTATGCCTTTCTGACCAAAATGCTCTAACCTGGAAAATGTAGGCTTTTTGGTTGGATTGGTGGGGTTTAGGTTGTTTTTAATCTTGTTTTAAGCTCGTTTCTCTTTGGAAAGAATATTTTCGCAACACACTTGGCTGTACATAGCCAGAGTTTACAAGGTGCACTAAAATTGAAATATCAAAGAGAACTGTTGAAATGAGATGCTTGTGAAATGTGTGCAATTATCTGCTATTAACTCATCTGGAATCCTGTGATGAGCAAACTGTGATTTTCAGTGTGTCATTACATTGTTGCATCAATGGGTTGTTCAACAGCTCAATTTAAAAAATACTCAAGAAATAATCATTACAAGAGGTAATCCTTCCCATTTGATTCAAATAAATCTGTTCCAACATTAGGCTGACACGATCATGGATCTCATGAGGTTTCAGTGCTTTGTTTGCATTTGCTTTACAGTATTTACTGCTGATTTCGATGTTGGGTGTTTTATTTTTGATAAGACATCTTGGATTCTGTTTTCTAATTATGTAAAGAAGCATGAGGGATAATGCTACCATTTCTGATTTCTTGCTTTAAGCTACAATGACACAGTGGTGTTCTTCACACAGAGTCAAAGTGCTTATTTTGTTATTATGGTGCTACAACATTTTTATCTTCTGGATAATTTTGCCTCTTCTGGTAGCTAGTCAGCTGGAGTTACCCACTTCTAGCACTGAAAAGGTAGATCTATTTTGTGTTTTGCATTTGCAATTAGTGGAATTTGTGTGGAAAATAATCAGCAGTATTCTGGAGTTATCATTTTACTGTGGCTTTCTTCTTTTGCTACTCAATAGACAGGTGGTCTGGAAAATCTATATTGCAGAAGAAACTATCAAGTATGTTAAATATGTAAATATACTCAACAATTTCTCTACTTAACAATATCACTTTCTTTCCACTGTTTTTCACTTTTCTAAAAAGGATTCTGTAAAATGGATTCCAAATTTCACCATAGTCAGGTATTACCTGTTTGAACTTGATTGGCTTTTGTCCCAATCTATTCAGCAAGAACTGCTTGTTGAAAAAAATAACAGCAAGATTTCTTTTTTTTTCTCCCCAAAAAGAGTGTATTTCCACTGCCTTGTGACTCGGGGGTTTTTGCTATTGGGCAATCAGTTTGCAGAAGTTTTCACTCATGTTTTAGGTTCTACATAAACTTAAAAATATTTTGGTATTCTTGCTTACATGGTGATTTTTCTTCTAGCTAACCACTCAGGGTAACTGTAATGATTGCATTTCACATATGCTGTCTCCTTCCTCTGTAACCAGTGAAAGCACCCAATTGTTTTGGCCAGAAACAGACTATATTTCAGTGTGTCAGATGACAAAAAGCATGAAGAGGCTTCTAGCAGGTGAATATGTGCTGGTGCATATGCGTGGGAAGATACTGCTAGCAATTGTTAGGGATAAGGAATTAGCCAGCAGTAGTTTGTGTGATGTAGTAGGTGGGAAGAATCAGCCTACTGAAGTATGAGAAAGGCAGTGGAAGGGGATCAGCCAGCAGTTGTCTATGTGCTGGAGGTTATGAAGAAGTGGGTGGAAGAGAGAGTAGAATAAGAATGGGGGAAGAACTAAAAAAAAAAAAAAAAAAAAAAAAATAGGTGGGGGAAGAGAAAAGAAAAGGGAAAAAACCCAAGGAATGAAAAAGAACAGAAATGGAGATACTACATGAACTGCCTGTAGCATCAGGCCATAGTCAAAGAAAAGACGGGATAAGGTGGTCACCTACATTTCTAGAAGATCAGTGCAACCGGATGAAAACTGCAGGACAAAGTGTACTATTAGATGGCATTGAATAGTACACTTCAACTATGAAGCATGCCTTTGTGTCGGAGCATGTGTTGAGTTGTGAGACTGTGTCTGAGATAAATGATGAAGAACAGCCTACATTGATTCAGTGCAAATAGAACATTAGACATCAGATGAAGAGCATCAACAGGAATAAATGATAAAATAAAAAAAAAAAGAGAGAAGAAATTTTCCAGTGGAAAATGTCACATCCTTTACAATGTCACATTCCTGCACGAGGAAAACACCATGAAATACTCCAGGCTGTTACCATTTTGAACATTGGTGGCTCCCCACTCATTTCTTATGTGAACACTGGGTGCACAGTAAATACAAAGAGGCCCAGTTCACTCATCCAAGTGGACCAAGTGACCACAAAGATGTGTGCTTATTTGGGAATCTGGAACAGAGTGGCTGTTAAATCACAGCCTAGCTTCCTGCATGGCATCTTTGTTGTCCGAGAAGGCAATCCCTTCACAACATAAATTACCAAGGGTTGGCCTCCCTCTGTGGGTGCTAATGGGGTGTAGGTGCAACTGTTTGAAGAACAGCACTAACATAATGAAATAATGCAGGTGTTTGAATTGCTAAAGTAGTCACAGAGGAACTGCACCTGCCAAGAATAGGCAGAGGTACACGAACACATAATTTGTGGCTGCATGAACGGATACCCAGTAGAGATCCTTTTAATAATTTACCACTGAGTCTGTGCAACAAAGTGTCTTACACTGGGAATAGCAACCAAGCATGAAATGGCAAAAAAACCAACCAACTGGCTGCTCGAGGAAGGCTAGTTGGCTGGGAAGAAATCTTTGCTTCTACTAGTTTGTTGCTGTGGTCTCTTCAGTTTGTGTGTGAGTTGTTCAGTTTTCAAAAAATTCAACTAATTGGTAATTTCAAAAGTGCCAATGCAACATTCACCATGAAATTCAGGAGCAGGAACTCAGATTGCCAGAGCCATCTACTGCCCAAGCATCTCTCTCTGCTCACCAGTATATCCCAGGGAATCAGGCTTTGGTCTTACTGACAACAGGGGAGAGAGGCTGAATTATTGAGAACGACTGTAAGGGAATACATAGTTTTTCTCTTCTAGGGTGTTTGCTCTCATCCGGCCCACGCAAAAGAAGGGGTTGTTTCTGTTGAATGATGGCCATTCAGTAGTTTACGTGAAGTGAATCTGGTAGACTCAGGTGAATGTAAAGAAATGGATGTGCACCACGAAGATTGTGGGTGGCACTTCTCGGAGATAACTCCTGAAGGGTTGTTGAATGGCAGCAACCTCTTCAAATACGAGCAGGGATGCCTGAAGGTCTGAGGTTCAGTGGGCAGCATGATCTGCCTTGTTGCCTGCAAGTATTTGGTTTATGCACAGATGGCTACTTAAATATTCAACTATGGAGTGTTATTCTGTCTTTTTTTTTTTTTCAGATGCATGAAATACATTTCTTCTCCCACAACCCTGTTCATTTTCCTCTTGTGAAACAGCAGTGTGGTGGGGCTAGGTCCATTTTAGCAGTCCCAGTAGAATCAGCGCCCTCATTCACAAGCTGTGATTAGGGTCCTGAGGAAAAGAGACCAGTTTATATTTGTGGACATAAAGGTCTGGGAACAGCGACTGAAGCGAAGTTTAAGAAATGTACTTTTAAAAAACATGTGATACAGGGTTTTTTATTTCACTCTTGGCTTTGAAAGCAGTGGAATGAAATGGCTCCATTTGAAAACAAAAACTGCATAATGATGTTTCTATCTCAAAAAAAATCTTATGTTAATAAGGACCACTGGTAGTGTAGTTAGAGAGGCCAAAACATTCTAACCTCCATGGTTAAAAAAAAAAAAAAAAATTAAAACAAGAGAATTTAAAGTTCTTTTTGGAAAGAAAAGAGAAGAAGGAGCAGGAGGAGGAGGGGGAGAAACAAAAGAGAAACTCTGTCTTTCAGTTCCAATAGTTCTTGATGTTTAAAATCTCTGAAGTTTTCTTATGTGTTATGAAAAGCTACAAATTTATCTTTTGCCATTTTCCCAAGGGAAGCTGACCCAAATCCACCAGCAGCAGTTGAAAAGGTTTTTCCAAGCTTTATCAAATGGCCCCAACAGAGACCAGCTTAAAATTAAAAGCTTCCCCTACCAGAGGGAATATATGTGACTTTAATAACTGAAATGTGTTTTTACTTTCTATTACAGGGGTCAAAAGGTTTCTAAACAAACCAAATTTATCAATTATTTAGGGCTGATTTCTTCTGAAGTGGTATTTCTAAGATATTATTTGGTGGATAAATTCAATGTTCTAAGGCCAGCAGCAGCATTTTATTCATAACAAATTTCTCCTAAACTGAATTTGCTGGGGCAACTTAATTTCCACTATCGTGTTTGCACTGTAGAAATATCAACTGAAGTGTTATAGGGCCTAACTAGTGGGCTTTTCAAAGAGAAATTCCATATAAGCATGCTTATTCAGCACCACCCTGCTTGCCGTTTATTGCTTAAGAAATGAACTGTTACACTGTATCTGCAGTAGAATTTCTTTAGCTGCTGAAATATCCTTAAAAACCACAAGGCACCTTTAGAGTCAGGAAACAATATCTTAAACTACATTGTCACCCTTGCAGCAAAAGAAAATAAGATAACTGTCAGAAGTTTTGTTAAAGACATTTTAAAATGAAAGACCCATACACACGTGCACACAGATGCACGCATTTTTTGAGATTTTTCTGAGAAGCGAACACTTTATTTAGGTTGTTGCGGAAGGGAATTAACAGTAAATTTAGAAAGAGACCATTCTTAATACCTAATAGGGTCCACTGACCGTGTAAATACTCTGTTTGTTATACATTAGCTAAACATACATTGGGTTTCTGCCTAAAGTCTGCCATTTGGTGCAGGCAGAAGACGTTATGGAACAGTTCATAAATTCATGTGGAGCCCTGTTAAACGAAACCAACCATCCAAGAGCTGACATTTTGCCATTTTTAAAATAGCTGCCTCTCTTGCAGTAAAACTTCAGGTTTATTTATGCAAGCAAATATGAAGTAGTAACGCAATCAAGGTGTTATGGAGGTTTGTTTTTTTTTTTTTAGAGAAAGAATCTGACTATTAATAAACAAAAATGCCTTGAATAGGTTCTCCTTATTTATACTTGAAAAAAAATTCCTTCCTGAAAAATCACATTAAGGAAGAGTGAAAGCATCATTTTTCTTAGCAATACACGCTTTCAGAAATATGAATTATTACTACAAATGAAGAACAAACAGGTGAAAGCTCTTCCTCTCTCTTCTGCCTCTGTCTTCTGCCTCCCGCCTTGGGGCAAAAGAATTCTGCTCAGGCATGAGATTGGCAAAAAAGGATCAAAGTGAGCCAAATTTGATTGAGGCCTGGATAATAAGGTGATGAGGAGCTTTTTACCTCCAGGGGACTAACTCTGCTTCTGTTTTATCTCCTGCTCAGATTATTACTGAAGTTTTGAGATGGTTCGAGGAGGTTGTCAGATGAGGGCTTGAGGATTGGTCTGGGGACTCTGTGCCCTAAGAAGGCCAGATTTAAACTTGAATTGAATGATACACTGAGATTGAGCATGCTTCTGAGTACAAGGTGATAGTAAGCTGATGAAATGAATAACATAAACTTTGGGCAATGATCAGGCAGGAACTGGAAGGATATCATCCTGCCCCCAAATTAGCCACATGTCTGCGTGACCTTCCCCTGCACAAGGTTAGATGGGTGTTGAATTAGCAGTTCATTTTTGACCCATTGCTGACAGTGATAGAAAGCCAGGCTATGGTTGTTATTCAGTGGCTTGCACCAAAATCACCATGCTGCTGTCTTTCATGACCGCCAGGTTTGTTTCCAGGCCTTGTTCTGCACGGGCTTACATTCGATGAGGTCTGTGTCGCCAGAGATACAAAAGAAGGAAACAGGAAGTTCTGCTTTACAGCAGGTATGGCTACAAAAACGTAAATGCCATAATGAGGGAAGCCTGGCAGCTTAGCATAAAACCTAGGGTTGCTGAAAGGAGCGTTCAAGGCTCTGAATGGTGATACAACTTCAGCTCACTCCCTGGATGTTTCAGACTCCCTTCTGGACCGTAGGGCAAGAGGAGTCATTTGCATTTGCTTCTTCAGGGTTGTGACTGCCTTAGGTGACCTTGATGTCAGGATGAAAAAAACATTAAATTGTGTACTGGGAGTGGCTCTAGGAAGTATTTGGAGGCTTTTTTGAGAGGGGAAGATTTGCAGTCATTTCCTTATACTGTTTCTGATGTCCTAGATACTACCTTAGTCTTGCAACCAGTGGTAAGGCCAAGTGAGATCTGAAAAGTCTGAGTGATGGCATTGGCTCAGGAATGATTTGCAAGACAGAAACGGGGAAATGAACTTGCTCAGTGTTTTCCTGCTTTGCTCCCACCCTGTGCAGCCAACAGACTGGGAGTTCTG